>NW_024121200.1:499024-531347 GCF_016745375.1 Pimephales promelas | reverse complement strand
GAATTTTTGAGTTTCGATATCTCAGCTCTGGAAGGGGCTAGAGCCTCCATTTTTGCACTCAGGTCTAAGTCTCATGGCCCTCTATCAGAATTTGGGAAGATTGGAGAAACTTAATTTTTCGCCCAAAAAAAAAAACGTAAGGGGTACCACTGTCGTTTTTTTTTTCGGGCCGAATTTTTGAGTTTCGATATCTCAGCTCTGGAAGGGGCTAGAGCCTCCATTTTTGCACTCAGGTCTAAGTCTCATGGCCCTCTATCAGAATCCAGAGTTTGGGAAGATTGGAGAAACTTAATTTTTCGCCCAAAAAAAAAACGTAAGGGGTACCACTGTCGTTTTTTTTTTCGGGCCGAATTTTTGAGTTTCGATATCTCAGCTCTGGAAGGGGCTAGAGCCTCCATTTTTGCACTCAGGTCTAAGTCTCATGGCCCTCTATCAGAATTTGGGAAGATTGGAGAAACTTAATTTTTCGCCCAAAAAAAAAAACGTAAGGGGTACCACTGTCGTTTTTTTTTCGGGCCGAATTTTTGAGTTTCGATATCTCAGCTCTGGAAGGGGCTAGAGCCTCCATTTTTGCACTCAGGTCTAAGTCTCATGGCCCTCTATCAGAATTTGGGAAGATTGGAGAAACTTAATTTTTCGCCCAAAAAAAAAAACGTAAGGGGTACCACTGTCGTTTTTTTTTCGGGCCGAATTTTTGAGTTTCGATATCTCAGCTCTGGAAGGGGCTAGAGCCTCCATTTTTGCACTCAGGTCTAAGTCTCATGGCCCTCTATCAGAATCCAGAGTTTTGGAAGATTGGAGAAACTTAATTTTTCGCCCAAAAAAAAAACGTAAGGGGTACCACTGTCGTTTTTTTTTCGGGCCGAATTTTTGAGTTTCGATATCTCAGCTCTGGAAGGGGCTAGAGCCTCCATTTTTGCACTCAGGTCTAAGTCTCATGGCCCTCTATCAGAATTTGGGAAGATTGGAGAAACTTAATTTTTCGCCCAAAAAAAAAAACGTAAGGGGTACCACTGTCGTTTTTTTTTTCGGGCCGAATTTTTGAGTTTCGATATCTCAGCTCTGGAAGGGGCTAGAGCCTCCATTTTTGCACTCAGGTCTAAGTCTCATGGCCCTCTATCAGAATCCAGAGTTTTGGAAGATTGGAGAAACTTAATTTTTCGCCCAAAAAAAAAACGTAAGGGGTACCACTGTCGTTTTTTTTTTCGGGCCGAATTTTTGAGTTTCGATATCTCAGCTCTGGAAGGGGCTAGAGCCTCCATTTTTGCACTCAGGTCTAAGTCTCATGGCCCTCTATCAGAATTTGGGAAGATTGGAGAAACTTAATTTTTCGCCCAAAAAAAAAAACGTAAGGGGTACCACTGTCGTTTTTTTTTCGGGCCGAATTTTTGAGTTTCGATATCTCAGCTCTGGAAGGGGCTAGAGCCTCCATTTTTGCACTCAGGTCTAAGTCTCATGGCCCTCTATCAGAATCCAGAGTTTTGGGAAGATTGGAGAAACTTAATTTTTCGCCCAAAAAAAAAAACGTAAGGGGTACCACTGTCGTTTTTTTTTCGGGCCGAATTTTTGAGTTTCGATATCTCAGCTCTGGAAGGGCTAGAGCCTCCATTTTTGCACTCAGGTCTAAGTCTCATGGCCCTCTATCAGAATCCAGAGTTTTGGAAGATTGGAGAAACTTAATTTTTCGCCCAAAAAAAAAAACGTAAGGGGTACCACTGTCGTTTTTTTTTCGGGCCGAATTTTTGAGTTTCGATATCTCAGCTCTGGAAGGGCTAGAGCCTCCATTTTTGCACTCAGGTCTAAGTCTCATGGCCCTCTATCAGAATTTGGGAAGATTGGAGAAACTTAATTTTTCGCCCAAAAAAAAAACGTAAGGGGTACCACTGTCGTTTTTTTTTTCGGGCCGAATTTTTGAGTTTCGATATCTCAGCTCTGGAAGGGGCTAGAGCCTCCATTTTTGCACTCAGGTCTAAGTCTCATGGCCCTCTATCAGAATTTGGAAGATTGGAGAAACTTAATTTTTCGCCCAAAAAAAAAACGTAAGGGGTACCACTGTCGTTTTTTTTTCGGGCGAATTTTTGAGTTTCGATATCTCAGCTCTGGAAGGGGCTAGAGCCTCCATTTTTGCACTCAGGTCTAAGTCTCATGGCCCTCTATCAGAATTTGGGAAGATTGGAGAAACTTAATTTTTCGCCCAAAAAAAAAAACGTAAGGGGTACCACTGTCGTTTTTTTTTTCGGGCCGAATTTTTGAGTTTCGATATCTCAGCTCTGGAAGGGGCTAGAGCCTCCATTTTTGCACTCAGGTCTAAGTCTCATGGCCCTCTATCAGAATTTTGGAAGATTGGAGAAACTTAATTTTTCGCCCAAAAAAAAAAACGTAAGGGGTACCACTGTCGTTTTTTTTTTCGGGTCGAAATTTTGAGTTTCGATATCTCAGCTCTGGAAGGGTCTAGAGCCTCCATTTTTGCACTCAGGTCTAAGTCTCATGGCCCTCTATCAGAATCCAGAGTTTTGAGAAGATTGGAGAAACTTAATTTTTCGCCCAAAAAAAAAACGTAAGGGGTAACACTGTCGTTTTTTTTTCGGGTCGAATTTTTGAGTTTCGATATCTCAGCTCTGGAAGGGTCTAGAGCCTCCATTTTTGCACTCAGGTCTAAGTCTCATGGCCCTCTATCAGAATCCAGAGTTTTGAGAAGATTGGGAAACTTAATTTTTCGCCCAAAAAAAAAAACGTAAGGGGTAACACTGTCGTTTTTTTTTCGGGTCGAAATTTTGAGTTTCGATATCTCAGCTCTGGAAGGGTCTAGAGCCTCCATTTTTGCACTCAGGTCTAAGTCTCATGGCCCTCTATCAGAATCCAGAGTTTTGAGAAGATTGGGGAAACTTAATTTTTCGCCCAAAAAAAAAAACGTAAGGGGTACCACTGTCGTTTTTTTTTTCGGGTCGAATTTTGAGTTTCGATATCTCAGCTCTGGAAGGGCTAGAGCCTCCATTTTTGCACTCAGGTCTAAGTCTCATGGCCCTCTATCAGAATCCAGAGTTTTGAGAAGATTGGAGAAACTTAATTTTTCGCCCAAAAAAAAAAAACGTAAGGGGTAACACTGTCGTTTTTTTTTTCGGGTCGAATTTTTGAGTTTCGATATCTCAGCTCTGGAAGGGCTAGAGCCTCCATTTTTGCACTCAGGTCTAAGTCTCATGGCCCTCTATCAGAATCCAGAGTTTTGAGAAGATTGGAGAAACTTAATTTTTCGCCCAAAAAAAAAAACGTAAGGGGTAACACTGTCGTTTTTTTTTCGGGTCGAAATTTTGAGTTTCGATATCTCAGCTCTGGAAGGGTCTAGAGCCTCCATTTTTGCACTCAGGTCTAAGTCTCATGGCCCTCTATCAGAATCCAGAGTTTTGAGAAGATTGGGGAAACTTAATTTTTCGCCAAAAAAAAAAACGTAAGGGGTAACACTGTCGTTTTTTTTTTCGGGTCGAAATTTTGAGTTTCGATATCTCAGCTCTGGAAGGGTCTAGAGCCTCCATTTTTGCACTCAGGTCTAAGTCTCATGGCCCTCTATCAGAATCCAGAGTTTTGAGAAGATTGGGGAAACTTAATTTTTCGCCCAAAAAAAAAAACGTAAGGGGTAACACTGTCGTTTTTTTTTTCGGGTCGAAATTTTGAGTTTCGATATCTCAGCTCTGGAAGGGTCTAGAGCCTCCATTTTTGCACTCAGGTCTAAGTCTCATGGCCCTCTATCAGAATCCAGAGTTTTGAGAAGATTGGGGATACTTAATTTTTCGCCCAAAAAAAAAAAACGTAAGGGGTAACACTGTCGTTTTTTTTTCGGGTCGAAATTTTGAGTTTCGATATCTCAGCTCTGGAAGGGTCTAGAGCCTCCATTTTTGCACTCAGGTCTAAGTCTCATGGCCCTCTATCAGAATCCAGAGTTTTGAGAAGATTGGGGATACTTAATTTTTCGCCCAAAAAAAAAACGTAAGGGGTAACACTGTCGTTTTTTTTTCGGGTCGAAATTTTGAGTTTCGATATCTCAGCTCTGGAAGGGTCTAGAGCCTCCATTGTTGCACTCAGGTCTAAGTCTCATGGCCCTCTATCAGAATCCAGAGTTTTGAGAAGATTGGGGATACTTAATTTTTCGCCCAAAAAAAAAAACGTAAGGGGTAACACTGTCGTTTTTTTTTCGGGTCGAAATTTTGAGTTTCGATATCTCAGCTCTGGAAGGGTCTAGAGCCTCCATTTTTGCACTCAGGTCTAAGTCTCATGGCCCTCTATCAGAATCCAGAGTTTTGAGAAGATTGGGGATACTTAATTTTTCGCCCAAAAAAAAAAACGTAAGGGGTAACACTGTCGTTTTTTTTTTCGGGTCGAAATTTTGAGTTTCGATATCTCAGCTCTGGAAGGGTCTAGAGCCTCCATTTTTGCACTCAGGTCTAAGTCTCATGGCCCTCTATCAGAATCCAGAGTTTTGAGAAGATTGGGGATACTTAATTTTTCGCCCAAAAAAAAAACGTAAGGGGTAACACTGTCGTTTTTTTTTCGGGTCGAAATTTTGAGTTTCGATATCTCAGCTCTGGAAGGGTCTAGAGCCTCCATTGTTGCACTCAGGTCTAAGTCTCATGGCCCTCTATCAGAATCCAGAGTTTTGAGAAGATTGGGGATACTTAATTTTTCGCCCAAAAAAAAAAACGTAAGGGGTAACACTGTCGTTTTTTTTTTCGGGTCGAAATTTTGATTTCGATATCTCAGCTCTGGAAGGGTCTAGAGCCTCCATTGTTGCACTCAGGTCTAAGTCTCATGGCCCTCTATCAGAATCCAGAGTTTTGAGAAGATTGGGGATACTTAATTTTTCGCCCAAAAAAAAAACGTAAGGGGTAACACTGTCGTTTTTTTTTCGGGTCGAAATTTTGAGTTTCGATATCTCAGCTCTGGAAGGGTCTAGAGCCTCCATTGTTGCACTCAGGTCTAAGTCTCATGGCCCTCTATCAGAATCCAGAGTTTTGAGAAGATTGGGGATACTTAATTTTTCGCCCAAAAAAAAACGTAAGGGGTAACACTGTCGTTTTTTTTTCGGGTCGAAATTTTGAGTTTCGATATCTCAGCTCTGGAAGGGTCTAGAGCCTCCATTGTTGCACTCAGGTCTAAGTCTCATGGCCCTCTATCAGAATCCAGAGTTTTGAGAAGATTGGGGATACTTAATTTTTCGCCCAAAAAAAAAAACGTAAGGGGTAACACTGTCGTTTTTTTTTTCGGGTCGAAATTTTGAGTTTCGATATCTCAGCTCTGGAAGGGTCTAGAGCCTCCATTGTTGCACTCAGGTCTAAGTCTCATGGCCCTCTATCAGAATCCAGAGTTTTGAGAAGATTGGGGATACTTAATTTTTCGCCCAAAAAAAAACGTAAGGGGTAACACTGTCGTTTTTTTTTCGGGTCGAAATTTTGATTTTCGATATCTCAGCTCTGGAAGGGTCTAGAGCCTCCATTGTTGCACTCAGGTCTAAGTCTCATGGCCCTCTATCAGAATCCAGAGTTTTGAGAAGATTGGGGATACTTAATTTTTCGCCCAAAAAAAAAACGTAAGGGGTAACACTGTCGTTTTTTTTTCGGGTCGAAATTTTGAGTTTCGATATCTCAGCTCTGGAAGGGTCTAGAGCCTCCATTGTTGCACTCAGGTCTAAGTCTCATGGCCCTCTATCAGAATCCAGAGTTTTGAGAAGATTGGGGATACTTAATTTTTCGCCCAAAAAAAAAAAACGTAAGGGGTAACACTGTCGTTTTTTTTTCGGGTCGAAATTTTGAGTTTCGATATCTCAGCTCTGGAAGGGTCTAGAGCCTCCATTGTTGCACTCAGGTCTAAGTCTCATGGCCCTCTATCAGAATCCAGAGTTTTGAGAAGATTGGGGATACTTAATTTTTCGCCCAAAAAAAAAACGTAAGGGGTAACACTGTCGTTTTTTTTTCGGGTCGAAATTTTGAGTTTCGATATCTCAGCTCTGGAAGGGTCTAGAGCCTCCATTGTTGCACTCAGGTCTAAGTCTCATGGCCCTCTATCAGAATCCAGAGTTTTGAGAAGATTGGGGATACTTAATTTTTCGCCCAAAAAAAAAACGTAAGGGGTAACACTGTCGTTTTTTTTTTTCGGGTCGAAATTTTGATTTTCGATATCTCAGCTCTGGAAGGGTCTAGAGCCTCCATTGTTGCACTCAAGTCTAAGTCTCAAGGCCCTCTATCAGAATCCAGAGTTTTGAGAAGATTGGGGATACTTAAATTTTCGCCCAAAAAAAAAACGTAAGGGGTAACACTGTCGTTTTTTTCGGGTCGAAATTTTGAGTTTCGATATCTCAGCACTGGAAGGGTCTAGAGCCTCCATTGTTGCACTCAGGTCTATGTCTCATGGCCCTCTTCAAGTAAATGTACTCCGATACTGTCCGGCTCTGTTTTTCCGGTGTCCCCCAGCTCCTCGTTTAAGCAAAAGGTACTTTAAAACAACGTATTACATCGACGTTAAACCACGTTAACCGTGTTAACCATAACCTTTTAAATACTCGACCTAGTTCCGTTGTTTAGCAACGAGAAGAAACTCCTGTAACTTCAGTGCCCAACCCATCACGACAAGACGTGAAATAATCACGTTGGTCCACTTTGGAAAACGTGTAGATGTCACGGTTTAACTGCAGTGATAGTTTAAACTCAAAACCATAAATAGGGCTATACTGCCCTCTTGTGTCAAATTCTTTCTATATTTATTTTTCCAACAAATAACCCGCAATAAAAATCCATCCAATACAACTTTGAACTCAACACATTCAGTGGCTCAGTTGATAAAGCGTTGGGCTTCAATCAAGAAGACCTGAGTTCAAATCCCAGTCTTGCTTACATTAAATTGTTGTGATTTTATCAAACAAAGTGGCCAAAACAACATTTCTCCAGCCGACAAGACGTGAAATAATCACTTTGGTCCACTTTGGAAAACGTGTAGATGTCACGGTTTCACTCCCTCAAACTAGAAACTTACACTTAAACTGAAACTTAAACTTACCATAACGACCTATTGGTTTTTGACATTTTGACACCAACGACCTATTGGACCTAACGACTTTTTGGTTTAAGTGCTATAACACGCTTTGATGATTGGGCTGGGTTTGCCTGAACTTTTCTCCAAAACTATACAGTAAAATGACTTTTGATCGCTCTCTCTCTCTCTCTCTCTCTCTCTCTCTCTCTGAACTGCGAATGTCAAATTTGCATCCCAGACAAATGGTTTAATTAAAATATAGTTTATACTGTATATAGAAATGGCTGGCGATATAAACATGTTCAAGATAACGTCTTTATAGGAATAATAAATAATTTCTCCAGTACCGACAGCAGAACCGATAACGTCCGAGCTTATCGATACAGCGGTCTTTCAAAATTCAGTACCGGGGCCCGTTTAATACCGGGTTTCGGTACCCATCCCTAATCATTACATATATTAATAATGAGTGTATACATATACAAACATTAAATTCAACAAAAAAAATGCTAAATAAATTTATCGATAATTAATATTAATATTCAATTTAATTTACATTAATAAAGTAGGCAATAATAATGTATAATAAAAAAATCAAATTATATATATATATATACATTCATAAACATTCATAATTAACAATTAAATGTAAAAAAATGATGTATGATAATTAACATTATCATGAGCATGAATAAATTAAATCTTTAAAAATAAAATTTAAATTAATGTAAATCATATAGGCCTACAAACATTAAAATAATAATAAAAAATGAAAAAGTCATGTTTTTTAAAAATATATATTTTTTTGTCTCCGAATAAGATGGAAAATAGCAGAAAGTAGTGTCTAAAAAACGTAAATATTAACAATAAAAATGTATGATAATGTTTAATAATATGAACATGAATACATTATAATTGGTATAATTAATATTTAAGCCTAGAAACATTACAATAACAACAAACAAACAATATTAAAAGTCATGTGTTAAGAAAAGATCATGAAATTGTATTATTTGTGTCCTAATACGATGGAAAATATCAGGCAAAAGAGTCAAAATCAATTTTGGCGTCCTTCAGCACCCATACCGTAACTGCAGGATTTGACGCGCATGCAAAAAAAAAAAAAAATGTGCGGCTAGCTTGACCGTGTATTTTCCACGCGCGGCCCACTTGACCGCAGTGTTCTAAGCGCGAACACCCGACGTGCACATGTACTAAAAGCTTGTCTAACAGCGCCTGGTTGCTGGACTAAGTTATCTTTGGAGTATTATTTCGCTATTACTCTCAAATACACACAAGGTTTACATAAAAACATTTGGTTATGTCTAAACTCAAAGCAAACCGAGAAAATTGAGAGAAATCTGCTTGTCAAATGCTCCGTGTATATTAGACGCGTCGCGCATAGGTCTTAAAGTGACAGTAGCCCTAATAATAAACATGCAGCCGCTTGTTCTTAAAGGGATAGTTGACCCCAAAATAAAAATTCTGTCATTGTTTATTCACTGTAATGTTGTTCCAAACCTGTATTAATTTATTTCTTGTGCTGAACAAAAAAGATATTTTGAAGAATGTGGGTAACCAGACAGTTGCTGGTCCCCATTGACATCCATAGGGAAAAATTTACTATGGAAAATTACTATATTTAAATACTATAAAACTATATACTACATACTATATAAAATACTATATTTTCCTGCTTATTTGTCCTTAGCCAATCACATGCCTGATTGATGTGGCATCCATATATATAAAAAAAAGATTTGCCA
This sequence comes from Pimephales promelas, assembly GCF_016745375.1. The sequence continues at coordinate 522,564 of NW_024121200.1, read as the reverse complement.
TATGCAGCTGTTTCTACATTTGGCACCATAAATCGAAACTGATTTCCCCCTTGGTGTTGAATAGAACATTCCAGCTTTTGGGGCAAATTTTCTTTGTCGTTTACTCAACTTACCCATGGTTAACTTTGTTAATGTTTTTTTTTTCTCCAGCCCTCTGCCATGGCTGCTGATATTGAGAGAGCTGTCACCCTGCCAAGCACACCTCGATTAGTTGTCCCAGGTATAATCTTCCCTTATTTTGTAAAAGTTAATTCTTTATTGAATTCATGTGTTTGACGGAGGACTGTTGCACATAAAAAAATAATTTATTTGAGTTGTTGATGGAGGGTGTACGGGTCAAAGGAGATAAAAATGTTCAAGTGGTGGTGTGGAAGTCTTTCTCCACTTGAACATTACTGAATTCATCTAGGTGGCAATAGTGTGTTGTGCAGCTTTTAGTTATCATATTGTTAATGTTTCATATCATATTGTTATCATAATGTTTTAGAAGAGATACTTCGTGGCGCAGACACATGGAATATCTCCGTGGAAGGAGCATGTGTGATGGGGCCCCACAGTAACCTCCTGCATGGACTGGTAGCAGTCTTCGCTGCCTACTTTGTCTTTAACTTGCAATATCCAGCAGAAGTCGCAAGCACACTTGAATTCCTTCAGAGGTGAGTTTAAACATGACACTGTCATGAAAATGATTATAGCAATTATGGAGGTATATTTGATTTAAATCAACTTAATGCCTGTGACGTTGTAGAGAAAATCCACACATTATACACACACACACACACACATCAAGAAATGTGAAGATGTGGAGAAATTTTGCACATGCTCAAATCAGTATGTGAATTTACCCAAATCATTTTAAGCGAACTTAAAATACAATTGTGCATCATTTCATAAAGTTCATATACGTTTATGAAATGAAATGCACAATTGTATTTTAAGTTCACGCTGAAACTACATTTTTCTTTTTTAAATAATCCATTAAACTTGCTGAGAAATGATTGTGTGAACTAAAATGAGCAGTATACATATACAAGAAATATTCTTCAAGGTTGCAACTCTCATTGGATGAATTCACATATTGATTTACAGTTGTTCATAAATTTCTCCACGACTTCACATTTCTTGATGCTGGTGTATAAATGCGTTTCACACCAAATCACTGCAGCAACTGTATCAAAAATGTGAGCGTACAAGTTCATTAAAGGGATAGTTCACTTTGAAATTAATTTTTGATATGTTTTATCTTACCTCAAGGGCATCCAAGATGTAGGTGTCTTTGTTTACGCAGTAGTTTCATTGATATTTTTAGGTCAAACCGTTCCTGTCTGTCAGTCATATAATGGAGGTGTATGGTCACCACTTCAAAGAGCATGCACAGAGAAGTCCAAATTAAACTAGATTCAATGACTCATAAATGTAAGTACACATTGATGGCCTAAGACATGAAACGAGTGGTTTGTGTGAGAAAACGAACAGTATTTATATCGTTTTTACCTCTTGTAACCACAGCCGTATCCAACTGATCTGACAGCACGGGCGCTTTGGTCTGCACAAGCCCCGGAAGTGATCTCTTGTGCATGTACACACATTGTTTACACAGATTTTAGAAGTTTAACTTTTCACTGTGAAGATCTAAACATATTTAGATGTACAGGAAATCGCAATGGAAGACGATTTCGATATTTAGATCTTCACAGTGAAAGGTAAAACTTCCGAAATCTGTGTAAACAATGAGTGACGCACATGCGCGAGAGATCACTTCCGGGGCTTTCTGGCGCGCTTGCGCAGATAGAAGCGGCCTCGCCCTCGCCCTCAGAGTACTTGGACGTCACTGCGATTACACAAGGTAAAAACGATATTAATACCGTTTGTTTTCTCTCACAAACCGCTCGTTTCGTGTCTTAGGCCATCAATGTGTACTTACATTTACGAGTCATTAAATCATAATTAATTTGGACTTCTCTGTGCATGCTCTTTGGGGTGGGCCCCATAAATCTCCATTATATGATGCATAGACAACGACGGTTTGTCCTAAAAATATCAAAATTGAAAATACTGTGGAAACAAAGACACCTACATCTTGGATGCCCTTGAGGTAAGCTAAAACATCAAAAGGAATTTGAGATGGTGTAATTTGGGAGAGAAAAAATGTTTACAAGTTTGCAACTCTTAAAATATTTCTCTCTTTGGCTTCAAATTTACTGATACACATGCATGGCTTTTGTCTATAACTACAAATCACACTGTCACAGGCGTTCAGTTGATTTGAATCAAATATACCTCCATTAGTAATGACGAAAACGAACAGTATTTATGTTGTTTTTACCTCTTGTAATCACAGCCACGTTCAAGTGATCTAAGGGCACGGGCGCTTTGTGGCTGTGGCTACATGAGGTAAAAACGATATAAATACTGTTCATTTTCTCACACAAACCGCTCGTTTCGTGTCTTAGGCCATCAATGTTTACTTACATTTACGAGTCATTAAATCATGTTTAATTTGGACTTTTCTGTGCATGCTCTTTGAGGTGGTGACAATAGACCTCCATTACATGACTGACAGACAGATGTCAAAATTGAAAATACTGTGGAAACAAAGACACTACATCTTGGATACCCTTGAGGTAAGCTAAAACATACCAAAAATGTATATCAAAGTGAACTATCCCTGTAATGTTTCATGTCATGGTAATGACCATGTCATATCAGTCTTAAATGTTATCTGATAAGTGTGTTTCCCTCCCTGTTTTCAGAGCCTTTTGCAGCATCCCCAGATGGGCAGGCAGAGAAAAAAACGTCCAAAATGTGCATTGTGGACTCGTTTTCTCATTAGTTTTAAGAGAAAATAAAAATATATATTTAAAAAAAAGTGTTTTGTTTTTCTTTGCAGAAGTCTGAAAGAGGACATTTATCCAAGTTACAATATTTAATTGTAATATTTACAATATGCTGTCCTATGAAATTACAGAAAATACCTAAAATTACAGGAAATTCCTGGCTACTGAGTTGCCGTAAATATAAAATTTTGCTGTAAAATTTACAGTATTCTATCCTGTAAAATTACAGTATCTTGTTGTAGTTATTTTACAATAGCAGTCCTGTATACTGTTTACAGTAAATTTACGGCAACTATTAGCCAGGAATTTCCTGTAAAATTACAAGAAATTTCTAACAGTGCATCTCAGAAAAGCGTCGAGATGACTCGACGCCTGTGAAGAGACGACTCAACGCTGGCGATATGTTATGCCCTAAATTAATACATGATTAACTAAATGTATTTTTCCATGTACATTTCTGAGATGCACTTTCTGTAAAGCTGCTTTGAAACAATATGTATTGTGAAAAACGCTATCCAAATAAATTTGAATTGAATTGAAAAGCCAAGGTGATGTTGATTCTTGTTTTATTACGAGCTCTGTCGCGTTCTAATTTTCCCAGCAGACTCTCCTATTTGGCATTTGTTTTTAAAAAATGCGATTCACCAGAGGTAAGATTTAGCTGCTCCATGTAGGGTGACTAGAAGTCCCGAAAATTTGGGACAGTCCCGCATGGGCGTCAGTTTGGTTTGAAATGTGCTGGGGACAGAGACGCATTCGGAAGGGCATTTTCAAAAGTGCTGGGTACAATGACGCATTCATTCTTTTTACTCTTTCGTGAAGGTCATGTTTTCAAAGACGATTTCCTGTAGCTTACTGATGTAAATAAATAAAATTTATACAAAGATGTGATGTCCGACTAAAAATGTTATGGTACTTTTGGGTTTAATTGGTCAAATATGAGATCTAATATATATTGTTAATATGGTGAATTTGAACGTGAATAAATTCAGAGATTCGCCTATACTGTGTATGTACAATAATGGTCCAGTGGCAGAATTTTTGCCAAGCGAGACGGAGTTGTGGGTTCTAATCCGCACTCGTATAGTTTTTTTTTTTCCTCATCAAAACCTTATGTGTATTAATATACAACCACTGAAAAACATTCTCGGTTTTGATGAGGGTAAAAAAAACTGTACGAGTGCGGATTAGAACCCAGAGAAGTAGCGACACGTTTGTCTGTATTTTGATTTGTGATTTCAATGGAACGAATAAAAACTTCCACAACGAATTGCAGCGCGCGTTCGAGTGAAGACAACACATTTCAGCGCTAGATCGCCTCTTATTTAACAAACGAATGAAACGAATGCTAGCTAACTGGAGACGTTTTATTTGTATTGGTACATCCGTTCCGCTCAAAAGATTCAAAAGTGGTGGGGACAATATCAACCCAGGCAAAAAGTGGTGGGGACATGTCCCACCCGTCCCCCCCGTAAATGACGCCTTGGCAGTCCCGAAATCTAAGCTGGATGACCGAATTTCTGACAGGGAGTGTAGCATTCATGAGGCACACACGCAAGGTCTAATTCTGAAATTATCGTACATTATGGGATTTTTTTCATTATTGATCATACATCGTACAGAGGTCAAAACTATCGTACAAATACGATAATTATCGTACGTCTGGCAACACTGGTGAATGTGCAGGCAGCCAGTCTAAACTTTAGTTTTTTATGCGCGTCAATTTCACTCTTGTCTTGATGCGTGAATGGATTCGAAGTGTTCACACGTATAACTAGACGTGGTAGGTGTGAATTTGACGTGCTATTCGCGTCTGGTGTGAACGCACCATTTAAGGAGTGATTGATTGGTCGTGTCACTGTGTACAAAAAAAAAAAAAAATCGCCTGGGCCTTAATGTCTGATGTCGGATTACACTTTAAGATGAAAGAGTTTCACCGCACTCACGGCAAACAAGGTGCCAGACAGATAACACTTGACAACCAAAAGAACAAATTGTCTGCACACTTGAGTCCTTCAAGCCAAATTTAATGCCAAGCTTTCGGTGATACAACCATCCTCAGGGCATACACAAACAAAATGTTACCTTCCATTTGACTATGTTCAACTAGGACAATCAACAGTGATAACCCACACCTGCAGAGGCTAGGTAGGGACAGTTTGTAGATGTAGTTTTTTAAGGTGATCACCTTAAAAAACTACAACTCCCACCAGTGGACTACAACTGTCCCTACCTAGCCTCTGCAGGTGTGGGTTATCACTGTTGATTAGGTAACATTTTGTTTGTGTATGCCCTGAGGATGGTTGTATCACCGAAAGCTTGGCATTAAATTTGGCTTGAAGGACTCAAGTGTGCAGACAATTTGTTCTTTTGGATTACACTTTAAGCAAATCATCTACACAATGATTTCGTTTTTTATGATTGTATTTACTGACCAACAATTTAGTTGTAATAATAATTTTGGTATAGGCTTATTAGCATTATAGGCTATAGCCTGAAAGCTCTGATTTTAGCCTTTGCACTGTTACAACAGTAACACATTTTTTTTTCCCACAATGACATTTGAGTTCATGATTTTAATTTTTTATTTATTTTTTTGTGGCAGACTAATGACAGACTGTTAAAGTTTGAATAAAAATATGTTTGGTTTAGGTTTGAACCCCCAAACCCCACACCATACACACATCAAAGTATCTGAAGCAACTTTTCTCAATCTCATGATGATACACACAGGCGAGTGACGTATGTATGCAATTCCCCACGAAAACCATCCTGTCATGTCTAAATTATAAACACTTGTAAATAAGCATAGTGAGTCAGTTATTGACAACATGCTTTGGAAGGATTTGATATATTAGCTCATTATTTAAATTTGGTTAATTTTTAACACAAAACTACATCATTTAATTACACTAAAAAAAATAACTGATCGGAATATGAATTAGTGTAATTATCTATAATTGTCTCTGTGTAAGTGAGGTCTGTGTAATTTTTAAATGACCCTGAATGAAGCGGTGCTCTGACGTGCTAGAGCACTTAGCTTTTCTGTGTTAATGCATGCGTTATATCATTATGTGAATGTTTTGGCCTCATAATTGATGTGATTACCTAGATCCCAGATTTTAAGAAAGAACCCAAGTCTATTATTTTATTTTTCATGTTTGGAGAGCACAATCACAGCAAGCAAAAATATTGCTGCCAGCATCTAAAAAATGCATATTAATGCACATTAATCTATCAGCATTTTATGTCTTTATTGGAAACATTAATCATTTTTCAGAGACAAACCACCAGTTCTGGTTACTTTCTACTGACAGATCCACTGAGTAAGTTAAGTTTGATTTAAAGCTAAACTTTTGATAAAAACAAAATGTTAGGCTATTATGTAAAAAGTTATGTAGGCTTCCAAACCATGTCTTTACCCAAAAATCCTTTGATAAACATAACAATGATTTATAATGTAGAGGAATTTCACAGGAAATGCCAAGTTTCATAGAAATTTGGAAATGTATTGTTTTAGCAAATATAGGTTTAGGGGAGGGTTATTCATCATTTCATGATCTTGGTATTCTTGTATTTTTTAAATCCTTTTAATAGGTAAATGCCTTTCACAATTATATACTTTGCCTTACAATGTAACACAGCATACGATTAACTCGTTCACTATGTGACCAATAAAGTAGAGAGTGAAATAACACTTTAAAATAATTTATTTCAAAAGACATCTACACTGATTAACAGATTAACATAACTATATAAAATATTTACATGAAGCACCACTTGCCAAATCGCACAATTGCCTGTCTAAGAAGCACGCTAAAGAGTGACGCAAAACAGAAAAAAATTTGACAACATAACAGCCTTCAGATGTGTTGATTTGGAAAACAGAAGCTTTATATGCTGGACTGAGGAATCCACATGTGCAGCTCACTGGTACATTATTGGTGCTTATGTGCAGATTGAGGCAGATTAAAGTTGGTCAGAGCCACCTCACATTACGACAGGCAGCAGCTGGACTGTTTTGAAACGCCTCCCTGTGGATTGAGAAGACAATGAATAAACAATTAGAGATCAAGTATTCCATCACTGTAGTAGTAGTAGTGTCTTTCACAGTGACCAACATGCAGCCTATGTGCTGTTTTTAAAACAACTAAATGAGGGTTTGGTTGGTTAGCTTCTGCTGGCGATTTACCATAACTACACCATACTGGGGGTGCAAATCATGTTTTGTCATTTACGACCAAATGTTGTATTTTGATTAAATACATTTTTTAAAGCAACATAAAATCTGCAAATATTTCATACAGCCACAAATCTGTTAATTTGATCAAGTAGTGATGCACTGAAATTTCAATGGCCGAAAATGATTTTTTGTTTTCAGTCGAAGTTTTCAGGTTTTAAAATCATTAACAGAAATGCTATGTTGTTTTCAGTTGAGTTCAATAAAGTTCAATATGCTGATTTCATGCAGCCGCCATTTTCAAATCGAAAGCGAGGCTCCGGTGGGAAGAATCCCGGAAGTACAGATAGACAACAATGCCTTGGACTACCAACCTGAAGCTTCTGCTGCGATTTACACTATTGGATGTTAATATCCGATATAGGCCATGTATATAGTTTGTTCCTGCTTTTTTTTACGTTCTGATTTATAAATATATATATATATATATATATGGTACAGTAGATATATATATTATTTATAAATGAATTTCACTGTATATAGTCTAAAGTATGAAAGAAATGTATGTAGTACGTACATTTACAATACGCCATAAAATTCGCGACTGGTTTTCTTCCCACCGGAGCGACTTTAAAATGGCGGCTAATAAAAGCAATTTAAAGCACACCTGTCCATCATAATAAGCTTTGCGCTTTTTTTTTTTTTTTTTTTTTTTTTGATAGAGTTCGAAAAAGTCAGAGCTTTCAATTTGTATTTAATCTAGAATGAAATGTTTTGGCTCTGTAATGTGTTGTGACAGGTCACTGTAGCGTCTCACTTCAAGCTGTACATGAACTGTTTATTTCTTCCTCTTTAGCACTAGGTACAGCACAAAATAAACAAATGAACACCAGAAGGTATGTTGAAAGAAACAATATAACTTATTGAAGTGTATAAAGTCTCATGTAACCACTCTATCTGTGTTTTAACCATAGAAAGAAGTCAATAAAACCACTTGTAAACAATGTCACTTAATGATACATTTACCTCAAATAAAAATGAAAACACCTCTAGATAGGAGCATTTTTCTAAATATATATGCTTTAACATATTCATTATATTTTTACTTAACCTGTTGTCTTCATTATTTAATGCATGTTTGAATAATTCTGTCATGGAAACAGGTTTAAACTATAACTACTACATCATTAAAAGTTTATATAAAAACTGCCTTATGTGCAATTTAAATGTTGATATGCAACACAATATTTATATTAGCGTTGATTATTAAATAAGGTTGATTAACTGACCATTAAATACACTATTTTTTGTCTGAATGAACACTTTAACTTCAGTTTGGGTGTTTATTTTGTAGTACATTTATTTAGGTGCATCACTATTAACGAGATGATAGTTATACAACAAGCATGCAAATGTTTATTCAATTTCATATAACAAAGCGTAATTCATGGAACCATCTTTTCTCTTATTTAAAACTATAACATGTAAACCTAGGCCAGTTCAATTGCACCCACCACCCCAAAAAATGGATAGACAAAACATTGTTTTTAAATAGTACAATGCTACTGCATCCCCAGATGTTACTTCTCACCCACTTTCAATGTGTCAAATGTTGATCCTTCAAAATATTTAACAGCATCCTTAATAAATACTAACCATTTCAGTATTCTTCAGTATGCCCAGCACCCAAAAGATTAGACATAAACAGAGATGCCACTTGGGCCATGTACCTAGATGAGGTCCTGTTAGCATAGGATGCTATGCTACTGACCGTAAGGGTTTCTGGCTACCTGTCTCTGCTGCTGTCGCCGGTATTCTTCCTCACTAGCAGCGAGAGCCTGAGCCATGGCCAGATCCTCCTGCTCCTGAGGACTAAAATGTACAGTCAGCTATCAGCTCTGTTTTGTAGCGCACTCCTGTTCGAACTCGTTCATCAAAATGAACAAATCTTTTCATTTGGTTCATTCGGCGAAAGAAACGAACAAATTGATTCAGAAAAATTTGTTCATTTTGATGAACGAGTTCAAACAGGAGAGTCACGAACGTGCATCACAGAACAGAGCAAGGCGAGCATTTGATCTTATAAAACTTAAACTTTGTTATTTTTTTTTTTTTTAAATGACCGATCGTTTCGCTTGATAAGACCCTTATTTATCGTCTGGAATCGTTTAAAGGCCTTTGAACAAGTTTGCAGTTTGTACTGAAAGTTTCTTTTGGACCTTGAACCGTTTGGTTCCCATTGAAGTCCATTATATGGAGAAAATCCTGGAATGTTTTCATCAAAAACCTTAATTTCTTTTCGACTGAAGAAAGAAAGACATGGACATCTTGGATGACATGGGGGGTGAGTAAATTATCAGCAAAAGTTTTTTTTCAAAAGTGAACTACTCCTTTAAAGTCCCCGTGAAATCAAAATTGAACCTATTTACTTTGTTAGCGCATATTACTAGTCTTGTGGTGAACAATTAATCCGTGCAAGTGAATATATATTAAAAAAATGTTTTACCTTAGTAATCTTTAATCAAAATCTGAAAAGTTACTTCCGGTCTGGAACGGTTTCTTTTTCTGATGACGTAGGTTTCACAGTTTGGGTGGGGAAACGCTTAACCACTCCCCTCAAACCGTTAGTTTGCTATGAGCGAGAGATGGAGAGGAGGAGCGCAAGAGTAAAACCCTGCCCTCTGTTCAATATTCCGTTTCACTTGGAAATACGTCACAGCACTGGAGAAAAATCGTTTGCAACTTCCGGTTCACGGGGACTTTAAGTGTAGTTGCACCTGCTTGTGACCAAGTTGTTATACAATACAGCAAGTGAGGGAGAATCAGAGTATGTACAAAAACTAGTGCAGCTGATTGAGAAAGCCTTGAGAAATTATTGAAATACAATTTAACAGTATTTATAACCCTTCTTGCTTTCTTTTTAAAAGACAGGTGTTGGTCTATTATTATTACTAAACATTTAACATGATAGCTTCACCATTAAATATGATCTGAGTTTTGTTTTCGTACAGTGAAATACAGAGTTAATAACCCTCGGTCCATCCGACTGTCCGGGGGCAAGGATATAAAAACGCGGAAATATAATCTGTAGTTTTCACAAAAGCCCTGACCCTATCAAAAGTCTTTTTGCTGACATATAAAAAATATCTCAGTCCAGGTGACAAGGAGAACGAGTAAACATTGCTCATTTACATATACTACCTACACTGTAACAATACAAAGCGAGTTGATAATCAGTAGTTACACTTCAAAACTTATTGCATAAATGTTTTGCATCCAACTACAATCTTGCAAACGTTCCAGAACTGTTAAAAGAACCAAATGTCAAACTATTAATTTCCCAGTATTTTTATTTTATTTTTAAGGAATAATTTATTCTGAACTGTTTAACAATAGTAATTTTAATAAAAGTCTATTGTCTGTTTATTGTTAGGCCAGAAGAGTTACCTTAGAGTAGGCTGGCTTGTCCGAGCAGATTCAGCCAGTGACATTTCTAAAGCTCTCTGGAGGGCCTGCTCCTCCGTCTGAGAAAAACAACAACAATGCACGGTTCAAAATCAAATACACTCAAACATAGACTTTTAAAAACGATCTCAAAATGAGCAACGCACCAGCCCGCCTTGATATGACACTGATGAGGGAATTACATTCTGTGCTGTGGGAGACACCATGGGAGGAGATGCAGGAGATGTCCATAATGTACTGAGGGGCAAAAAAAAAACAGTAATCAGTACCTGAGAAAACACTCAAAGCGTGTGTCATTTCAATTGCCGTTCAAAAGTTGACTTTGTGAAAGTAATTTTAATGAGCAAGGATGCATTCAACTGATCAAAAGTGAATTTATAATGTTAAATGCTGGTATAAGCATTTAAAGATAATATTCATGTTTTCTATCATGATTGTGAAAAATGTCACCATTGTAGTTCATTCATGCTGCATCAAAAATTGCCATAGTGACTCACATTCATTCAGGGATAAAACTGAACAACGTAATACATTTTTTTTTTCATTTTCTAGTGTAAGCAATGAACAAACAAATGGTTCGACTTTCAGATTGTTGAACATTTGTATTTGGACATTTCTACCATGTGACAGCTTATGCAGCAGCGAGCACCCATGTGACTAACTGAAGACTGGAGTAAACATGCTGAAAATTCAGCTTTGCCATCACAGGAATACATTTCATTTTAAACTATTTAAATAGAAAAACGTTTTTGTGTGTGAAATTGTAATATTTCACAACATTACACTTTTTACTGTATTTTTGACTACATGCATGCAGCCTAGGTAAGCAAAAGACTTTTTCAAAAACATCTACCAACCACAAACTTCTGAACATTCACTTGACATTTCTGAGGGGATCGCTTACACCAAAAATGCTTACCTGCTGCTCTGAGGTCTCGTGTTTCCAGTTACTCCATTAGACATGGTCCTAGAGCTCCCTCTAGTGGATGACGCCCCAGAGTTACCAGAAGAGGAGGCTTGAGCCCTCAATAAAGCAGCATGCCTAATTAAAACAAACCCCACTATTACTAGTGTACTAGTCCTCCGGAAAGCATAACTTATCATTATTAAAAGTAAACTACTATGCTTACCCTGTTTTAGAGACTGGCTTGCCGTCAGTCTTACAGTCATGGTCGAGTGGATGTCTATGTTTGAGACAGTAGTTCAAGTGGCACTGGTCACATGTCACCCGAATCATTTCCTTCTGCTTACAGCCGCCCTTGGAGCATTTATTTGTAAATATCTGTTAGGGGGTGGAAATCAGGTCAGAATAGATTTTGCTGAGACATATCTTTCTCTCTTTTTCCTTTTGCTGTAATGTATAGTATCATTTCCAATAGTAGTCAGACAATATAATTATGTTGCAGTGATGGTGCTTTTTATAACATTATCCGGTCTTAAGTGATAAATCCTATTTGACATTTGTACTGGCCAGTGGCCACAATATAGATCTTATCACGAATTTGATGATTTTCTAATGGAATTAGTACAGGAACTGTAGGTGATTTTAATTAACATGTAGATAATGAAAAAGATTAATTGAGATTGTCATTTACAGACATTCTCAGCTCTATTGGAGTTAGACAACAAGTGTCAGGAGGACCCACTTATTGTCGTTATCATACTTTAGATGGAGTTGAAATTCTGCAACAGAGCAATGACATCTCAGATCATCTAATCTCGTGTTTACTACATTTAGCCAAGGCTGCGGAACCAATGCCCTGTTACAAATATGGGTGAACTATCACTTCTAACTAGAGCCCGACCGATAAAGGATTTTGAAGGCCCATACCGATACAAATATTTTTGGGTTTTAAAACCCGATATATATCGGCCAATATTTTATTTATTTATTTAAAACTGGACATGATAGTCACAAATTTTGTCATGCTTATTTGAGTTAAGAGAACTTATGGGGATGTTCTTTTAATTGTTATTCAAGCAATGTGTGTATCGTGACCAACTCAACGAGTGTTGCCAACAGGAACGGTGTAGAGCGCTCTCTGGTGGACAAACTATACAACTCCAACACTCATGACATGGTTCAAGCGTGTTTCGTCAGTTTTTATTTTATTTTTGAAATATTAATTTATCAGCCATTATAACTGCCGATACCGATAATTTGGAAAATGCCTAATATCGGCCGATATATCGGTCTGGCTCTACTTCTAACAATAACTAAAGATCGCTTCCAGAAAAATCTTCCTGATCAGTTTCTATTCCTCTGCATTCCAGATAGCCCAGAAGAACTGGATGTTGCAACAGGAACTACTGACTCTCTCTTTTCCAGCACTTTAGACACGGTTGCTCCTTTGCACTTATTGAAGATAAAAGGAAAATTGTAAGACGCTGTGATATTACAAGCACACTCGGGCTCTCAAGAGAGCAGCCAGAAAAATGGAGCGCAGCTGGAAAAAAACAACAAAAAAAAACTAGAGGTATTTCGCATTTTGTGGAAGGAAAGTGTTACTGCATACAGAAAGGCCTTCAAAATGGCTAGATCTGCTTACTTTTCAACTGTCTTAGAAGAGAACAAAGACCACAAGAACCAGACCGGCTCCATACCGGTGTGATGAATCTGATCTTCTAGCAAAAGGAACTGGATGATTATTTGAATGCTGCTGATTCCAATCTGAATTCTGACTTGTGATGCGGCCTGAATCACGGCCTAGTGGAGAACTGGCGCCCTGGCTGAACATGGTTTCTCAAAAGTTTTTTTTTTTCATTCTGTCATCTGATGAAGTTTGGGTTCCTTGCCACTGTTGCCTCTGGCTTACTTAGTTGGGGACACTTAATATACAACAATATTATTGGTCTGACTGTACTGACAAATGAACTGACCTAGATTTTTTTTTTTTTTGCTTTATAGAATAAATGATCTTCACAATGGAACTGAATCAACACGCTGAACAATACAATATGTTTCATATTATCACTGTGAAGCTGCTTTGAAACAATCTGTATTGTATAAAGCACTATAAAAATAAAGGTGACTTGACTTGACTTTTTGCTTTCGTGCTACCTTTCGTTTCCTCTGAGCAGGGTCAGATTTGCAGTCTCTGTCTATGTGTTCCCCAACTTTGATGTCTGGCATTTCCCCTCTTCTAATGGGAATGGGGGTGTTGCACAACGGACATACAGGAACCTGGACATCCTGCACAAGAAAACAAACATGCATCAGCCACAACTTCTATGTTTTAAGCATTAGTTAAATATACAGTGGGCCAAGATTATTATTCATTAGACAATTATACACACCTTCTTATATGATGAAGTGCACTTGTGATTTGCATAAGTTATGTGGTCTTTGCAGAAAATTTCTTCACAGGCATCACATTTCATGGGAAGAAAATCTGTAGTGTAAACACAGGACATTATGAAAAGACCAAAACAGTTTTATACCTCAACTAACGCTGAATCACAAAGAGCACAGCGATGTTATAAACCTTCTTAGTGACCTATATGGGGTTTTCAGTGTATGATGGCTGTTCAAGTGTGTGTAAATAACGTATGGCAAATAATAGAACTAATCGCTGAAACTACACATCATAAATAAGGGTTCAATTATCAGACAATGTTTTTGATCAACTTGACTTAAAACTGCACAATTAAATGACCCGACTGACATACTGGTTTATCACATGACTAGATTTTATGGTTATAAACAATGTCAGAAAACAGGAAATGCCACACCTAATGTAACCATTCACCATGTAAAGTCCATATACAAACATTAATAATTCACATGCTGCACGGGGCTCAACAATAATGATGGCCTAATGGTAGAAACAGTGAGAGTGACTTTTCATAGCCTTAGAAGCATTCGTTAAAAACAGGTTTGAAATTGTTAACAATTTTTGCCGGGAATGCCATATTGAGTATAGGAATTTTTATCACGCGCTCTCCAATTCTGATTGGTCAATCATAATACTTTCGAAAATGGCTGATGCACAAAGCAACACTGTATAACCGCTCATCCAGAAAAACTCAACATTCATGTTCATTTTTATTTATTTATTTATTTGGTAGACAGTTTATAAGTAATAAGCTGGCTAATGATTATTATCACCCTGTCTTGTTTACAAAGCTGTCATGGAGTTTATAGCTGTACAAGTTTAACTTATTATTGCCAAAGAAAAAGCTAATACTGTAGGTTATATAAATGTTTTTTATGTGAAATAAATGTAGGTTTGTAAAAGTAGAAATGTAAACGTTTGAAAAAAAGTCTCTTCTGCTCTGCCCCACCAAGGCTGCATTTACTTTATTCTTGTGATGACGAAGACTTCGGTCACATGATCCTTCAGATATCATTTTAATGTTATGATTTTCTGCTGAAACATTTATCTATTCATATTATGAAAAATATTTGAATGAATTGTGCTGCTTCATATTTGTGTAAACCTTTATACAATTTATTCATTATTCTTTGATTAATAGAAAGTTCAAAAGACCAGCATTTATTTTAAAGTGACATCTTTTGTAACATTGTAAATGTCTTCTTCAAGTTAATTTGTACTTGTTGAAAAAAAAAAGCATTACTTTCTGCCAAATAACATTTGAAAGATACTGTAAGTTGTATCGTTCAAAAGTAGTGTTTTGAGGCCAGTGGAAATGTTGACAGGCAAAGTAACAAGTCTGACCAGGCCACTAAGACTACTCTGCCTTTACTATATGGGTCACAGTGTTTATTCTGAGAGAAAACACATACCGAGACGTTTGCAGGTCTTCTCTGAGCAGTGCTCCCCGAGATCAGGAAACTCCATGGCACTGCGGTGAAAAGCCTTCAGCTGCTGGACTGGAAACATGAAAACAAAACCATCACTTCTGACCGACAGTGAGCTGTTGTCATACCAATCAACCAAGCTGCCAATACCAACATCATGAGTCAACCTAAAGAGTAAAACAGGCTTTAAATGCCGAAGGCGGCCTGTCAAGAGTTGAGCTGATCCATCTTGTTTAGCATGATAAGCTAACGCCATTACGTAACTGTTGTGTATCTGGAAGCGGCTTCACTTTGAGCGGCGATCAACTACAAATGCTGAATCATACCGGATTAGGAACATAGTTACAATACTAAAACTCTCAACTACTTATTTATTATAAACAGTTGACGTAATATGAAGGGGAACAAACACCAACTTAAATGTTGTTAAAATTAGGTACAATAACTAGACAGCAACACAATTTCGTTGAAGACCGAACACCGGGAAAGGTGAAATGAAACGTCAAAATCGCGCGATGTAACGTTGACGTTAACGTTAAATAACAGCTAACGTTACAGAAAGAAATACAATATCTGGTTGTCGTTTGTTTTACGTTAAAAACGTTATTTTTAACCAAGGTATTTCACTTGGAATGACAGTAAATGTGTATCTTACCGAAATAATACGCAAATCCAATTGTACGTGCCCCCAATCCTTTCTAAAGCCTTTCGCTTTGGACGAGCACAGCCAGTTTGCGTTTTTCTAGTCGTCTGACTCTGCGGGGTTTTGAGATGTCATCGCTGGAGGTGTGAATTTGGCAGCAACAGGGGATTGTATTTTCAAAATAAAAGTACGTTAGTCTTCTTCTTCTTCTTCTTCTTCTTCTTCTTCTTCTTCTTCTTTTTATTTGGCGGTTGGCAACTATTTCTTGTGCATCACCGCCACCACAGGACTGGAGTATGGCATAGGAGCTACTGTCTTATTCTTTACTATTATTAAAACAAAATATACCAGCAATTTCATAGTTATTTATAAAAAAAAAAAAAAAAACCTTTATTCCTATATCCTTTTTAAAAGGCCTGTACTTTTCAAAAAAGAAAATAATAGATCAAAATTCTCCCTTGAACTTCTGTCCAATAGTGTTTTAGTTTCTAAAGACATTTTCTTTGCTTTCAACTCATTAACTAGTCTTTGCCTTGCTTCATTGTATTTCTGACAGTACATTATTACATGCTCTACGGTTTCAGGTATATTACTCTGGCAATACTCACAATTTCCATCTACATGCTTTTTTATTAAAAACATTGTACTATTCAACTTTGTATGACCCAACCTCATCCTAGTCAGCACAATTTCTTCCTGTCTTGATCTGGTTATGTGTGTTTCTTTTCCCACTTTCCCTTGTATCCTATATAGATGTCTTCCTGAGCACCCATTATCCCAGATATGTTGCCACTTTTTAATAGTTTTAGCCTTAATTATGCTTTTTATCTCTGCTTTACTGTATTTTACATCTATATCTATATTGCTTTTATCTGTTACTCTCTTTGCATGTTCATCAGCCATTTCGTTACCTTCCACTCCTATATGGGCTGGAACCCATACAAATGTCACCCTCCTTCCTGATGCTTGTATTCCATTTGCTAGCTGTAAAATTTCAACCAAAATATCTTCCCTTGAATCAGACCGATAGTTCTGAATACTGTACATTGCTGAACTTGAATCAGAGGCAATTACTGCCTGCAGACAATTGTTGGACTCTAGCCACAAGAGTGCTAACCATATGGCAACCAGTTCAGCAGTATACACTGCTAGGTCATCATTTATCCTTTTTGCCATTTCTATGCCCATCTCAGGAATTACATAGGCTACCCCTACTCTCTTCTCAGTGTTTTTAGATGCATCTGTAAAAATCTTTACACACTCTTTGTATTTTCCTGTTATATAGTTGCTTACTCCATACTTATCCACTCCATCTTTCTTCTTCACTTCCAATAGTTCTAAATCAACATTCAATTCTTGTAACATCCACGGAGGCACGATTGGATATGACACTGTTGGGCAGATGTTCGAAGATCCAATTCCCATGTTATTCACCTTATCTTTTATGACCCACCCATAACTTTTGATTTTTATACTTTCTTTTTCCTGACATTCCCTTAATACTATTTGAGACATGTGGTTCTCTTTATGCCCCCTGATATTTGCCCAGTATACCAGTGCTAGCTGGTCCCTCCTCAATTGCAGTGGCATCTCACCCACTTCTACTTGCATTGCAGCTATTGGAGAAGTTCTTATTGCAGTACGTTAGTCTGGTCGAGGTTTCTAAGACTATTTGTGCAGTTTATGGCTGGG
This sequence comes from Pimephales promelas, assembly GCF_016745375.1. The sequence goes on along the minus strand of NW_024121200.1, from coordinate 504,985 downwards.
TGTCCCAAACCAGCACGTAAGTTGTTTATCTCTGCTGTATTGGAGCACTTTATCGTTGTTGCTATCATACACAACGAATGATTATGATTATCATGATAGCATGCAATGCAGTCAATTCAGTAGTAAGGCCGGTTCACACGTTTTTAGTTGTTAAAAGCGCGAGATGGGGGTCAGAAACAATAATCGCAAGGTCTAGAAACGCTTTTTTTTTTAAATAGTACTTTTTATTTGAGCTTTGCGTATTTTGAATAACATGACGAGACGCAAGCACAACAGTTATTGACGTCTGTGGTCTGTCTAGCACGTGTTTTGAAAAGTATCCAGTGGAATGAAAAAACAAACAAACAAACAAAAAAAAATACTTTTCATTGTGCAAAATCAATGCACGGGCATTTGTTAATAATGCAATTGTGGGATTTGCACTTCCATATTAAGAGATATCAAAAAAGGTAAGTTTATGAATATTGATTTCTGCAAAACCGATTTACACTAGCCTACTTATATATTCTATAAAATAATTCAATAATATAAAACAAATATTAATGAATTATAATAATAATATTTATAATTAATTATTTTATAATAATATAAAGACATAATACTAAGTAATGCCCTTTTTGATTTAATGATCTCTGGCTATACAATTATTTAATAAATAATTAATTTAAAGAAAAAAAGAAAACATACTATAATAATATTTATGAATATTAATTTCTGCAAAACCGATTTACACTTGCCTACTTATAAATTCTATAAAATAATTTAATAATAGAAAAAAAAATAATTATTATAATAATATTTATAATTAATTATTCTATAATAATAATTCAATAATATAAAAAAATATTAAATTATTTTTTTAAATAATAAAAAAATATCCAATAGCCTTAAAAATAAGCTTCTATTGAATACTTTTATAGAATTTATAAGATATTTTCCACAAGGAAAAAATAACACACTAGCTTCCACTGGCACTTTTATAGGACTTTTACGAGTGGAAAGCAGCTTGGCAGAATTGTGCTTCCGGTACTGAGGTTGGTTTTAGAGTTCCTTCACGCCCTGCTAGTCACGCTCTGACTGACGTAATCACGTTATTGCTAGAGATTTCCAGAAAATACCACAAGAGGACGTGATTCAGCAATTTTCTTATTAAAAAGTAAAAACAAATCACTACCATGGTGATCTCGAATATTATTTGAACACATTTGATATTGTGCGCTGTAGTATTTTTATTTTATTTATTTTTTCGTATATATATATATATATATATATATATATATATATATATATATATATATGGTATATTTTTCTTTTGTATTATTATTATTATTGTTGTTATTATTATATGCATCTATATTCGTTTTTAGTTATATTATTTTTTTTCTCTTACAAAAATATATATATATATATATATATATATATATATCTCAACTCAAACTATTAGATATAAGATTAGCAACATAGTTTGCTCTGTGACTAAAAAGACTTTCCTTGAATTTCATTCGGACATTATATTTTAATCATACTGTTAACATAAAGAAATATAAAACCATATCACTTTATATCTCAATTTCAATCTGTTTACGAAGAAATATTTTAATCACAAGAAATATTAAATTTTCAGAAGGTGGCTATTCTCTCTGGAAAGTGCTGGAAAGGTAAATGTCACAATGACAATGCTGGAAATGACTCTGGAACATTGTGGCTGCATATGTGTCATCCTTTGCTCAGCAATAAAGGCTGTGTTCTCTCTTTTTGACTCTTGCCAGGTCTTGTATACATCAAATCAGATATCAGAGGAGGACTCCGGACTGGGATCACCTGTCAGAATTTCGACGCCATGGAGAAGAGGTGTTAGAAAAAGGGACCGTAGTTGCTGCAGATCTGTTTTGTTATAATTACCAAAAAAACAGGACACTCGGCCTGGCAAACAGATAATCAAATGATACTTGAAGTTTACTCAAAGATACCTTATTAATTTCAATACATTTAACGTAGGCAAGTGTCCTCTGTATGGATTTACAAGAAAATTGTTATATTTCAAGACACAAATTCAGATAGGCTTCTCAGAGGTCACTCAAAATGTTTTATTATGACAGGTTTCAAAAATAATGAATGAAATAATGATAGAATTAATGTCTCTTCTGTATTAGAAAAATAAATATATAAATAATAAATAGCTAAAAGAAATACCTCCAAATTGAACAAAAATAGCTCTCAAACACATATGCCCTGCATGTTTTCACCACAAGGTGGCAGTAATGTTGTTTTCTTATAATATTTTAGTGGGACCTACAACATATCCTTAAAATGTTATACTTTTAATACTTTTTAATTATACGTCATTACAAATATGCCTGTAAATGTATACATAATATGCTTTCAATATTACTATCAAATTATGCAATAGAATGAATAGTTATATAGCCAGAGATCACTAAATCAAAAAAGGGCATTATTTAGTATTATGTTTCAGAATCTGTCATGCAAGATTGACGTTCTGTTCAATGTTTACATCTATAACCCGTAGAGCATCAATCCAAGATTTTGCCACATTTGCTTGGTATAATTTACTAAATTAGGCATATATGCCTATAATAACGTTCGATAAATCCCATGAACTGAGAGCTGACTGTCACAGTTACAAAACAGCACCAATAGAGAAAGTCAAGATAAGGTCTTGGTGTTTTTTGTATGATATGATTTGACTTTCTTATGTTTTGTTGCCTTATGCCGGGCGTACACCAAAGGATTTTCACAGTCTCAGACTAAAGACTGGCAGTCTTTAGGAATCTTACTTAAGTCTCAGCGCACTCCTGTCGTCTCGATCGTTAAATGTGAGGTGATAATCTGCAGTCGGCGACCCGATTTATGCCAGTCTTTCTATAGTCTTTCATATCAAACATGTTTGATATTATCGCAAGTCCAAAACAATCAACAACCGATAAAATCGTTCTCAGAAAACCAGAAACAGGAAGCCATCAAGAAACACTTTTTGTAATATATATCCGAAGTCCTCAGAGGTCATCCGGAGTAACTTTCTGAATCCACTTCTGTCTGTTATGGTTAAAAAAGGGTGGTTTTACCTGGGTGGTCAGGTAAAGCATTAGTCTCAAATTATTTTCATACAAGTTCAACCAAAATAAAAAAATCTGTCATCATTCACTAACCCTCATGATCCACAGATCCCTGCAGGACTTTAATTCTTTATATAAAATAAGATATTTTGAGCAATGCCTGTTTTCGTCTTCATAATAAAAAGCAGTGGGGTCCAATGCTGTTCAAACACGAGGGTTAGTAAATGATGGCAGAATTTTCATTTGAAGTTGAACTATCCCTTTAAAAGAGCATGAAAAAGCAATGCAGTCGAGAAGATTAACAGCTAATGTGCAGGCTGTGAAAACACATGGATTCTGAAACCCTCAATAATCTCTAACAGGTTAATTAGTCTATTGATCACTCAAGCAATGATCCAGTTTAAAGATCGGAAATTCGTATATTTGCAGAATAGGTTTACACAACACGCATAAACACCCTCGCATTTAAATAATCCAAAACAAAGAGCACCCAGTCGTCGCCTCTCATTATGCAACAGTGCTCAGTCATGCTCCTGGAGGCCCGTGTAAAAGATCACTTCGGAGCTCATCTCCGATTCTTCCCTGGTACAAGAGCACCTGGCTCATAAGCTGCTAATTTTGCTGCCAGATGGCACCTCTCGGAGAACACCTGCTTCATCATCGGGATTCCTTTACGTCGGTGAAACTCTGTCTGCTTGAATGGTAAAATGATTGCAATAATTTCATATCCGCTTATTAACCCTTCTTTGCAAGAGCAAACGTTTATGCCTACAAATGTGCCGTGGCTTTCTGCCAAAAAGTCTTCCTATAGGTCAGCCTCCTTTTCGCTGTGCGGTGACAGTGTCTGTCAAATAGCATCATAAACGCTTTTGTTTAGGGGCCGCTCATCACCGTTTCTCACTCACCCTGTCAGCGGTGTCACAAATTTCCCAGGTGTCCAGTACTTGCAAAGCATTTCACTTTTTTTATAGGTGTGTTTGACATTCCTTGCCTCATACACACATTCACACCTTCTAAACTGTGGGGGTTTCCTGCTGAAATGTGACTACACTCTTCTACGCTGAGCTCTAAAATCCTCATACACTGTAAAAATGAAAATGCTTTATCTAATTAACAAAAAACTTGTGGCAACAGATTACAAGCAATATTATTTATTAAATTTAACAAATTAGAATTGAGTAATAATTAATCAAATTAATTCCTTAAAAGTTAACCATTTAAAATGAGTAAAACTTACAACAACAACAACAACCAAAAAACATAAACTGAAGTCACCATTATGGTGATCTGTGTTTGTTTTAAAATGACGGTTTTCTCCTTCCGTGATTCTGCTTGTTAACATCAGGTGTCTTCAATGTTGGCAATATAAAGAGTCCTTAATTAATCGTTGACGACCGTCTGTTAGTGAGATATTTTTTGTTAATTTTTTTGGTGTAAACTATTTTAAATGGTTAACTTTTAAGGAATAATTTAATTAATTTTTACTCAATTTGTTAAATTAATTAATAATATTGCTTGTAATCTGTTGCCACAATTCTATTGATTAGATAGGATATTCATTTTTACAGTGTAGGCTCATGAGATTCAGAGGGACATGCATAATGCAAACGTTATATATGAAAATTTGTATATGTGGTGGTCTCTGTTGTCCTGAAGATGTTGCTGCGAAGTCAGTATCAAATAAGCAATTGAGTCTTATAATGAAATCTCACAGCTAAAATGTAAAAAAGTTGCTGCCTTAAATTAAGTACAGTCAACTTGAATGTTTAAGTCATTTCAACTTAAATTGCATTAAACTGAGTTGAAACTTGTAGCTTATAAAAAAGTTGAAAATTGCTAACTTATTTTGATGAGTTAAAGCGATGTAAAAAACATAGCATATATGTTGTTATAAATGATATTTGAATTTTTACAGTAAAGTTAATTTAAAAGTACATGATCAAACTTTCTTTGCACTGAAGTATTTTCAGTGACCCAGCGGTGACCAACTCCTTGAGTCCAACTATAAACAAATAAGTCTTTCTTTGTTTTGTCCTTACATTCAGTTGAGCGCATCCAGAAATATAAGCTAGGCAGTGACTCTAAATTGGATAGTAATTACTGCCACGACAAATTGAAGGGAAGCAATCCAACGTATTTTCTATTATGAGATAGTATTATTCTTGGTTAATAATCCCTTTATGCATGATTGAATTTTGATAGGCTGTCTGAATGATAATTGCGCGTAATAAACCATTGCATCTGAAGGCTTGTTAAGCTTTTGTGATTGGGCATATCAGTATTTCTTATTAAGAATTGCAAAGCAGGTTTGGATGTGTACATTTTAGCTCACTCTTAGTCTAAATGCATGCAAAAACTCAACACAAAAAAGGTCTAATTTGCCTAAAGTTTGTGCTTAGGTGTTAAACACTTTTAAAAATAAAGGTTGTCGTTAGAAGGGTTTTCACACTCTTAAAAAAAGTTTCAATGGGATTCTATATAGAACTCTAGGGTGACTCAGTTTTAAGGAACCCAGAAATGTTATTAAGGTTATTACAGGTTATTAAAAAACAATTCATGAATTATATTTACAAGCTGTGTAGTTCATAACATTTAATTAAAATTAAAAATGAATTAAAGCTAAATTAATTAGTTAAAACTAAGTCCATAAAATTATGCCATAATGGGAACCCCTAAAAGATTCTAACAAGCTTCTTTAGAACTAGAGAATGTTGTTAAGAAATTGTATGCTTTGAAGAGGAAAAAAAAAACAAAACAATAACTGAAAACTGAACATACACATAATTCTCATCATGTATAGATTTATTATAGCCATCACTGTAAACAATTATATGATCAATATTTCTACTTTTTTAAATATTTCTATAGCCTAGTTATCCAAGAT
>NW_024121200.1:391524-494024 GCF_016745375.1 Pimephales promelas | reverse complement strand
GCTCTGTTTGACGAATATCTTCGGATTAACTTGTGACAAGTTGCCTATAAAATCGCCAAAAAAAATAAATAGGCTATAGTGGGTCGGTAGGTTTGTCAGCATTGCACTAGCAATCTTACCTGTTCACAAGGCAACATTTCGACTTGACGAATCGGTGCGGTTGTGTGTTTGTTTCCCCCCTCGTTTTCTTTTCTTTTGTGTGTGTGTGTTTGTTTGTGTGTGCAAAAGACTCGAAATGAATAGAGGGACATTGTCTCAAACGGCGAGGAATCCGACGCTCTGTGTGGTTGCAGTCCGAGGTGAGATTTCAGTGTCTATTTAGCGTTTAACTGTGTATCAAATCTGATCGCTCTCCCTCTAAGGCCCCCTGTGTAGTCGTGATGTAGTTCTTATCAAAGCCCTCCTGTCTTGTTGTGACAGCTCTGATATTGTTTATTGAGGTGGATGTCAGGTTTAATTAGCAATCGATATGGAAAGCGTTTTCAGACTACGTCTCTGACGTCAGCGCCGATTAACGCTTCTCATTGGTCTCAAATTCCCAGAGCCTAAGCTAATTATTGGAAGCTTCGTGTTGATAAAGAACAGCTCATCCTACTCTCCACATCATGTCCCCTCCTCGCTGGCCACTCTCGCTGCATGTTTTTTAAATTCACATCACCAACCACCAGACGTCGTTTCCTTTTGCCTGGGAGATGATGGACAGCAGGATACTGGATCCACCTCATGCCCAGTTCGGAGGCTCGCTCGGTGGGATGGTGGGCTTCCCGTACCATCTAAGCCACCATCATGTGTACGAATTAGCCGGTCATCAACTTCAATCCACGGCCGCGGTTCCTTTCTCAATAGACGGATTACTTAACGGCTCGTGCGCGGCTTCTGTGGTGAATTCTAACCATCTCTTGTCGTCTGGCTGCGGAATGAATGGAGATAACCAACAGTACAAACTGACAGGTAAGCAAACAGACACTTGTCCTAAACTGGCATGAGGGACTTTGCTGGAAGAAGGAAAGCGTGTTTTTGTCATGTTGTAAAACAAAGATTTTTTTCTTCTTCTCCCCTACGTTAAAGCTTTGAAGAATAACCCAGGGAAACAAAACAAAGGGTTCTCTCATCATGCTAGTTTATTGGAACTAAGGCAGACTGACTTTAATAAGGAAGAGAGGCTAATATAAAATATTCTACAAAATTATTGACAACATGTAGGCTACTTCCCTCTCTCCGTATTATTTTCTTGCTATTGTTGCTTTGCCGAGAAAAGAAGGCTTTCTTTTTTTCTCGCTATTCTTTCTCACACATTAATGCAGAAAAATAAACACTCCGAATAATTTTAGTGGGCCCACTGTTTTGGTGGACAGAACTGTGCAAGTTACAAGCGATGCTAATCTATTATTTCTCACTTAGATTCGGGGGATCCAGAGAAGGATAGCCCGGGTTGTAAAAGAAGACGAACTCGTACCAATTTCACTGGATGGCAGCTGGAAGAATTAGAGAAGGCTTTTAATGAAAGTCACTATCCAGATGTGTTCATGAGGGAAGCACTTGCTCTGAGATTGGATTTGATAGAATCGAGGGTGCAGGTAAATACACTGAATTTATTTTTCATGTCTTGTGTGCCCTAATGAAACGTTATGAAAATCAAAAGATGTAAACACATAGGCCTACGTTTTTGAAATAACCCTGTTTTTTTTTTCTACTTTGGTAGCTAATCTTTCTCTCTATTAAATGTTTTTGTACAAAACACGGAATGTCTTAATTTTGAAAATGCTTCTGTTTTCAAATTGCCTTCATTAATGCCAAGGAACTTTTTTAAAAAAAGTTTAAATTATTTTAAAACACGGCAAGTGTTTGTGGACGAAATAGTCTTTTGTTGTTGTTTTATAATGTATTTCGAAGACTATAGAGTAGGCCTCATTGTTAGCAGAAATAAATAAATCAAGAGACCGACTCAAACAATTAAATAAAATCATTCAAAAATGTATTTTTATTATTCTCTTTTACCTAAAGCCCAAACTCGGGTAATATGCTATGTTTTTTGATATAGGTTGAAACGATAGGCTACATGACTGATTGTTCACAATTCTTCTAAAATATGACTAAATTTAATGTGATGGATGTTTGTGATCAGAAGACATTGGTCTGTTCAAATTTCGCAACGCAAGATAGCCTGTTAGGCGTACGTTTGTTATCATTATTTTGGTCTGAAATAATCTAATTTGGCCTATTTATCAAAACTCCTTGCCTAAAATGTATGGAGCGTAATTCGTACCTCGTAGCCTATATGTTTTAGGCTGCGGCCTACTTTTAGAATAGCATTCACGATGGTATATTTTCACACTATTATAAAACTGTGTTGTTTGGATAAGTGCGTTTTATTTTCATTTTATAGACCTATTTTTAATTTTCGATTTATTACAACATTCTATTACCATGCAACGCACAATTTAGCAAAATGTTTTCTATTTTTAGTAGCCTATTTCATAAACAACAAAAAAGAAAATAATTTTCTATAACACAATATGTAACTATATAGCATTGCATAAACACGTTATAGCCTACTAATATAGCCTGTGTATATATATATATATATATGTGTGTGTGTGTGTGTGTGTGTGTGTGTGTGTGTGTGTGTGTGTGTGTGTGTGTGGTGTGTATGTGTGTGTGTGTAAGTGTATCGGGTCTATATAGGATAGCCTGTATAAGTGAATATGTAAATTAATCTATTAATTTTTTTAAAAAACTATGTTATCTAGGCTATAAGTCTATTTCATAATTGCAATTATTTTAATGGCATGGAAATTAATGTTTTTTGTTTGTTTGTTTGTTTGTTTTTCATGTTTAGGTATGGTTTCAAAACCGGAGAGCGAAATGGAGAAAAAAGGAGAACACGAAGAAAGGGCCGGGCCGACCAGCACACAACTCTCATCCGACGACCTGCAGTGGCGAGCCAATGGACCCAGAGGAAATTGCTCGGAGAGAACTAGAGAGGATGGAGAAGAAGAAAAGGAAACAAGAAAGAAGGCTTTTAAAGTCCCAGAACAAACTCATTTCCGGGGACTTATTTCACACCCCAGGATCTGACAGTGACAGTGGCTTGTCACAAGTAACGGACAGTGAACAAAGCATTTGCGACGTGGGCCGAAACCAAACGCAACCAAGCTGCGACCAAACTCCACAGAAACTCCAGAACCAAAGAAACGCAGACCAAGACGCGAGTGGATCCGAGCTGGACTCATCCGACAGCGGTCAGCAGTCAAACCTGTGCGCCAACAGCAGGTCTTCCACTCTTCAAAAACTCAATCCCTTTAGCGTGGAAAGCCTTCTGTCGGACTCCAGGCCAAGGCGCAAGCCGCCAATGGACTTCCCACTACCGACACCACGGCCTTTGATAGGGAAAGGACATTTTTTACTGTACCCTATTACACAACCTCTCGGTTTCATTGTTCCACAGACTGCTCTGAAGAGCACAGCACCAGGCCCCGATGCCGAAAATGGCCAGAAAGGGCCAATTACTGACAGTTCATTTGCTGGAAACCTAGGACACAGGAACGGCAAGGACAACAGTGTAAACAACAGCGGCGCGCGAGCAATCAAAGGCCAGGTCAGTCAGTCGGGCAACATGTCGTGTTCACCACAGAGCACTTCACCACAGACTACCATTAACGGTCACTCGACGGGCAGCTGTAACGAAAGATGCCCACAAGACATAGAGTTAGACCTTGTCGATCCAAAGTCTCCACAGTCGGAAAAAAAGGAGCAGTCGTTACCTGACTATCCACCACAAAATTCAGAATCAGCGACAGCCAACAAGGACACCGACAAAGACTCAGTCGACGTCGATATGGAATAAATGAAATCATAATAGAAACTGAGGAGTGTGTCGATATCGCACGACACTTCTCCGCAGATTAAACGAAGAGGAAAAAAGTCGGCATATCGAAACGTATCGTTTTCATTGACATATTTATATTCTGATTAGGGGAAATATCTGTGTGAATAATTTGTGTATGTGGTGGGCTATCAAAATGTTTATTTAACAAATAGCAGCAGCTCCCTGTGTAAGAAACTGTAAACAAAAAAACAAACAAACAAAAAAAAAACACCAAGACAAAACCTCAAACGTTGTACAAAGTATTAAGATATTTATATATGTAAGTTTTTCATAAATAAATCGATTGTATACAACAAACTTAAGCGTGTATGGCCCTAAATAGAGCTTATATTGTGGGCTGGAGCTCCTTCTCCCAAACCCTGTGTTGTATTTGTGTATTGCTTTAACAAATTTATTCATCTATAAGCTACACTGAAATGAGGTTACGAGCCGGAGGCGAAAAGACCCGTTCGACTCCTGCAGAGTTTTGATATGAAAGTAATTATTTTCCCGGTGGCTACTGCAGGGATTCAGTTTATTTTAGCCCAAAGGGTTATAATACATTACCGATTTCTAGTGATATGAAATCACATAAACTTCCAAGAATAATAGAATTAGCATGAAAGGCTGGGGTGTCAAATTGAAATACGAAAATAATAGCCCCGGCAGCTGGGAGTGTGTTTGTGCATATTGGATAGGAGATGGGAATTCGTGGGGCGGAATTTTCATGAGCTTTTCACTTTGTCAGGGCCCTTGTAGCTGGCTATATTAAGATAGATGTTCGATGATATCCCTCATTGTTCTGTCGCTTATATTGATGTTCCTGTGTTATCAGCCTATTGATCATGCGTCGGCTGTAATAGGACGGGCGAAGCAAACGTGCCTATTTACAATAGCAGAACACATTTGTTCTAATAGGGTTGGCGGTCCCATGGGACGCTGTGGGGGCTCCCAGACATCTGCGCCTTGACAATATTAGCACTGTTGACCAGATCTAAAGGCGAGGTAAGAAAAGAAGGCAATAAAAGGATACGATCATTTTTAATGATAAATGTAGCCTATAACTGCACGGTAGCTAAATACCAATAATGAATTAGCATTTTCATTTTCTAAGGTGTTTAATTTTGTTCATACGGGCGTGTTCATTGTCTTCTTCTCAAACATCCTCTGGTCGCCTCACTTGCACCGGTCTTGATTTGCAAATAAATTGAAAATAATCAGTGAGGCTGGCGCAAATGAATTTCTGAGCCAGTGTCTCTTTCATAATATTTACATAATTTTCACCAGAGACAGATTTAAGACTTGGCATATGGCGTCCAGGGCAAATAGACTAGCCTACACAACGGTGGGCAAGATAAGAGCCGAAAATATGTCAGAACAATCAATAAGAGCATATTTTCAAATGATGATGTCCCAGAGCTGCCAGCAGCCTATATACAAAAACAATAATTAGCCTATTTTTTTTCCTAATACACAAGTCATATTGGGTCTTTGAAGACATCATCCCCCATCTCAATGTCAACCGAATAAAATAGCTATCTCTATTTCAGTCAGTGAACTGCCTTTTGTATACCATAAAAAAAGGAAAGTGTTAGTTGTCTGGAGGTGTCCTTCAATTTGCTGCTGTTTTTCTTTCCTATTGGGACGCGTTCATGTTTAATTCATTTGCAATCTGAATAGGAGTATCGCTGGCTGCACACTGGTGGCCTTAAGGTGAAATTAGCGATTTGCTTAAGTAGTTAAGCTTTTGCCTGAAAGCAGCGCGCTGTATGATTCAGGACAAACTATCAATCGATATGGCCCAGGCAGCCTCCAGGAGATGTGTCCTCCATGAATCATACTTTATGAATTCAATTTCTACCCGGAGAAATTTTCAATTTGAACGCTGGATCATTATGGGAGAGTGTAAATTGTTTTTGCTCTATTATGCATCGGACGCCATCATTTTTCTTTCTAATTACGGAGGTGTCAGGTCGGGCTGTCATGCAGGCGCTGATTTTCAATTTAACTGATCATCATGCATTCATTTTCCCATTTGATAAATCTGCTATCTCGACGCCGCGCCATGCCTGGAATGTTAAGAGAGAGGGAGAGAGAGAGAGAGAGAGAGAGAGAGAGAGAGAGAGAGAGAGAGAGAGAGAGAGAGAGAGAGAGAGAGAGAGAGAGAGCAGCAAAGTAATGTGTGTGTGTGAGTGTGTGTGTGTGTGTGTGTGTGCAGCAATAAGTGCAGATCAGGCAGCTAATTTAGCACCTCCTGATATTCCATCTCCATTTCTCATTTTCAACTCTCTGAGGAGAGAAAAGCAGCCCAAAGGCAGAAAGCTGGTATTCAACAACATCAGGGGTAAAACGACTCGGAAAACGCTTGTTTTCCTCAACACATTTTCCAAATTAGGATATCAAGCTTAATTAATGCTAATTGAGTTCCTCAATACGTGTTATTTTTATTTAATAGAATCAAATTCGCGCAATTAATTATGAAGGTGATTTCAAGAGCCTCATTTGCAACACCCAGTCTTAACCCCTCCCTGAGTGCTTTGTAGCTTTTTTTGTCGTATTATATTTAGCTAAACTCATAGAGCGCCTCATATACCTTGAGGACAGGTGCAAGACCAACCGAATAGTGATTATATTCTGCTTCTCGACACTGTTTTAACATGGCTGGAGAAATATAGCTTTCCATATCAAGGAATTCTTGAAGGAATTAAACATCTCAAAACTAACTGCAAGTCTAACAATTAGCCTACAGTTTGATTGTGATTAACCCGAAAATTGGGTGTAGTTAACTTAGTTAATTGACAATATTCTTTGACAATGCAATATTCACATTTACCTGGTTCGTGTATCATGACAAACGAATATATATTTTATTCCGAATTGCATATTTGGACTATAACATATATAGCTTATATTTTTTTCTCGGGGATTGACATCTCGAAAAGAGGGTGAATTAGAGAAACTCCATCGTACGGTGTTAAAAAAATCGATTGTGGACCAGATCCTTTTGTCAAAAGGCAATATTTTTGATTGCAAAAGACACAAAAAAAATCTATAGGCAGCCGTACACAGAATGATAGTTAAATTAGGCCTACATATATAGGCCTTAACAACATTTAGAAAGCTCGTCTTTATTTATTAATTAAATTCACTAACACAAAGTAATAACATATCCAATTATTTACACCTTACATGATTTAATCAATTTCGGGATCGTGAATAAACAATGCACATGTCAGTTATGCTCCCCGCCCCCCCATCCCGCGTTTGCATGGCAGAGATAAGAGCGTTGAAGTCCGCCGGTGAATTAATGGGCATACGCTGTAAAGTAATCCTAAAATGCATGGCAGAGTAGCTGCAGGATATAAGAGCCAAATGTCAAGTACCGTTTTAAGTGATTGTGAGAAAGATCTAAGAGGCACTGCTTTTCTTTGGCTACCAATGGTAGACTCCTCTGTCCCTGCAATCACTTCAACACTCCTTCTTATTGAAATAAGATTGAACTTTGATTCAATCGCCCCTTTATAATATGAGGGATTATCGATTTTTGTCCCGAGCTTGAAACAAAAATGCTAATTTACAAAGAATTGGGAAGTTTCAATGAGTTAATTAAATAACTCTATTTGAGGGCAATTAAAAGAGTGCAAAAGCATTAACTCATAATGCATTTTGAATTTAGAATGGGCAATTGTAGTATCAAGTTAAGCAATGCAATCAACAAATTATTAAAAATGTAATCCATACAGTTCCACATATTAGCATGTTTTTATAGTTTAATAATTTAATAATTCTATCATTTATATTATCATCACAGGCTTAATCTGAAAATGCACTCCTCAGTAAAAAGGCGTAGCATGAGGAAAACTAACAAAGCAAACATTTTTCATTAAAAACAGTCTCACTATCATGGACCTCCTTCACAACAGTATCACATGTATTACCATTTGAAAGAAAGTTTTTTTTTTTTTTTCTTACATATTCTTGACCCGCTGTAAGTCAGTATGATAAACATGACCCAAATGTTAACACTAACTCCCCTGGTCATTGTGGTTATTAAAAATCTAACAGCCTGTGACTGCTGCTTTGCACTTCTTTTCTAATTATCACCTTTTGAGATGTGTTTCATTACCTACATTTCATCTGATAAACCACTGAATTCTGGCCAAAAGAGAATTTGTTGGTACATGACAACAATCTCAACAAGAGATTTGTGAATATGTGGAACTAGCAGTAGCAGGACATCTTTCATGGCTCTCAATGACCTCAGGCTCCAACAAATGATCCATTATACTAAAATGTTAGTATTGAAAATAAAGCTAGGTTACTAAAACTATAGGCTAATTGTTTGAACAAATATGAAATTGTCGTCAAAATATTTTACTACTCATGCATGACGCAAAATCATAATGAAAACAAAATAATTTACAGTGTGATGTCGATTTATGGTTTCAACTCTTATTCAACCGCCTAAAATGTTTGTATTAACGCAGAACCGCTATTGGCAAAATATTTTTTCCTCGTTTTAAAATGCAGACTGATAATGTCACACAACAAAAGAAAGGCAATTAGTACTTCATTAAGTAAAAAAAGTGAACAAAACAACTGAAGCTTTATTCCTTTTGTAAAAATTTTCTTTATGATGTAAATGTTATATGCTAATAAGTATATATATAAACATGCATTATGAGTTGTGTCCTATTCACTGCGCTTAATAAAACTATATATATTTATAACATGTAACAATGGGGCAATGAGGCATCCACAAAATGTAGGCCTTGACAGTAGTACGATACAAATATAGTCATAATGTGCTTCACTGTGAACTGACACTTGCAGTTCATTCTCACTTGAAAGCTAATTCATTATCAATTAGAAGTGAAAATGGAGATGGGTGGGAAGGATCCTCGAGAGCCTGGCACCTGTATGATCCTCACCTGCGCTGATGTGCCACAGTGATAGCTAAAGCTCTCGCTGGTGATTTAGAAGGCTCTGTGTAAACAAGCGTTTCACTCCCCTGTCTTCCCAGGGACTCCAGACCCTAGAGGTTAATGAAGCGTGAAGTGTGAAAACTTCCTGAGATGGGATGAGTTAAATAGTGTTTCCAGATGTTAAGGCAACACTGTCCAAATCTATTTGTAAGTGTCGACCCTTTACGGGTCACAAATAACTCTAGTTATGTGAGAGACAAATAAGCTCCCCTTTGACCATTTACCAATCCAGCTGTTTCTTTAAAAAAATATATAGCTATAGGGTAAAGGAGCAGTATTAAAAATGGATTCTGTGAAGCTAATGTAACCCATCACAGCTCACTAGAAGGTGTAAATGCGTTGATGTTCTCAGTAAAGAACTTGTTAACATCAAAATGACTTCACATATAACGGTGAAGTGACAGTTTGAAGGGCCGTTGTAAAAATCTACTGGTGCTGGATTTCAGAATAAAGACTTCTGTTCCTGGAGGCTTTAGCACATGCAGACATTTTGAATTCAACATTAACTATGCTTTTCATTATAGTAGAGTAGGCTGGTTATTTTCTTCCTAGATCACTCGCAGCTTTTCCTCTGTTCCTCTCTTCCAAAACAACCACCACCATGCTAAGGTCAAACTTTGTTACGAGGATTTATAAGGTAACTTTTGTCATTGATTTGGGTCAAGTCCAACATAGCGGGACATGAAAGGAATTGCCTAACGGTGTAGTTAACCCTGGGATAATTGGTAATTATTTTATACCTTAAACCGCATTAACCTTCCCCATTTCATATTGAGAGGACACGGTTAGTCCGATTCATAAAAGACCCGTTCAACCTGATGTGGAATACACGCCATCATAAAGAGACATCTCACAGGGAGAGGGGAAAAAAAAGATTCATTTCAGGTGAACTTTGAAAGACAGTGAGTCAAAGCTATTTCTAAATCCATTACTACTCTAGAGAGGCTCTAAGAGGAGCTGTTTCTTCATAATGCAAACAAAAGGTAGGCTATGACAAAAAAATCATAATGTCATGTGCCCAGTTTACACATGAAGTGCTGTTATGAGGTTTGTAAAATGAAATTAAAAGTGAGGAGTGTATTTTCTGCGCCACTTGCGGCACCAGACGGAATTGCCAATATACAGTAATGTTCATTTCAAAAATAACCGTAGCCCATAAAATAAGTTTGGAGCAAAGAGGACTTTCAGACTTTTGCAGTTTATGCATTTCGCAACTGACCAAAAATAATAGGGGATAGCTTATTCGGTAACACTTTACAATAAGGTTCATTAGTTAACCTTAGTTAACTACATTAGTTAACATGTACAATATGTGAACAATACTTCTTCAGCATTTATTAATCTTAGTTAACCCTCATTTGGTGTTCGGGTCAATTTGACCCGGAGAAGATTTTCTTTTTCCTGAAAATGTTATCGCTTTGGACTGAAACTTAGTGACTTTGTTCCCAAGCGGCATAACTATATCTCATTTGTTTTTTGAACATTTTCGTATTTTTTTGTGGGAGTTCTGTTACCTTGTTACACTTGTGGTGTTCCCAAAATTCCTGGTAAAACATTAGAGTAGACTAGTGTGATGAACAGTAGCCATTTTTTTCCAAAAAAAAAATTCATATTTGAAGAGTTCAGATGCAAAAGCCTCTAAATGCCATTTGAAATTTTCTTCTTTAATGATGATTTTTATCAAACTTGTATATTTAAGTTCAGTAATTTCACTTAAATAACAATTAATAGGTAATTATCATTGCCATTTAAGTGAAATCACTGAACTTAAATATACAAGCTTGATAAAAATTATCATTTTAGAAGAAAATTTCAAATGGCACTTAGAGGCTTTTGCATCTGAACTCTTCATTTCCAAATTTACTTATAAATTATTTATTTTTGACTCAAAAAATGAGATGCCTACTCTCAGACAAACGAGGCCCACGATTAATCAGATGCAAACAGAAATATAAAACCAGTCCTAATTGAAAGAGAACAAGTTGACAAAAAGATTGAATCCAAGATTGGGTGAAAATATGGTATAATGAGTGATTTATAAGCTATTTTTTATAGACCGGTCATTTTTGACCGGGAACACCACAAGTGTGACTATGTTCCATATTTTTTACAAAACAAAAGTTTCAAAACAAAATTCCTGGTAAATCATTAGAGTAGACTAGTGTGATGAACAGTAGCCATTTTTTTCAAAAAAAAATTAATATTTCCAAATTTAATCATAAATTATTATTTTTTTTTCTCAAAAAATGAGATGCCTACTCTCAGACAAACAAGGCTCACGATTAATCAGATGCAAACAGAAATATAAAACCAGTCCTAATTGAAAGAGAACAAGTTGACAAAAAGATTGAATCCAAGATTGGGTGAAAATATGGTATAATGAGTGATTTATAAGCTATTTTTTATGGGCCGGTCATTTTTGACCGGGAACACCACAAGTGTTATAGGGTTTTGAACACCACATGAGGGTTAATATTAATTCCAACATTTACTAATACGTTATTAAAATCAAAGGTTGTATTAGTTAACATTAGACTGTGAACTAACATGAACGCACAATGAACAGCTGTATTTGTATTAACTAACATTAACAAAGATTAATAAACACTGTAACTAATGCATTGCTCATCGTTAGTTCATGTTAGTTAATGCATTTACTAATGTTAACTAATGAACCTTATTGTAAAGTGTTACCGCTTATTCTAATAATAGTAAAAAAACAGAATATTTCGTTGCATTTTGGGTGTCGAAATTAACTCGTTTTTCCTCAAGTTCAGTTTAACGTGTTAAAAATACAATTAACACAGCATCCATTTTCCAGTCATATTTTGGCTAACGTTACCCTATGACCTCGTTCTTATTCATGCAAATGCTTTTAAACCATTCAAGTGCAATAAGACGCAAGAGATCGCAGTGCGGTACTGGTGCAGGTCTTTGAATCTCCTGCTGTGATACACTCGTGCTCACAGAAAGCCACTTCAAACGCTTGAACGGACAAATACATGCAAAACTATGCCAAAATACCTGTTTTGTCAACTATCCACACAAGCACGATTTTAAATGAGTTAAATTAAGTTTTAAATTAAAGTAAAGAGTTACTTTGAAAATGTGTGTCAGATCTGTGTCATGTGCAGCAGGTCTTAAAGTGAAAGCAGCTTAATAAACCTGCTGCTGTCTGCATTTCTCCCATTTCAACATTAATCTTTATTGAAAGTGGATCATATATGTAGTCGAAATTTGGTGCCCTCTTGACCGAGAAAAGACAGAAAATAACTGAAGGGTGCATTTGTATGCAAGACAACAACACCCACAATGCACCACATTGCCACACCCACTAATCCAGAACAGCGCAAACAGAGAAATCACTCTTCCGTCTACAAGGCTAACGTTAGCTGTCACCAGAGTTTGAAATTCATTTCACCCAAAATTTCTAGTTATTTGTCTGTGGCGAGCAGGACGATCGAGGGCGAGGGACGTAAGAGGGATGTGAGGGGACGGCGCGAGGCCGGTGGCGTGAGTGATAATGAAAGACACCAGTGAGACGCGCACCAGTCTCGCATCTCTCACGGAAGAGTGACAACGGCAGATCGAGAAACAGGCATGATTTTATGTTGTGTTTTGTTTCTGTTATGTGTGAACAGCAGTCGTCAATGACGGGCTGCTGGTTTATACTTTCGTTTTGTATTTGTTCATTTTACTATTAAAATGTTTAAATGTTTGCCGGTTCCCGCTTCCTTCTTCCCACAACAACGAACCCCGTTAATGTTACATTGGCAAACTCATTCGTGAACAGAATTACTCCTTGTTTGTATTTCTGTGAATTACTGCATGATACCTGGATGTTCAGTCAGGCGAAACTATGATGGTTCTAGGGATGGCTCGATACCACAATTTTGGCTTCGATGCGATACCAGAACCTAATACCTCGGTATCGATACTAAATCGATACCACAGTCGGAAAAAAAAAAAGTCTAAATTTAAGCGAATTGAAACAATTTTATTAAACACTGCTTGAAACTCTCAACTACCATATGTGCAAAGAAAAATATCCAAAAAAAAAATTATGTGTAGGTAAAATTTTGATTTGGGAGGGAAAAAAAACACTGATATTATACAATTAAAATAGGTTAACCCTTTATGACCTGCCATAGAACAGTTCCACCAGAGTATATCTTTCTATTTTTACATGCTGTGCTGTCATTCTTTTGAGCATTTTCATATGCCATACATCAAAATAATCCTTACTTTCTCTACTTGAAGGCTATGTTTGTAATAAATCAATAGTACCTAGATAAATATCTCAAAAATGCAATAAACAAAAAGAAAAACAATTTTTTTTAAAAAAAAATTCTACATATTTTATTCAATACAAAAAAATGATAAATGTAAACCTCAAACTTGTCAATGAGAAAAATGTGCATAAAACAGTTTAAAACTATACAGAATTGATTTGAACTGTTTACATCAATTAGTTTTTAAGATACACTCATTTAAAAAAGGGGAGTAAAATGCCATTTGTAAAATATTCAATTACATTTGTGGTCAAACAGATAACATTTTGCTTTTGAACATTGATTAAACATTGAATTGGTTAAAATATAAATTAAATAGACCCTGTCAGAACAATTAATAATAAAATACATATAAAATAAATAAATAAAGGCGATGAGCAGAAGGAAATCGGTGCGTCCGTGTACTTTCATTTTGACATAACGTTGCGCGCATGCGCGCACGTGTGTGTGTGTGGGGGGGGGGGGGCGTGTGTGTGTGTGTGTGAATGTGCTTGTATTTGCGAGTGTATAAACGAGAAAGAAATGATAGAATGAAGCAATGGTAAAAAGACAATAATGATAAGAAGCAACATATAGCAGATGGGAGTCAAGTGCGAGTCAAACCTATTATATATTCAGTCAAACGCATGGCCAAAAGACGCTGCTTCTGACGTCACTACATGCGACACAAGCTGGGGTCAAAGTGCACAGGAAGTGATGTCGTGATCAGTCCATGGATCCGTCATCGGAAGACGCAACTATCAATTGCGGATCTATAGCACATGTGTGCAAAGACGTGCAATGCATTTTTGTGTGTTTTTTTGGAAACGCGCATTATTACAGACTCATTAGAGGGTGGAAACCGCGCAACATGAGCATGTTGAGGCTTGATCTGCCATGTGCACCGAACGTGATACCTCAATGCGCCATCGGAAGGCGTTACTATCAATCGCAGATCTACAGATCATGTGTGCAAAGACGTGCAATGCATTTTTGTGATTTTTTTTGAGAAACGCATTTTGCGCATTTTGTACAGACTCATTAGAGGGTGAAAACAACGCAACATGCGCATGTTGGAGGCTTGATCTGACCATTTTACATCTCTGGTTTTGTATGCAAAAAGAATGATTGAGCTAGCCACTTGGTTTCAGTTTCTATAGGCTGTTAAACAGACACACGCAAACCGGAGCGCCGACGCTCCCGTCGGTCTTAAAGGGTTAATATCTATAATAATAGATTAACATAATAGAATAAATGAAATGACGTAAACCATTAGCTGTCATGCATCAACAGAGAATTATCAACATTTATTGCATTTATTGTGTTTGGGTTTGGGTTCATATTATGCATACAATGCATTGCAAAAAGTAATGTTATGATGCTAAACATTTATTAGGATATTACATTTTTAGGTCATTTTATTACTGATTGATCTAGATTAATCAATGCTATATTGTTAGGCCAGGTTCCCTAGTGAATGTTGACAAATGTAGCTTAATTGTAGGCTAATATTATTAATATTTATATTACTACCATCTCTCTCTCTCTATGGGTCGCCACAGCGGCAGCAATGCCATTCATTTTACTATCACTTTTATGCTTTATTAATTCAAATTAAATGAATATATTTGTTTGAAACTGCAAAAATGATGAGATCATGAGACGTAAACTGAATTGGTTCTAGCGTGTCATGCAAGAAGATTTGAGATTCCGTGTTTACCGTATCATATTTAATTGATAAGCTTATTTATTGATAAGCTTGATAAAATTGATAAGCTAGCTTATTTATGTGCGCTGTTCAGTGTTCAATAAAAGTCTAAATTAAATCATTTGAATGATGAACTCACCATCTCTTGAACAAGTCCGGATGAGCAACTGACGAGCGCTTCGGCAGATTTGATGTGTTGCATTCCATGGCAACACATTATTGAAAGCAAAGTTTGCAGAGTGGTGCATTGAGGTCTGTTACTACTCTCATTAATTTAGTAGGCAAAGTAATGCCTTGTTTCACTCATACTCTCTCTATTTATTAATTTCGGGCGTGTAGAAATCCGAATGAGCTTCATTTCCACCGTGTTCCTTCGTTTGCCAGTTTCGCGTGACTCGCGGCAGTTTCGGTAGCGCACTGCCGCCTAGTGGAGAACTTCGGAACAGCAGCTCATCAAATACCGAATTTAACAAAATTATGATATTGTACCGTTTGAAATTTATTATATACCGGTATTTTTGCAATACCGGTATACCGCGCATCCCCAGATGGTTCACATCATAACACAAACGTCCATGTGCTCATCTGATTCAGAGATTTCCTCCAGGAGAAATTGCCATCGTTGAAATTCTCTGCAGCAGACGGACTCTGTCCGTAGGCCGTAGCACCCAGCGAGAGCACATGCACCAGCAGTCCGCCTCAGCTCGAGCCAGTCTGAGCTCCTCGACCGCGACAGGCAGCCGCCTCCGGTTCCTCCATCAGCCTCAGCTGCTCTTCACTATATTGCGGCTCGTAAAGATAGCCACGAACATCAGATCCGAACAGCAGAATTTCAACATCCTCTTCATCCATATCATCTTTAGTTTCTTCCGTCATTATCATTATTCCTATCTCCACAGTGCTTGTTAGCTTAGCTTCTAAACAAGATGGCTGATATATTGATTCAGTTTCTGCAAGTGAAGTCCCACCCACTGATCTGTAATAGGCCTGTAGGGTGAGTGGGTCCCACACCCTTGAATAATAATGAGCCAATGTTTGTAGTCTCTTCACTTTTCAATAAATGTGACTTCCTGCTTATTATGATGCATAATGACGATTTTTACGTCATAATAAGCAGGAAGTAAAACACTTAAATCCTTATTTCTCCCATCTCAGGGGAAAATAAGGCAATAAACCATTACCATTCAAAAAATATGACTGGGTTTCTAAAGATACTAAGCTTAATGCAAATGGGTGAAGTTTCACTTTAAGGTAGCCTGGATGCCAGGCGAACTTAGCCCCGCCCAAAACATTTGATGATGGGAAGTTCGGTCTGGACTTGATCCGTTGAGAAGCAAGTATGCTCGAACCAGAGCTGTTCGGACCAATCAAATTGTTAGGGCGGGCTTTATACGATGATGGACAGCTGATCAACAGTAATGTAATCCTCCATGTCACCAAAAAGCGCTTGGGTTGAATTTGTTTACAAAGTTTGTCGATCGGAAATATATTTTCGCCGTCCATCCTATGGGATTCAGTCTATCCAATTGAGTGCAGAGGCATTTTTTTCCTGGTTCGGTTGAAACACGCCCCATAATCACAGCCCAATGGAGCAGTATCAGACTCACATTCTGACTAGCATCTGAGTGTGACGACGTCAGGCAATTATTAAGGATAATCAAAGAACAAAAATCAAAGAGAAAATCACTCACTACTCTTGACTGAATCGCTTTGGTAGCTTTAATAAGGATTAATCTATATTTATTTATAATTTATGCTGTGAAGACTGTGAAGTGTTTGACAGATTTATTCAATTTCTTTTCCTGTTAGATCTGAAACTCTTAAAGCAAAACTGTTATCCTCTCACAGCAGTGGGCGTTTACTTCCAAGTCTTCAGTGCAAGACGCCCATAAAAACCGAGCGTTTTTGAGCTGGGCTCAAGACTAGGGTAGAAAATAGCCTATTACTTATTCATTTTTAAGTTTTTTTTATGTAAAACCAAGCGAACTTCATAAGTTGACCTCAGACAACAAAATTTTAAAAGCCAGTTCATGACCCCTTTATAAATTATAAATTAAAGTTGATTATATTTTTTATAAGGTCTATAAATGTTAAAATGTACAGCTTTCAATTAAATGGTAATACTAAATGGCTCAAATTAACGACTAAAATTGATCAATTGGCAGCCTTAATTCAAACGCAACTGTTTTCATCTTGGTTTATACTACACAACTTTTGCCCCGATTTGTCGCCTCCATTTGCAGTCGACGTTAGTTACCAAAAGTCATAGCCATGTTTGCAGATTTTGAGCGGAGGGAGTTTGTGTTGTATGGTTGGCCCATCATGTTTTTGTCCCCGTTTTCAGACTGTGATTCCATCCACTCAGAGGTTATGAAACTAATTTGATATTTTGAGATGTTTTTAGAACACGTGTCTCCTCTCCTAGCAACGAGGTGTGTGTTTCTCTGTGTTCACGCCATTTTGTAATTACCATAATTATGAGATGTCAACACGTGACGTTCCACTTGGAGCACATTCCTCAGTCTCAGGATTATGCATTTCTATGGCAACAGTATCAATGCCAAAATAATGCTGCGTTCACGCCATGTCGTAATTTTTGGAAAGCGTTTCTATATCAATTATGCATTTCTATGGCAACACTGTCAGTGCCGAATTTAATCTGCAGCGGTCAGGTGGTACAAGTCGGAGCTCTCAGAAAATTCCCAATTTACAAGTTCTAAGAAGATTTTTACAAGTCGGAATCTTGTAATTACGGTAATTCCAACATGGCGCAAATTAAACACATATTTGGCGTTCAAGAGAATGACTTGAAGTCTGGTAGTGTGTGATCCTCATGGTGTGTGTCCGAAATCGCGTACTGAGGTATTTCATTTGAATTTGAACTTTGTGACAAAAGTATCTTCTATTTAGTATGAATATGTGTAGCATGAATGTAATCTGGCCATGTTGTCATTATCATGTGACCTACCAGCGTCAGTTGTCCTTTGGCCTCATGGGATAGTACATTTTCAGAACACCTTCAGAATTTCACCTACTGTTTTTTGAATACTATGTATTCAGACATACTCTATCTAATACATCTATCTAATCTATCTAATCTATCTATCTATCTATGTCTAAAGGCTAATATTAGTATATTTGACTATATTTGAGGACCAGAAAAGAGTGTCTTAGTCTAGCAATTGTTGTTGAGTCATAGCTGAATTAAATAACCTGTGTGTAGCACTTCATCTTTAATAACACAAGATTTTGGTCAAGTGACAGAAACACTGAGCACATATAGCTTGAATAAACTTTATAACCTGAAAGTTCACTAAAAACAAAATCCGATGCAATTACTGCATCAGATGCGCTGTTCTAATTATGGA
The DNA here is from genome assembly GCF_016745375.1 of Pimephales promelas. Next base: position 475,824 of record NW_024121200.1, on the reverse strand, counting down.
CAAAAAATGAAGACATATGTCTGAAATTTTAAGAAATTCACTGATCAAAAGACTAGTAACTCCATTTATGGTTGATTTTGGTCAAACGCCAATATTATAATGACACATGCAAGTATCTAACCATACATAAAGCCATAATATCAACTGACAATCAATCCATTTCTTGAATAGTAGCATTTTTGGAGGAACTTAGGCTCCGTTTGACAGCAACCTAGTGGATAAGAGAGGCTCTATAGTGGTAAAAAATATAAAATCATTTAAACTCAAAACAATATTTGTTAAGCAATGGCCATTATGTACAATCAGCTAGTCATTGAAGCTAAATAAACCCCTTCAGGGTGAAACAAGTTTATTTTTTGATAATGACGACTGACAATGCATGGCTTGAAGAAAGATGGCTGAACACAAAAATGAAAAATGGTTACATTGTGGGATTATTTTTGATTTGTTTTATTTACAATTGATAAACCATTACCCAAATCATAACACTACTTTAGATCTTTTGAATTTACGTCTTAATATCCCTCAGTTGCAATTATATCAATAGGTTTTTTAATGTCCTATACAAGTCAACACCTCCCAGCTACATCATTAAAACAAAATTGCAAAAGCTTTTAACACAAGCTTGGCCAGTAACTCAGACTTTATATGCGCATTACCGAAGGTTTAATCCTTTGGACTCCCTGGTTGTACAGACATTCACTATCCCATTAGAGCTCAGAAAAGCTCCAAAAACTTGATCCCACTCAGGGTCCACATTTTTATTTTACATTGAGGAGAAATTGGTTCTAACTGGGTCTGAAATGTCACTTTCAAACATGTCTAGTGCTATGGCCCTGATGCTTGCACAATCAATCACATTAGAGCAGTGGAAGTGGGGAGATGTGACAGTGCAGAAACACTTCAATACAGATACCCCGTCTGTCCGAGAGATCAACTCACCATAAAACAAAACAGTCAAAGAAAAACACACTCAAACGTTTTTGTTCCAATAAGTGAGTGGGATTAGTTATAAAGGATCGTATTGCTCAATGGCAGGAAGAAAATTAGAGACGATAGTGGAACTGAATCAATAGTGTTTACCTCTCTAAAGTGTGACCATATCTATCAGTAGCTCCGGGTTGGCTTTGGATTGCTTTTTATCCAACACTGTATTGGCGACCAGGGGAGAACCTGAGGAAGGGAAGTTTTAGGACATAACTCTAATTTCGGTGCTATTGATAAGCTGCTCATCCATTCAAAATAAACGATTAAGGTGGGCAAGAATTAATTAAAGCACCGACCAATACCATTTAAGACAGAAACACAGGCTAGCAACAGGACATTCATTTTTTTGCCAACCAATCATGATTCCCTCTACCAGTCTTGCTACCAAATACAAATTCAATTAGACGTAATATATGTCTGGAAGAAGTTTAATTCTCATTTGGGATAACAGAAAAAAATGTACATGTGCAATTTCAAGAAAGTAATCTACTAAGAATGGAAATGCAACATTGGACAATAGTGTGAAGACAGATTCATTGTAGATATACTGACTCGGTAATTAACTTCACCAAACAATTGTGCTTCCGAAGTAGCTAATCAAATCCTAGTTCATTTATTTGGAATAAAATACATGAGCACGAGTGAGGAGTGTGCACGGATAAACACATGGAAGGAATTTCCAAATATTTAGGCTATTAGGAGGGATTTTTTCTCTCTCTCATTCTGTCATTCACCAGACTAATTCCCAGCGTTTGCCAAATTGGAGCTGCTCTTGTGTATGACATGTGTTAATATCTGTTGCCAGTTATCAAGAACAAAGAGAATTTTCTTAGATTAAAGTATTCACCTTTATTCATAAATGACAAAATATGAGGACTATATGCCGAAATAATGCATGGGGGAGCATTAAAAACGGTTCATTATTTGCGGTTGGGCTGGCTAGCTGTTAAACTAAGAATAGCATACAGGTACAATATTGTCCATCCATTGTCCAAGTACTTAAATTCACATTATACTGTCTTGAACAGAAAACAAACTCCTTCCTTTTGCACAATACAAGATTAACATTTAATTTATTCCATTACAATGCAATTGCTTTGAGATAATGATCCAGATGTCCTGCTGGGCTCATTTGAAGACTTGAATGCAAAGGGTAAATTACTTGCATCCCCAGTTTGAAATAAAATAAAAGACAGGAAAGTGCGTAGTGACATAACACTACATAGATTAGCCTGCAATCCCATCCCAAAAGTGAAGGGGAGACATTAGAAAACAACACAATTAAATTATGACACCTGACACTTAGACCCTACCTCTGTGTAAAATCCTAATAGACTGGCTGTGGAGAGTGAGATGCTGTCAGACGATTAATGTGTGATCACACGCATTAGCACCGCTCATATTCAAAAATCCTCCCATGGAGCTTTTTTTGTGCTTCAAATGAGGACATTAACACAGACTATCTCAAATATCTTTCACAAGTTTTAAATAACTATGCCACTGATGGCAAGTGCCACAAATGGTGTGAGTGATGATACACAGATGTTTACTACACCTAATGTCTGGAGATGATCTAGTGTGCCCTAATAGCATGTAGCGTGTTATAACTAAAAAAATATTGTTGGTTTGACTTAAAAAAAATGAAGTAACCTGGTTGCCTTAAAATTTTAAGTTCATTGAAATGGAAAAATTGAGTTAATACAATGGAGGAGATTGATTTAATATTATTAAAATCAAAATATTATGTTGTCTGAACTACATAAATTATTTCAGTTGATTTGACAAAAGAAAAAATGTTGTGATTACAAATCATGAAAATATTTTTTTACAGTGAAAAATGGACATGATTTGAAAAGATTAAATGGTCCTGAAAAAAATGTCACACTTGTATTGTTCATGATCAAAAATGGCCACATTGGAAATTAATGGGAAACACCCAAACTATTTTTTTTAGAAGGTTTAGACATGACTTATGTTTTCTCAGTTAAAATTTTTATTTTTTTAAATTATTTTTATTTAAATTAAATTTTAATTTTTTGATAATTATCTTTTTTTAAAAGAGACCAAACTTTAGTCTGCGCTGAAAAGCATTCAAGATTTATGACAGTTTAAGTTGCTCAAAAAGTGGATTATACTACCCCTAAAATCCCCTAAGAATGTAAAATACTAATATAACAAACTGCAATATAATACAATCATTTATTGAAATAATAAAACAAACGGTAATTTTTGATCGACACGCAAACAAATTATTATGAAAACAAAAATATTGGCTTTGTTGGAATAAAATGCACTGATGCCATATTCCAGCCCGTTCTCATCCTTTAACGTCATATAGAACGCTATCATATTCACATAACAACAGCAACAACATGCATTAAGAACGTAAATAGGGTCATTTTTAATTTCATGTCGACTTTAATAATATATAATAATATTAATAAAAATATAAGCTACATTTGGCAAAACTAAAATTGCATTTATAAAATATTCAAATCCATTACCTCTGGGGAAAGTGTGTGTTTGACAGTCAACTGAACTCACCCACTCATAACACATAACACAATCAACACCTACACATACCCACAGCTCACAGACTGACCGTGGGCATTGGATATCAGCAAATGATTGCACAAATCCTCTGTTTGCGTGATCACAAAGCACAGAGACCCATTTACATTATTTTCTGTCAACATATCTGGGACTTTTGATGTAATAGCAGTGCTGCCAGGTCCAAAAGGCATTTCCCTCTCCGAATAGACAACACAGATGAGCTGATCCCTAGAAGTACATTTGTTGCACATTTCCTTGATTGAGTAGCCACGTTTTTTTTTTTTTTTCGGTGAGGAACACATACGCTTTACGTTGTGGACATCGCCATGAGCAAAGGCAATACAGAAGAATAGAAATCTACAGCTAGACAAATGTAAAAATCCAGCATGCGAATGCTATAAATACCAGTGAACATTACTGGTAATGGAAGATAAGCCCGGGATGATGATACAATCGCCACAAAAGATAAAACAGGACTGGTATGGAGGGGTTGGGGGGGAGATTGAGTTCGGGACACTGAGCTGTAGATGGAAAAGTCTGCTCTTTTAATTACTTGTACGTCTCTTCTCATAGCCTCACAATTAGCCATGCTGAAATGATCTGTATTTGTGGAAAAGTGAAAGGAATCAATTTGCATGCTAAATATAACCCTGCAAATTTAATAAAAGGCCAATGTTAATATTTCCAGCGGTTACGATAATGGCGGGCACCACTGCTAAATTTAGTCCTAATGAATCCTTTTAAGAGAAATGGCATTTTAAGCTAAACGATTACAATGCACCACACTTCTTCCACTTCACTTCAGCCTGCAAAATAGTGTGAAAAGTACAATTATGCATTACCGCCGCATCTTATGTTTCGAATTACGCAGTCTTCATTTATCTTAGAGAAGCAGTTGTTGTCTTGCCGTGGTGGTTTGGGGAAACATAGTTCCAATTATAGTCGAGTTCCAACAAAAAGTTTCAAGACACGTCGAGCACAGCTATTGTTCTTCGCTACCGTAGTTGGTTTTGCGACATAAACAGCAATCCTTTTTATTTGCATGATTTAGTGTGCACCCGGGTTTCAGGCATCTTTTTCAATCCACCGAGTCACCTGTGGACCCACAGGCGGTGCTAAAGGCCCCGATCAGGTTTTAGGCGGGCTATAAGGAGAATCACGGCAAAACCTCCATCCTCCTGCTCCACTGGGCCACGGCAGACGGATGATTCCTCAAGGTGAGAGGTTTTTTTTCTATCCGTTCAGTTGAGCTGCATTGATTCGGTGGCAGCAGGCGGATGTCACACATGCGCTGAACAGTGCTCAATGACTTTGCTATCCCATTCCCATTTAAATTGCCTCTACTTTCCCTCTCTGACACCTGTTTAAATCAATGTCTTCCTCTGCAGGTCATGGGCTGAATGTACTGAGGCGCTCACCGACCGCCTCTCAAATCCACTAAAATCAACACAATAATTGAAATATTTTCAAGCTGATTACACTGAGGCCCTAGGCTCGGCTGGTTGCTATGAGAGTGCTCCTCGGTTGCTAGGGGGAGTAAATCATCTTGCATTATTTGATTTTTGTTACTGATATGAAAGCGCTAGTCCCACGATTAAATGTCTCACAGTCAAACACCTAGGGGACCGAGAGGAGAGACAAAATAAAACAGTCGACGTGAACCTGTCAAATAGCATTTCAAAACTTTTCCTGTCCTGAGGGCTCGGGCGCAAATCTGCCTGCTTATTTGTGTTTGTTCCAGCTGAAATGACAAAGCGAAGAGCACAGGCTGATTGAAGGAGAGCAGAGCAAGCATGGTTGAAATGTCAGGGAATCACACATCAATCTGAGCCCTGGTCACATCATCAGCCTCTCTTAGCGCTTTGTCCTGCTCCTAAACTAACTCTGATTGAGTAATTCAGGAGTGTGATCCAGGTGGTAAGTGAAGTGGGATGAGAACAATTTAGGCAGTGCTTGAACTGCTTTTTTTTATCCTCACACTGAAAGAAGAAACGTGGCTCACTGTAGGACCCAAACATAGCCTGATATTTGGTTGACAATTCAGATGTTATATATATATATATATATATATAACGGTTAGCTCCAATCCTTGATTATGATTCGTCAATAGCTGTGCTTTATTCACGATAAAACGGGAATTCGTACGAATTTTACGAGGTGGCTAATTCGTAACAATTCGTACGACCTCACTTGTACGAATTAGTGCGATTTTGCTAAATCGTACATATTTTACGAATTAGGCAATTCGTATGAATTCGTACGAATGACCTACCCCTGACCCCGCCCCTAAATGTAACCGCCACGTGGGTTTAGACAAATCGCACAAATTCGTACGAGTGAGGTCGTATGAATTAGTACGAATTAGCCACTTTGTACTCGTACGAATTCGTACGAATTGGTCGTGAGATAGGGTAGGGCTATGACCGCTTCACCCAACGGTTCTGTTTATTACTGCGCAACACTACACTTCATGTTGTTTTTATTTTAGCTTTCATGCATATTACACATAGCTTGTTTTCATATGACATCACGCCACTGCGTTGCCATGGTGCGAAAAGCAAATGGAGGGCATGATGCTAGAAATTGACCGAAAAACTCTGGAAAAATGGCTTGCAAACTTACGACTGCGGTTGGGAGGAGTCGAATGGGAAAATGCCCGTGTGTGCAGTGATCACTTCGTCAAAGGTGAGTTAATACAACTTAAGTGGCTATGTTTGTGTAATGTGTAACATTTCCAAACTTTGTAAAGTCAAAGTATGTCTGTAAGACGAGGTAGTTGCTGACATCTACCGCCTCGATGGCTGGAAAATCTTTCAATTCAGTTGAAAAATCGCTCCTCTAACGTAAGGATCATGCCCAACACATGTTTGATTTTTTTGTTTATATCCTTCTCTTGTAATAACGTGTAAAGAACGTGTGAATAACGTCCTCCATCTCCTCCATTGCGCTTTTCACTCCCTGCCCTCCATCTGAATTTCGCACGTCATCATAATCACGTGACTGAAACCCAGCTATTGGAAAGTTGTTGCAGCTCATGGTCAGGGACTATTTTTGTTCAAGAGAGGAAGGAAGGCTTTTAGTGATTTTACTTCATGAAAGTTGCAATAATACACTCTGAAAGCATTTTTGGACCCAGCATTTTTTAAACCAAATTTGGGTCAAATATGGACAAACCCAAATGTTGTTTATCCACATTTTAAAATGTGGATAAAGATGGGAAAATTGCAGTATAACAATGACAGCTGATTCATTTCTTATTGATCTTTATTTGAAATTAAATGGAGACCGATTTCATTTCAAATTATGTATAATCTGCAAACTCGTTGTTATACGAGAAATAGGCTAAAAAATACACTCACGAATGGCAAAATTTAGTCATGTCATCAGAAAAGCTGCTTTTTAACATATTGAAATCACATGACGAGCCAAATCGTATTACTGTATTATCGGATACTTTCGCACACAGAATAAATTGTCTTATTGTGAGTAAAGCATTTCTACAATTTAACGTAAACATTGCTTCTATGCCCGTAGTCTGCCATACTGGCCTGTGCCACATAAAAAAAAAAAAAAAAAAAAACACTAAGTGCCCCTCTAACACTCTTAAAATAAATAATGTTATGTTTTAGGTACAATTAGGATTTGTATAATCTAAACCGAACCCCATTCATTTGCATTATTTTACACATTAAGCTGCACACCCTGCTGAGATGAGCTACAGCTTAGTTTCCCCGTTTCATTATTTCCAGCTGTATTGGATATCTTAGATTGTGTAGTAATAAAAGATACAAAATACACATATTTCAGCAACCCACTGACAATTAAGATGAATTAGTTTAAATCACAAAAACAAAATCAAAAGCGATCAGACCTCTTAAGAATAATGTTTTGTGCAGTCAAAACGATTAATCGCATCTAACATAAAAAAGTGTATATAATATGTGTGTATAAATATAGAAATAAATATACTGTGTATATATGTACATACACATATTAAATAAACACAAACTTTTATGTTAGATCGATTTGACAGCACTAATTGTAATACTTCTTCAAATAAGATAAACTAAATGAGATATGGATCCACGATTTTGACCGTATTCCTTTTAATAAATAGTGTTTTGTTCTCCTCATCAGCTGGCATTTAGCAGAATTTGCTTTGAAGGCATGTGAAACATCGGAGGCTGCCGGTGTCTGCCTTGCCAAATGAGATCAGTGTTCGTAATAATAGGGAGGTCAAGTGGAAGGGCCACTTTTCAATTCTAATCCACAGAGTGAACATTAAAATGTGCCTGCTGGATTTACAGTGTGATAAACACAGCGGCTAATACTCAGTGAAATCCAGGTGTAGAATCCTACTAGCTAAAAAAAAAAAAAACTAAGAGCAGATTGTCTTAACACTGGTGGCGTTTTGCTTCCATTTAGTACCCAGATTGCAGGTTCAGCTGTACAGTAATTATGAAGCATTATGTTTGCAGAAATCACAACACAGTGTGATATCTACTGACAAATTAACAACGAGTATAAAAGCAAACCTGTAACACTGTTATCTAAATACTGTGGTAATAAAAAGTATAATGGGTTTTCATGTTGACTGTATCAATTAAGATGGAAACAGGAATGAAATAATTACTATGATTATTGTGAGCTAATCACTCCTTCTGTGTCTTAAAATAAAACATACACAGAATCTGAATAAATCAATCCAATAATATCCCGCAAATGAAAAGCGTCACACTGTGTGCGTTAAGTGTTTCTCTTTCTCGTGCTCCGCCGAGTGGGGGGGTGGAGGCCGGCTGATCTGAGGTCTGCCCCTAAATAAACATGACGCCCGTCGTCCAGAGGCCTTTCATTAGCCTGCAGTCAGCCCGGCGCGTGGCAGTCAGATCGATAAGGCAGTCCGGCTCTCTTATTTACCAAGTAACACGGAGTTGTCTTTTTTTAATAACCAGCCTCTGTTTAACCGCTTTAGTCAGACTCTGTGTGAGACCATCTGGTCCCCAGTCCTGTAAGACTCTCCTAAAGCCCAGGCCTGACAAGCAAGAGATATGTCAATGCAGTCCTCAGCACAAAGCAACATCTGCCGTGCCTGACACCCACCATTGTATGGCCATTTAATCTGTCCCCCTCCTCCCCTTAACGGCACACAACAGCTCTTGGTATTATGTTTTGCCACTCAATTAGCATTATCATCCCGCTGAAATAGAGGCCAATTTACCTTTAATGACATCATTGTTAGATGAGTGACAGCGGTCCGGGTCGCGGCTATCGCTAGATAAACGAAGGCCGGTCCCCGTCTTCCCAACTGGCCGGCGCGGCGGCAGCCCGGTCGCCGCCAGCCAATCACGGCGGACTTCCCTCAGCCCTTCACCAGCGGCATTGTTTCCTCCAGTTCACAGAGGCAGTGTGGTGGAAAATTGAGTCCAGATTCATTAGGTTTCCAGTGTGCCGCTCGAGTCAGTTAAATTGATACATTTCCTAACAAAATTGAAGTGCTTTTGTGCCGCCCGCGGATGGCTGGTGACCTCACTCGGCCCACTGAGCAGCCGAAGCGAGCTGATGGATCCATTAGACCGCTTAGACTGCTTATTCCTTCCCCTCCATCTCTGACTGACACTGTAAATCTGAACCAATTTCAGACTCTAATCACCATTACAAACCCCTTCCACTGTCCATTTGTTACTCTGCAATTCGAATACACTGCACAGATTGGTCCAAAAATCCCAGTTTAAAGGAGCAGGCCTTCGGTTTCCTCTGGCTAAATGGTTCACGACTGCCGAGACCCCTTTTCTTCCGCAGAGGGAACGGGCCGACGTTGCCGAGCGAGATGTAAGGTAAAGATATACTCTGAAACACAAGGCCTTGGCTCAAGTCCCAGCAGATAGGCAGGAAATTAAAATGGAAAAACAAACTAAATGGAAGAGAGGAAAAAAAAATGAAAGAAATATATACGGGCGAAACAGATGTGTGTGAAATTCGTGGGGATGACGGGCAGGGCTCAAGGCTGCACTGTCGGCGGTGACAGAGCAATGCCCTCTGAATAACAATCACTTTACACCTCCAAAACATTTCTTCATCCACTACCCATTTTTACACCAGCTTTTATCTGCCCACTCAAGCGCACCGCTCCGCAGAAGCTGGAGGATATTATTTCCCTGTTGGCCCAAGTCATATAACTCTGCTTAATATGCACTCTATAATTTAAGACACTTCAATAATAACCAGAATGTGCTTTGCCATATTTTTTCCCCGAGTTTCGACTTTGCTCAACTTCGAGAAGGCCACTCTCAGCGCTCGTGCAGAACAGGTAGGAAACAGGTTTGGCGCATTCATAATTTATTCCCCATTAATTCCGTCCGCTCAATCAGAGGGCTTACGCACAAACCCGTCGAGTTGTCTTGACAGTCTCGATATCTAATTACTGCTGCTCCTCATATCCTCCAAGTGCAGTGGAAATACGTTTTAATTGATATTGAGATGTTTATGCCCTCAGAAAGTAATTAAGATTTTCAATTAATCCCGTCTAATTTCTGGACATCTTGCCTGCGTGTCCTTGAGCATCCGCCGGTGAATTCCCCAAACCTTCGCAGAATAGAAAGAACTTAAATTACGCCGCATTGAATCGCAGCCCTGTAAATGACCTCATCTGAGGCTACATCAACATTTAAATTAAACCCAATGCAAACTCAATTAAATAAAATCAAGGTGGCACAATCACCCACATCCAATGGGTCACCAGAGATGCAGCTCATCCTGCCTTATTACGCCAGCTACAGTTCTACCGGCACAATAAAAGCCTGCAGCGTGAGGACTCTGCCTTATGAAGGTGTGAGCGAGATGGTGAGCGAGGCATTAAGACCAGAGGCTCTTAAGTAATCAATACCACAGTTCCATAAGAATCAATTAAACAGCCCACTCACAGAAAGTTCAGCTTCCACTGGGCTTGGGAGAAATAATGAGTGCTCTGACCTCTCTTCTCCCACCTTGCTCTCATTCAGTTACTGCGTTTATTTGTTAAGAAACACTGTAGCGAGCGGCGAGAGAGGAAAATCTGGGGGAAACGCTTTGTCTCCCCACCACTTGTGTGGGCATCCGGCCGTCGTTCCTGACATGGCGGGGAGCACGCGTTTCTTTGTAGCGTCCGTGTATCATCTCTATTCAATCCAGGAGTTTCCAAGAGTACATGACAACACCTTTATTGGCATAGGAAGAAAACAGAACAATTACCTCAGCACTGCTTGGAATCACCTGCCCATCTAGGCCACAAAAACGGCTGCATTGGGGATTAGGGTGACATAATCTTAGCAATGGCTCGAGAGTGGAGGGCTGAATAGGTTTCAACCGTCTATGCCACGCAGAGATAACATTTGTCACAGGGGTGCCCTGGCTTTCCCATTCATAGATTAACGGACTGCCTCTTTTCAGCATGCAAAATAGCCCTGGCACTGCAGCGTGTTTATTTCCGAAAGCTAACCCCCCCCCCCGGGACAGTGGAAACATCTCGTCTTTCTTCAGACGGGCTTCTGTCAGACCTCTTCGGCAAGGGTGGAGCGCCTTCCCTTTGTCTGAGAACGCGGAAACGGGACTTTGACACAAACGGAAGGCTGACTCTGACCGGCCTAACAAAATGAGCGCTAAGATCCAGTCGAGACCTTCCCATCAGCTTACATGGCTGTGCGACTGCTGATTCCAAGTGGAAGGAGCCCTTGATATTGTGACAACACTAATTTATCAATTTTAATCCTCTAAAATGGCTTCATAGGAAATATGCTTCGACAAAAAAAGTCACCCCACAGCCGGGGATCAAACGGAGCAGCGTGGATTGCTTACTTAAACTCATTTTCTTGGTGGGAGTGCGAGTGTGTTAACGCTCTTATTTTCAATTGTCCTCGTGCTAAACTGCGGCGTGTGTCATCAAGGCCCCTTTCAGTGAGCTTTAATCAGACAGAGCAACTCCACACTTCTGATTTAAAGAGATTCTGTGCATCTCCAAAGGGCAAGAGTGTAAATGAGATGTGACATTTTATTTGTGCAGTGCTGTTCGGTAAATAAATAAATATCAGTCCATGACAGACAGAGGCTTCCTGGCACAATCTCACTACATTGCGCTCCCTGGTTAACTGTCACACCATTAAATTGTCTCTTTCTCTGACATGCTGCCCTTCTGATTGGTTACCAGATGTAAAGTGAGGGAGCACTTGCCAAACTGTTTTCGAAAGCATGAAATTGACATTGTGAATCACATGTGACACCCAGGCTTCTCTGGCTTGTAATTGATCTGCATTTAGAAGATGGTGAGAAAACGCGAAGAGGAAATAGATGATACGAGCATTACGGCCTGGGAGTCTTCCTCTTTTTTTTTTTTTTTTTTTTGTCTCGCTGACTCCTGATTTCATCTTCAATTTTACCTGTAGTGTGAAGAACTCAGCAGGGCCTGAGCTATCTTTCGTTAGTGAGACTGCAGTTATTACTCTTTCATGTGAAGGATCTATTCATTCATCCTAATTAAATTGAGCTTTTTAATCTGGTTCTTTTAATCCCGAGTCTTCTGCGTAGGGACCGGGGTGATGGGATTTTGAAAGGCACTACTCCTGATCCACAGACGCATTCTTATCTCTCATTTGCCTCTGAAATACAACTTGAGGTTTGTGCACTTAAGAGCACCACAATTAGATCTTTGAGCCATGGCGCCTTTGGGTACAGAGGAATTGAATAACTGGCCAAACCTAGAATGGAGCTGGGAACTTATTTTGATTATTTTCTTATATTCTTTATTTGACATAATTGGGTTTAAGACTCACGTGGGTTCATAATCAATTTGATAAAAGATCAACATGCCCAAATACGATTTTTCATTTAAAAAACAGATTATTTCTTTTTTTGTGAGGCGTGTGATTAGATTAGGACATTATTATTATTGCCATCAAAACAAAATTGGATTTATAGATCCAATTTGGATTTAATAGAAAGGTTTTTTTTTTTTTAGATATTATTTGACATGATTTTCCATCTTGTTCGTGTGTCGATTAGACAAAGATGTGCTCGAAAGTTTAGTAAGCCGTAAACGAAGCCAGGAAATACAATAACTGTCAACCACCTCCACAGTCTTATTGCTCTACAGAGGGAAGTCATGCAGTTTTCTCTTTAAGATCGCGATCAGGGCCACACTAGATAAGGCTTGTTCTAACTGGGTATCCAGAGATAGAGGTCTTACCTGGGAGTCATTTTCAGCATGATCGCCCTTATCTAAGCTGAGCTCTCTCAGTCACTCATAGTCTCTGTTTAACCGCGGCCCTCACTTTACCATGCCACCCGTCAGCTTCCAGCCAAAGATGCTTGTTTGCAAGGGATTATGGTCTTTCTGCTTCTATTGCACAAACTATGCACAATGGCATTGCTGTACAAAAAAAAAAGTAACCCACTGCAATCACCCTAATCAACAGAGCCAAACGCCAAAGCGTATTAGCACACGCAAACCTGTGCAAACCAGGGAAAGTGGCCATGCGAGAGGATTGGGAAAATGCGTTTGAGGTCAAATCGTATGTTTTTATGCAAACGTATGCCATGGGAGTGGGAAAAGGGGGGAGGGAAATAAATTGATAGGACGAAATGATAGCCTTGAGAGTTCTGTTGCTAGGATGGCTCTGGAAATGAAAGGAACAATGAATCTTTTAGGCAATTACCTCATTAGATCGAGAGCAGAGCTCTATAATTTATCGGGCTGTCGAGATTAAAGTAATCCACAATGCAGAAACTCAAGAGCTGATCTTATAATGGATATTTTAATCATGTCCCTCAAAAACGTGGAGCCTATTAACTTCCAATTTCAATTTATAAATAAAGAAATGGTTTTGCACCTTTTCGGAAATTACCAACGCATCCCAAAAGATGTTTTTGTGCATTATATTGATGCTTCGAGGAGCATTTTGAATCGTATCCGTACACAACATTTACCACAGTTTAAAAAGGCAGGCAGACGAACATTTATTCATTGCTGAATACTAAGGATATTTAAATTTTTTGGAAATGATTTTATTAACCTAGCCTAGAAAGGGGAACGCAATAAGGTTAAAAGTCTGCTGAGAATAGTTTCTATGGTAACGATACAAGTTTATCAAGTATATTTACAACCTCCTCTCCTGAGAGGGGCATTAATGTAGGACTGAGTCCCCAAACGCAAAAGTCAAGAAATACGGGCTCTAATCTCCACTACAAGCTTCCTACCATCAAACATGCAATTAAACGGCCACACTCACAGCGGTGGGGGAAAAACAAGTCTTGATAGTGGTTGAACGCTGATGGTGGTTGACGGCATCGCTGATACCCTCAAGCCCGAGTCAGCTTTTCACAACAGCCAATACTGTGCGTGTAATCCATCGGGTTTGAATTGAAGCACATTATCAACACAAATAGCCTGAATTAGTGAGTCTATGTTCACCCAAACAGTCAAAGGAGAAGAAAACAAACAGCAGCGGGGTGGGAATAGACTGTGCTTGGCCCCTCAGTGACTCTCTTCAGGGGCTCTCAGAGGAGACGCTCTCTATAGTTACAACACTGAAGACTGCCATCTGAACTCCACCAGGGACACGTTCAATATAGCAACATCAAAAAAAAAAGAGACGACAAAACAAAAATATCACACTTGCTAAAAGCCTCTACTGGATGAGAAATCAAGCCTAATTGCTTCGCTTGATCTGATGTTCTTTCATCAGAATTGATAGTCATTTACAGGCAAGAAATATGCTTTTAATTGTGGCGCTTCTGTTTTTCGGGAGCTGTTTTGAAGACCAAATAAGCAGCTCTTCGCTGTCCACAGGTACGAATGATAACATTCCCCTCAATGAGTGAAAAAAGGGCCCTCAAAAGCCCTTTATCTTCAACTAAGGATAGTTTTCATCCCAGCAAGTAATTCATCTTTAACCCTCTACTGAGAAAAGAAAGGTTTTAAGCTGACAAAAAAAGAGAGAAAGAAATAAAGCCCGCAGAGGATATGAGAGGGAGCTTGTTGGATAGAAGAGGAGGGGTGAGGTTATAATGGTCAGCGCTGTACCGAAGTATGAATGGAGCGATCGGGTCCTTAAAAGGCTATTGTGAATTTATATTGGAGAGAATAGCCACATTATCATCTAGTTGCTCCACGGTTTGGAAGTCAAAGTCATATCCGATGATGATTGGCTTGCTGGAATGTCCTGATGGAAAGGTAGAGCCCATCGCGTCGGCCATCTCCATCTCACGTTGCATTGGCATATGCGGCTCACTGAACCCTAGTTGTGGCCAAAATTGAAGAGCTTACACAGAGGAAAATAAATAGACGGTTGAATAGCAATCGCCCGTGCCCCTGCACCTTTTATCAGTGGGAATCTAACAGCCGTGCTGTTTCAGAATTTCAGTTTAGCTTCCGATTAAGGTATGTCCCGGCATTTTATTCCCTACATCTCTATGCTTCATGGCTCCCAAAGACTTGTGGGTAACTGCCTATTATCCAACAGTTCCACTCCACTGACCCTGCCAATAAAACTTTTCATATCCCAATAAATGAACTCGATTGCGGCGTTCTAAACATTTACACTGCGCTAACAGATCATCTCCAGACCTTGGAATTGGCTAAATTCCCTTTTCCTGATGAATATATAGAAGGAGATTAGAGATATGATAGCTTTTCAGATTGCTGCACCCAGAGAAATTAGTTTAGCGAGCGTTTACAGAGGCTAAATTGGAACCATTAAATAGCGGATTGAATTGATGGCACATTCATTGTCTCTCCATCGGTATCACTGTAAAATCAATTAGCCGTCACTTTCCCATTCCCAATAAAGTATGATTGTCAGCCACGGATGGCTACAGAAAGCCTGACAGACACTCGGAGCGAAACACCCATTGCAAAACAAATTTGAGCGCTGGGCGACTGCTAGTAAATGTGACCTGTAATTGTGTGGGGAAGCGCTCTAGTCTTCATCAAAAAGCCAAATGCGCATGCTATGGATTATTAGTCTGAAACGCCGCTCTGGCCATCTGGAGAGAAGCTCATGAATTCTTTAAAGTGTCGCACTGCTCAGACAAGTCCAAAAAATGTTTATTGATTTTTTCTTAATAGTTATATACGCAGCGCAGCGGCTGTGTTTAATGATAACCCCAAATGTATGAATTATGCAGCAGGATCGCTTTTCGTATATATATATATATATATATGGAAGGACAGTTAGCAACGCAGCTTTGTTCAGCACTATTTTAGATAATCACCTCCTCTGAGAACTATAAATTACATGTAACCATGGAAATAACAGAAGTACTGTGTACAAAATGCGTAGTGTTGAAACAGTACTGGAACCACAATGATGTTATGTGGGCGAGGAAAGAAATCCTGTGCAAATATCAAGGCTTTGAGCAACATTGATATCTATGATTCTAGATCATTCTGCATGAATGTTCTCAACAACTATAGGCTATATAAAGCAGCACACACATCACCTGTAAGATAATACAACAGAATTCAGGCATATATTATTGCAAATGAAACAATAATAATACAAAAATGCTTCATTCAGTCATCTGTTGGCTTCATGTACTATGCCGGCACTTTAGCCAGCATTTCAGTACTTAGTGTTAACGTCAGTTTAAATGCATTAAAACTTAGAAATTTGTTGAACAAGAATACAAAAATGCCATAAGTGCTTCAGGGGAAGAAATAAATGAGATTCTGTTTAGCAGTTCAATGTTTATACCCCTATACTGGTGTATTACGTACTCTAGCCATTTTATCTGTCCATTTCATCATAATCTTTTACTGCGTTGGAGCCATCTTCCATCTTTCAGTATCTCAGTCTGGTCAGCTGTCTGTATCAGAAACAAATCAAACCGCATTATGCTTGTCAATTTGCCAAAGGCGTTACTGGATGTCCTCGGAGATCAAGACTCTCATTTTGCCTTCTAATAAAATCAAATGGGAGTCCTGCAGTCCTTTCCTTTGTGCGTGGAACGCTATTATCTTTGCATTGAATGAGGTTTGTTACCAGATTGTTGAGCCTAATGCCACTATTTCTGTAAGCAACACATTAGGATGTGCCAATGCTCTGAGTGGCTACAGTCACACATATGTTGAGAAATTTCAAGGGTGGGGGGGAGACACAGATTTCATTAAGCAGCCCATAACAGATGAAGACCCAGGGAGGACCAAGGCATCCAACACCAGCAAACACAGTCTGGATGAAGGAGGAGGTTATTAATTGGGGTTAATAAAACATTTGTGTAAAGAGTTGCCAGGACACAGTCTGGAGGAACCAGTGTCTGTCCACACTCAAACACACCACTAATGCTCTGTAAAACCCAACACCAATATTTAAAAAAAAAAAGATAAAAATAATAAAAAAATATATTTATTTTTTTATTATTATTATAAACTCTCTTCAGATGCATTGTGTGGCTAAATCTGAACTGATTTAATGAGAATCAAAAGTTGGAATTATACAATTAACTCACTTTTTACAGTTATGCATGTGCAAAGCTAAGGCAATTAGCAAGACACTTCTTTGCATGTGCTCAATTATTGCATTTCAAACAAAGCAATATGCTGCATTTATAGTGTTAGTATTTTATGTATTTCATGTGCTCTTCAGCACAATCCCAAAAACTAACCGTACCAACAAAACAGAAATCCCTTTAAATATTTAACATAACATTAGACACTAACAGAAAACACAATATCTTATATAGTCTGAAGAAAAGCATGCTGGGAACTAGAAATCTGCTGTAACTCATTCAGTTTGAGTTCTGTGTAATATAATCTGTGATTGAACATAACTGTAAATTGCAGAGAACTTTCAGTCATATTTGAGTGAAATATAATATAATAAACTGTATAAAATTAATGAAGCATCTTCTGACAGTTGAGTGGAAGTTTTAGTAGATAAAAGTACGCAATTTTGGTAACGCTTCCTTTAACAGTACAGTACAGTACTTACATGTACTTACAGTGTACTTACCTAAAAAGTACTGTGTAATATTCACTGTAAAAAATAAAACCGTAATTTTTACGGTAAAAAAAAATGGCAGCTGTGGTTGCCAGAACTTTACCGTTAAAAATACAGTAGGAACGTTAATGGTTTCACAGACTTATCTTAAAATTTACATTAATAAACCGTATTTTCTTTTCAGATAAAATGTTGATTTACAAACTTATTGACAAATTGATATCTGTTTTAGATATTGTAATAATGTACACTGACAACCAACAACCATCACAGTAGTGATGAGAGTTAGCCTACATGATCAATCACAGCTCATCAGAAGTGAATACTTATATTATATAAAGTTATACTTATATAAAGAAGCTGCCCAGTGTCATTCACACAAACATTAAACACCTATGTAACATAAAACCCTAATGTACATAACTGATTAGAAAAAAAAACAATAAAACTATGAGGAACCATAGTTATTACAACAAAAACTATGAATCAAATGTCAAATGTGAAGTGTCACACAGGGAACTGTGGGAATGTCAATTTACGGTTTTTCCACTGTAAATTATATAATGATTTGTTCTTTTTCACTTTCAAAAACTAAAATTTTAACGGTATTTTACTGTAAAATTATACCAGTTATTTACCGTGTATATTACGGAAAATTTCTGTTAACCAATTAACAGTTTTACAGTATTTTACCATTAAAATCAAGGTTATTTTTTTACAGTGAGTACAAAAAGGGGTAGTTTCAGGGTTAGTACCTTATTACCCAGTAATTGTAATTACTATAATAAGTGCATCGTTGGTACATGGGTAACAAGACTGTAAAAGGAAGCGTTACTGTATTTTTTTTTTATTTCACAACTCCAGAATTACAGGGATATTTGGCCCAAAAAAATCTATAAAGGCTATGTAAAAAAAACAATATTATTATTGCATTATATTAATTCGATTTTATATAACAGTAATTGTATCACTGCCAAATACAGGTTTAATGGCCAGTAAAAAAGAATGCTCTGGATTCCTTGTGCAGTTAATACTCACTGAGATCCCTCAAAAGCCCGGTTCAGTTATTTCTTTTGAAGGAAACCGTGTTGTTTTCACTGCCAGGCCGAGCACCTCTTTTTGGGGTTCGGGTTGCGTGTGAGATTGACATGGGGTCGGGGTTGCGGTCAGGTTGGCCGCAGGTCGCGGGACATCCAGGCAGCGCGTCGTTCACGCACCAGCTGAGGAAGCCTTTAAAGTGAGGGAGCCGGGTTGAGGTGTGGGAAGGTGAGAAGGTCTACGGGAGTGTTTTCTCATGAACCTGGCTGACCCGGGGCGGCACTTTCTGTGGCACATCGAGCGCTGACTTTGAGCGAAGAGCGCAGCAAGCGGGCCCACAGGTGCTGCACAGATGCCTCCGGAGCACGGCGAGAGGCTCTGGGACACAGAACCAACAGCAGCAGACTGGTGGAGACTCCCTCCTCACATCTGCTTCACCATTCTCCTGCAGTAATTACCTCTCACACCCACTGAGCAGATGACTCGCCCCGTCCCGGTCACACCCCGGCTCATCTCCAACCCAGTGCTATAGCTCTGACAAGAGAGGCCTTTCAATGGAGAATGGCCCTGAAAATGCAGAATCGAGAAGGTTTTCTTTAGACTGTGTTAAGGCTTTTTGAATGATGGCCTTTTATGCTGCTCTTAAGTTCTGTAAGCACTGCATCAGATACAGAGAGCGAGATAAAAAGCAGAGGAGCTGGTAATGGAAATCTGTTTGGAGAGGTGCGGATTCTAATATCTAATTTCCCCTAATAAACTATAACCGATTTAATCTCCACCTTATCAGGCCAAGATTTCAACACTTTCCTTTTTAATTGGCTATTTTGTAATCTTGATTCCCAGCGGAGCTGATGGTCTGTCTCTCCCTCCAGAGGGCTTGCATGAAATCAGTTTGTAACGGTGTGTCAATCTCATTCTGAAGTGACCATCTGGCCGGCATACAGGAGTCGGGGATGGCATGCCGAACCCCGGGGTCTCGGGGAGGCAATCAGCAGCAGCTTTACACAATGTGTTAATGCAAATTTATTAGAGATTTCCTATTGGACGCTTTAATCTGCTTTGTGTTGTCTCCAGACTTGGGCTAAGGACCTAACACACGGAGCATGCAAGCACACACACACAGATCATAACAGGGCTCTGGGCATGTCAGTGTACCGTTGCTTCAAGCGCACAAGTTAATTTCTTCAGGGATGAATAAAACATTAAAAACAACAAGAACATTGGGCTCAGCGTTTACGTATTCTTCTGCAATAAAGGAAATTTGCTTCCCAGACCCTCAAATTCAAATGACGATGCTTGTGTGCATGTGACCCAGAGTTTTTTCTTGCATTGAAGTCCAGTCTTGATAGTATGGAAATAAACAACAACAGATAACTAATTCAAGAGATATAGCGCATTCTTTGTTTGTCCACAGCATATAAAACAATTCAGACTCCAAAACGGTTCACTTGAAGACAAGCCGGCCGCATTACACAGTTGCAAGGTTATTTATCACAGCAATAACAGTCCGGCGGTTGTGCGGAAGCCGCACTTGTTTGTGTTGTCTGTTTTTATTACGATAACTGCAAGCGCACGTTTAATTTGCTCAATTTGGGATTCTATTGAGATGGCACTGTAATACTATCAGTCTCACTTAATTTTGAAGTAATTAAACATATGTGCAGGGCAGCGGTATTCTCAAAGTTACATTATCATATCTGTGCGAGACAGGAAGAGGGATTTGTGAAAGTATGGGCGCTGAACAGGAGTTCTATGCAAACCTTTGATTTCATTTTAACTTGAAATGTTCCTTAACAAAAGCAGAGAAGTAAGAGATAAAGAAATGGAGAAAAATACATTCCCATTATTTTTAATTGGACAAGCACTTTCACTTGACACTGTGGAGAGAGCCTTTACGAGATAAGTTAAGTGAGCTGTTCCACAGAGACGGAAAAAATAACTATTTCTAATTCGGTTCAAAAGGCTAGGGCTTTAGAGTTTTTTTCTTCTTTTTTTTCTGGACGATGGGACAGAATCGCTGTAAACAATTGCCTTTCTCTGCCAGGGAACTTGTTCATTTGCGCCTTGGCATGCTCCCGTGCATCTGCATACAAGCTGCTTATTTAGCGGTAAGTTATTACCGCAAGAGCTCAGTCGCACCGATAAAGGTTGAAAAAGGATCAAATAATCCTTATCACCGAGCTGACCCCGGAAACATTACGGCGAGATTGCGAGCAAGAAGCGCAATATGACATTTATCAATACGAGAGACATTTTAAACAGCGTACAGTTACAATCTGGTCATCATCGCTGACTGACATCTGAGCAAATGTGTTCATTCTGTATCGGCTGAGAATAATGGGAAAAGCCCTTGCATTATTGCCAGCTCTTCCTGGAAGCTATAGAGCCTGTCATTAATCCCAACTGTCTGTAAAATTGAAGCAATAAAAACCACTCGCTGTACATCAAATATCTCAGCAGTGATGCTCAAGTAAAAAAAAAATATATATAGATCCGCAGACAAATAAAGAGATTTATCCGTGATTGTTTCAGTTAAGATTCCTGGGCTCCCCGCGTTCCCTTTGTTGTACATGAGAGAGACATTACACCCATGGCAGCCCATGACCTCATTTGCTGAGAAGAAATTTAATTAACAAGGCAAACATTGTCTGTGACAATGCCTCTGCTGAGACTCCAGCAGATAGCAGCTACTGCCCAAACCGGCATCGTAACAGTGTGACAGGCGGCCTTAAAAAACACACAAACGCGGGTGGTATTAAAACGCTGCTTTGAAGCAGCACGTTTTTCTAACGCCCAGGCCAATAAGAAAATAAACACACTGCAATAATTGCTCCAGACCCTGCGCAGCAGTCAGCCGTCCACGCGCTCATGAAAAAAAGATGTGTGGAGTTTTGACTGCAGATGCCAGCTGAGCTGACAATATGTTCTTGGTTCTCAGCCACATAAAGAGAGAGGGTGGGACCGCTCGGCCTTTTGCATCAGAAAGCCATTCAGATCTCTTTGTAGCTCACTGTAAAGTGATTGAACGGAAAGGGAGGGTGCCGATTTTGGCAGCACATGGCATGAAGGCGTTGGACGGCTGTCATTCATAAGGAGTGTCTGTACCTCGGTGTTGTTGCCCTAGGGAAGGGTGTTAGTCATTTAGCCCAAAGGAGGCTGATTACAGAGCTGTGTTGGCTGAGATCATGTGGACAGAATGGGGACAAAATAGAAACCAGTGGGCAGTGGATGCTCAGGCCTTGCACAGAAATACACCGCTGTGACACGATAAACAGCCCATCAGTTAGCCACACGTCCAACCTCCATCCAAGCATGGGCACGCAGCATCTTTGTACATAAACACTGGTCGTGAGCCATCATGACGATGCCTTTTACCTTTTATTTTTATTTGAATTGGGGTAGCAAGAAGATGCAGAATGCAGAATTAAAACTCAAAGTTGATTGATTGATAGAGAACATACAGATATAGACAGATTAACAGATGATAAGTTAGTTAGTTGGTTGGATGGATGGATGGATGGATGGATGGATGGATGGATGGATGGATGGATGGATGGATGGATGGATGGATGGATGGATGGATGGATGGATGGATGGATGGATGGATGGATGGATGGATGGATGGATGGATGGATGGATGGATGGATGGATGGATGGATGGATGGATGGATGGATGGATGGATGGATGGATGGATGGATGGATGGATGGATGGATGGATGGATGGATGGATAGATAGATAGATAGATAGATAGATAGATAGATAGATAGATAGATAGATAGATAGATAGATAGATAGATAGATAGATAGATAGATAGATAGATAGATAGATAGATAGATAGATAGATAGAACAACAGACAGACAGGCAGACAGACAGACAGACAGACAGACAGATAGATAGATAGATAGATAGATAGATAGATAGATAGATAGATAGATAGATAGATAGATAGATAGATAGATAGATAGATAGATAGATAGATAGATAGATAGATAGATAGATAGATAGATAGATAGATAGATAGTATTGATCGATTGTATTGATTGATGAATGAGTGTATGAATGGGTCAATGTGAGGCAAATGTAAAGCGCTTTGGTGGCCATTAGGTCTATGAAAGCGCTATATAAATGAAGTCCATTTACCATTTACCATTTTGATTGATTGATTGATTGATTTTTAGATCAATTTTGAGGGTCAGCGATGATGTTGGTAAGATCCAAACAATTCAGAGACTGTTGACCTGCAGTCTGACTCCTTTTATTTCTAAAGCTTTTCTTCTTCTTTTTTGCCTTTTTGCCACATGCTTGATACCCATCCAAGGCTTGGATGAATTGGATAGTTAAACTCTGTAGTGTCTTCATGTGGTTGGAAATGTCTTCCATGCTTTGTAAATGCATTCCATAATGTACACAGGCTTTATTCCACCCATTATTGTAAGAGCAATGCCTGAACAAGCAGAACAATAACAGAGCTAGTGCTCCATTACCCCGGCTTCTATTCATGCTAATGATGTGCACCATTACTCTTCTTCCTGCTTTGGCTCCTGTGCTATTTCCCTGACTTATGGTGCCATATATAACCAGCAGAATCATACAGGATGTAGAGGTTCTTTATGATGATGTAGAGCCCGAGCCGAATCAACACCAAAAAAAAAAAAAAAAAAAAACACCAAGGTGTTGCCACGTCGGCTTCGCTCCTCCTTTTCCTTGGGATTATCCAGTGTGAAAGCATGTAATTGGGTCTGTGAGCATATTAAACTCATAGCTAAAGAGGCTGCATCAAAAGCAAAAAGCACAGCAAAACAATTTTAAGCCTAATTTGATATGAGACACGACCGGCCCAGTGGCGGCACGCAACAGAGTCATTTACGATAAGGATTAAGCTTGCGCAATCAAAAGATAGAACAAGATAATGTGGCGAGATACATTTGGAACACAAGCAATTAATGGAGGAAGCATGACACGAGCTGCTAAAGATGAAGGAGGAGAGAAGCTCTCAGCACTTCATCATTATTAATGACAAAGACGCCTGCGTCCCGCCCGTCTCCGGGTGCCTGCCGCTGAGGCTGCCGTATGGTTTGGGGAAGCCAGACGGAGCTGTCAGAGGCCTGTCCGGGTGCTGTGGCTGCTGTCTATTACTCATGTGACTAGTGAACCCACCAGGCAGAAAATGACTGGGTTCACAAGGTGATTAATGAGCTCTCGACCGCCACACGTCAAAATATGACGCCGATTGTTAAGCTGCCGGCCCTCTCCCAGGACGGGCCCTATAACGCACTTTCATTGAAAATCAATTTGGTGTTTCCCTCAAAACGGGAATCGCAGTGTCTTTATTCATTAACACAGTGACATTATGTTTAAACGGTGCAGTTCGTCTCAGTCCCACAGGCAGGACGTGCGATTGTTTTTCATCTCGAAGCACTTCCAGCCAGATATTCAGTTGCTGGCACCATATAGTGCTGAAAGATTGTATCATATGCACTCTTTAAAAAAAAAAAACAAAGGTTCTATTGGCGTTCCATTAAGAATCTTTAACATCCATGGAACCTTTCAGGCTTTTGGTTTCACTTTATTTTGATGGTCCCTTTCACAAATTCTGTTTTCTATAAGCAGTGTTGGGTAAGTAACTCTATTACCTCTTCAACAGTGTAATTAGATTACTGTACTAATTACTCTCTCTAAAAAGTATTTAATTACTTTTAATTACTTTCAAAATCCCACATCTTTCTCAACCAGCGGAATAATACAAGGATAGACATGAATCTGTTTTAATTCTTTCAAATAAATACTATAAAATTGCATGAATTATCCTTAAACAGACCAAGGTGGAGAAGGTTACATTATAAAAACATACTTTTTTAGCATCAGACAATATATTTTGATGTTAAACCCACTATTGTTTTATGTCTGATCTCATGACATTTCACACTTTTTTCATACATATTTTAAAATAATTCATACAAATTTGTACGAGTGCGGTCGTATGATTTAGACACGAATCGCTGTGAGATCGGATTGATCTATACACAGTATTTACCTCAATCACATCAGAAGTAACTGTAATTAAATTACAGATAAATTAAAAGTAATCCCTTACTTTACATTTTCAAGGGAAAAGTAATTCAATTACAGTAACTAATTACTTAGTAATTAGTTACACCCAACACTGTCTATAAGTAACGTAGCTACATGTCTACTAACTCTCAATAGAGTGTTAGTAGAGTATCAGTAGACTGGTAGGGTTTGGATTTGAATAAGTTTACATGTACATGTAGTCACCGACTTACTTATAGTCAGTAGAATGTCTTTTGAGGGAGCTTAACAATAAAGAGTTGGCAGATATTAAGCAGACAGTCTAGCACTCGAGTTAGGTGCAATGTTACTTATATGTTCAAAAGGGACCATCAAAATGAAGTGTTACTATATGGGAAAATATTCTTTGGGTTTTTAAAACATTCTGATCCTTAAAAGGAGAAACAAAAATGGTTCTTCTATATGGCACCGCTGCAAAAAAGCCCCTGTATTTTTTAAGAGTGGTAGAAGAAGTGTAGAGGAGTCCACGGAGAGCACATGGAATGAACATCCAACCGAAGGGAAATGTAATGACACATTAAATGAATTAGCTTTCCGATGGGCCCGCAATAAAAACCAATGATCCAGCGATCACCTTGCGCTAATATTAGAAATGAGAGAGAAATGTCAGGCTATGAGGAAAATGACCTCTTCATCTAGCGTTGCCTACATTTTCCCGGCGCTTCCAGCACAAACACGACGCGCGAGTTAGGCCATTCGGAGATCAGCGGGTTAGTTCGCAAGAGACCGCGATCTAGATGGAGACGTGCATTTGATCGGCGCATCATCGTTGAGGAAGCGAACGTGACAGAGCAAAGGATGCTTGATAAACAGACCCTATCTAGGGCACACACTTCACAAGAGGCCTCTCTGGGGAGAGCCTAAAACCCAAGGTATAACAAAGAAACCCAAAGCAAATTACCCTGACAGGGATGAAACAATTGCAAATTGGACAAATGATATAATATACGTCCTATAGTCCCCAGCAGAGCGTGGTTGTTGGCGGCGCTCAGAGGGAATTGGAAATAAGAATAGGCTTTGATGGTAAAGGTCAGGCAAGACAGTGGCACTCAGCATGGCCTCCTCGTCGAAACATCTCACATAAAATCCCTCGGAAACAATCTCTTACCTAGTGTGCCATTGTAATGTTGTTGTTAATAATGCATTGTATATAAAAGGACCCAGTTTTTATTTCTCAAGAGAGGGGCTTGTGTGCTTGTGGCTTGCAAGTGAAGATTTGAGGAGCAATTGTGACAAGCTCACAGACGGATTTTTCTAAACTCAATAAATCAAAGTGCTGGTATTTCACTGTCATGAAGCTCTTGGTGGCTTGGTGATAAATAGCCTTGGTGTTAGACAACTCTTGCAAATGAGTCCATGGCAGGGAGGAGGAACAGGATAACTATTACGAGTGGTGAGAGGCCAAGAGCCTGATTTTATGACCTGCCTGTGCCATTTAATATATTCTGACAAATTCCCATTAAAAATGTATTCATTATTTTGTCTACATGGAAGGGGAGAGCAGAGGTTGTCTAAGCAATTTCACAATGAACCGAACTCCTTTCAGTACGGTGATGAGGCAAAATAAAAGTCACAGGATTTTGGAATGAGGGTGGAAGTTTTTTCTCAAATATTAGCATAGTGACACATACACACACACACACAAACACACAAGATCTATTGTATATGGGTGTTTCAACTATGGGCTCTTTTGGCCCTTGTGGACCTTATGGACCTATGTTTAAGGACCTTTCACACTCTCACTAGTTGTCTTTTTTGTTATTCATCACATTATTTACATACATGACAGGGTAATTCTGGGCAATTTATTTTATTCTCTCTTTTTTTTTTCTAAACATGTAATAATTGAAGAGTTCAGATGCAAAAGCCTCTAAGTGCCATTTGAAATTTTCTTCTAAAATTATCATTTTTATCAAGCTTGTATATTTAGGTTCAGTAATGTCACTTAAATGGCAATGAAGATTACCTATTAATTGTCATTTAAGTGAAATCACTGAACTTAAATACACAAGCTTGATAAAAATGATCATTTTAGAACAAAATTTCAAATGGCACTTCGAGGCTATTGCACCTGAACTCTTCAATTATTCTCATAACAATGTAATTTCCATATAATATCTCAAAAGCTGTTTTGTGATTAAAAGGTAATGCTGTATGCCCTTCTTGCTTTTATGGACCGCAAAAGGAGGATTTAAAAAAAAAAAAGTCCAGCTCGCGCTCATCAATATATTGTCAATGAATAGCGAGCGATATTGAGAATTTTAAAAAGGTGGCAAAAGTATCACAGAATGATCACGTGCCAAATATTCCAATTGTTCTGGAGGTATATGATATACAATGTAATGTTTTATTTAACAAAAATCCTGACCTGAGCTATTAAATATCTCTGGACCAGAACTCCTTTGTCTGATGATAGTCACAGTGGACAGATATGAACACAATAACTTCTTGTTACGAAGAACACAACGGATATATTCACCTTAGAGAAGAAGGTACATGGATTGTGTTTTGTGTCACACTTTTGTTAATCTTGATTTCTCACTGCTCACTACACTGCATCTAGAGTCGCACGTAGCCGTGCACGGAATACCAAAGGCCAAAATCAGGGTTTTCGTTAAATAATGCATTCAATTTCATTTCATATACCTTCAGAACACTTGGAATATACAACACATGTTGTATGGGATTATTCTGTCTTTTTAATGCGTGTGAGCGGGACATTATTATTTAATTTTACTTCTCCTTTTGTGGTCCATAAAAGAAAGAAGGGTATACAGCATTAGCACAACACCAGGATGAGTGAATGTTGACTCAATTTTCATTTTAGGTTGAACTATGCCTTTAATAACATCCTGTGATGGAAATGACATTTGTAATAAATTGGCAGATTCCTTTCTCTTGCTAAGGCTAATTTGATAGCTAGTATTATATATAACCTAAATAGATACAATTAAATCGTATTTCCAACCGTTTTCCATAAATTGATACAGCGTGACTATAAACAATACACAATAAAAATATTCTGCTAAAAAGGGATATTTACCCAGTGATACTTTTCTGTTGTTAGTCTCATATTTCATCTCAGATATGGTTGTGTCCTGGGTAAACTAACTCTTTTTTTTTTTTTGGGCGGCGTGGGGGAAAATTAGGGTCAAAATTGTCTATAATTTTTTTTTTCAAGTTTATAATTCAAATTACTGTTTAGATTAAAAGTTTTAAATTAAATAATTCATGTTTAGAATGGATTTTCATATTTTAAGATTGCATCTGGCTCTGGTAAATAAATAAATAAATAAATGTTTATAAATTAAACAAATAGATAACAAATAGTTTTGTTTAGTTTTTTTACCAAAGTTTAAAAATAAAATGCTTAAATGCTCTACAGCTATTAGAATATTACATGTAATAAAATCAAATAAATAAATAAACAAATAAAAGTTTATAAATTAAATAAATACATTAAAGTTTTTTTTTTTTTTTTTTTTTTTTTTTTTTTTTACCAAAGGTAAAAAAAAGCTTAAATGCTCCACAGTTCAAATCAAATAATCTATATCCAATCACCAAAGACAAGCATTTTATTTTGGAAATGCAGCTTTTGCCTTTTATTACTCTGCATTTTATTATTTTTGGACAATAATTTTAGCAGCTCATTAACTCTCATTCATGTCCACTCACACAAGGGCCAGATAAATTGCAAAAACGTCTGTCACGAGACTCTTACAATCATTATAGACCATCATGTTTATTTTTATGTTTGCTAAATATTACTAAAACAATGTGTTTCTCTACTCTGCTCAAAAATGTTTTTCAATAGCTTGTCCCTTGTATGATGGATATTCTGAATAAGATGTCTACATAACAAAATTCTGATTAATATAGGCATTTTTTCTTTCTCAGATCCAAAAAAAAAAAAAAAAAATGTGAAAATTGACTTGATCTGGTTATGGCAACCAGGTCAATCCCAATTACATATTCAGAATATCACCAAAGTCTGCTTAAGTTTGCATAAGTAAATGCTTTAAATGATTCCTTGTTGACAAATCAATTACAGCTTTGTTGAAAAAAGCCTAAATGTCTAAGTTATTCCACAGGCCAGAGGCCAGCACTGTGTGAGTTCAGAGGAAGCCTTTCCCATGGCTGCTCTAGTAATCTCAGTCTAGACCGTGTGCTCCACGGCAGCAGGAGGCAGCCATTCCCACTCATTAATCACCCGCCACCGACACCAGAGACATCCTGCCCTCTCGTAAGGACTAAATAACTCCTGCCATCATGAGCAACAGCGCGCTTAAGCACCTGGAAAAACTCGCAGAGATGCTGCGTTTGAGCCTTTGTTTATGTGGCCACTCATCAGCACTGCAAGAGGTCCTGGGTGCTGGGGGCGACCGGCCATTTGGACAAGCTCCCTGCCTCCCTTGACCAGCAGGGTGCCTTCTGCCCAGGCCAGATCAGGCTGAACGGAGAGAGAGAGAGAGAGAGAGAGAACGCTAGCCACCTCTGCTTTGCCTCATTACAGACTCATTCCAACACTTCAGCTGGCGGGCAAGACACATTCGGCAGCACATAGCACTTTTCCGTAAAAAAACAGTCTGGGAGGGATGCGCTCTCCGGCCGACCACGACAGCACAACGAACGTGCACAAATCTGGAGCAAGTGGAAAACAGAGAGGAAAGATCCAGGATGGAGGAGGGGGCATTACCATGCATTTGCATCTCTGCTCTCCAGACACGGAGTCAGATTGATTAATGGAGACAGGGCTTGCAAAGTCATAACAGGGCTTCTGCTCAGGTTAAGTGGTGCTTAGATTGTTTTATATTGCCTGTGATTAGAGGATGAAGCTGAAGAGTTTGATCGCTAAGAGTTCACACCCTTTCTAATCAGTGGGGGCCTTTCGATCCAACCTGCCCTGGCAACTTCAATCAGACATGCTTGAGCCATTTCCCTGAGCCTGACAGCCCATTCAGGAATAGAATAGAACGAAAAAAACTATGTAGGGATAGCAGTGAACAAATGAACATTTAGTGTCAACTATCATTCTGAACTAAATGAATAGGGGGAGTGTATTTATTTTAGTCAGAATCACCACTCTAAGGACAAGTTTGGTATGTCATGCTACGTTCACACCGGACGCGAATCGCGCATCAAATTCGCGCCTGACGCGTCTAGTTTGACGCTTGACCACTAGTGTTAATTCGCGTGTCAAGAGCGAAACTGCCGCGCGTAAAGTTTGAAGCGAAATTTACGCGCGTGACGCGCGTCAGAATCAAAATCCGTTGGCGGCCATTGTTTTTATGTTGACCGAGCATTCATCAAGAGAGTTACCGCTCTGTATTTACTCTGGAGAGCAGAACAGCGGCGTGGGGATCATCGTCGCCGTATATATGTGTCCACCGGACCCTTCAGAGCCGAACCGTTTGGCGAGTTTCACCATTTGCTCTCTCCAGGAGCTGCGCTGGATGACGGCCGCTGTCAGCGGTACTTCCGCCTGTCACGCGCCCAGTTTGATGACCTGTTGTCCCGCATCTGAGCGAGGATCACCCTCGCCCTCATCCATCTAATCTAGCTGTCATTTATTTTTGTTTTGATGATAAATAGAGCCAGCCTTCAAAAGTTATTAACCTGTCCTGTGATTTTTTTCTCTCTCTCACGTCCAGACACGAATTTATGCACATGTTGATTGTCTTTACAACATAATACTATTTCTAGATATGGAATGAATAACATTCAATACAAAATGAACATGTCCCGTATATAGAAATAATGTTTTAAGTGATGAAACATTTGCTTTGTTGTGCATAATCCCACCATGCATTTAGTCATATTAACAAAATAATTTATTGAAGCATCCAGACACTTCACCACGTGAGCAAGCAGCTAGGCTCCTGATTGGTTAACGCGGCGCGAATTCACGCCAAAGTTCAGATTTTTCAACTCGGGCGGCAGACGCGAATTCGCGTCAAACGCGTGAATGCACAACGCTCAATTCGCGCTATTCGCGCCAACTTGACGCGCGAATGAGGCGTATTCGCGTCTTCCGCGCCGCGCTCGACGCCTCATTCGCGCCGCAGGAATTTTTCACGCGAGTAAAGCGTCTTTGCATTGACTTAACATTGAAATCATTCGTGCCTGACGCCCTATTCGCGTCCGGTGTGAACGTAGCATTACAATTAAAGCCCTGTTTTAAAATCGTCCCTGATGAAACAGAATAGTTTGATTGTTTTTTAGACAAATGCTCCTGTCGCGAGAATTTTTGGATTCTGTGTTAGCACCCCCCCCACCTTTATAATGAAAGCATAGGTGCACTCGAACAATCATTCATTAAAACGCATAAAACTTTAGTTTACAAAGACGTGAAACTCACCGAGTGGTCTGGGGTGTTCACTGATATGCTCACACAAAAATCTCTGCAAAAGATGCTTTCCAACAGGTTTTATCGTAGTTTTTGTCCGACTTAATTTTCTTCCTGTTTTTGGTCGAAGTCCACAGTAGTCGATTGTCGAGTTTGCGTGCGCGATCCTTAGTTATCTAGTTACCAATAGAGAGCCTAAGTCCCGCCCCTCCGCTTCCGGCTCATGGGACCTTATTTCGGAAAAAATATGTATGGTAGTCAATGGCGAGAGACAACTTATCTTTTTATTCCGTCTGAACTGTGCCCTCAATTACACATATGATGTTTGTCAATTTAAAAGATAATTCTAAAAGTCAAAAACGTCGCAGTTTGTCATAAAACAGAAGAGTAACATTTAGTTTTATGTGAAAATCACTCTATGAACTACATCTCCCGGGAAGAGAAACGAGATCCGCTGCTAGTGTGTGTGCAGTCTTGTACAAAACACTCAGGTAGGACGGCGTAACGTTACGATTATAACGTAACTCAGTGAAGTTAGCTTCATTCATTGGGAGAAAATGTGCGCCTGGGGTTTGTAGTCTTTGTAATTACGTATTTTCACAGTCTTATACCTCAACGGTTTTACATCAAACTGCGACTTTCTTTACTTTAAAATGTATCTTTTAAATTGACAAACATATGTGTAATTCAGGGCACAATTCAAACGAGATCAAAATATTTGTTGTCTCTCGCCATTGACTACCATTCAATATTTTTCCGAAATAAGGTCCCATGGTGGTCGACCGGAAGGGGAGGGACTTAGGCTCTCTATGATCACGCACGTGAACTCGACAATCGACTACTGTGGACTTCGACCGAAAACAGGAAGAAAATGAAGTCGGACAAAACCTACGATAAAACCTGTTGGAAAGCATCTTTTGCAGCGATTTTTGTGTGAGCATATCAGTGAACACCCCAGACCACTCGGTGAGTTTCACGTCTTTGTAAACTAAAGTTTTATGCGTTTTAATGAATGATTGTTCGAGTGCACCTATGCTTTCATTATAAAGGTGGGGGGGGTGCTAACACAGAATCCAAAAATTCTCGCGACAGGAGCATTTGTCTAAAAAACAATCTTAACTATTCTGTTTCATCAGGGACAATCTTAGAACAGGGCTTTAATTGTAAAATACCAAACTTGTCCTTTAAATTGGTGGAAGATACCATTTGAGCCCAGACAGCCTACTTTTAGATATGACTATGCTGCTCTCATCCAGCTTTATAAATGATAAGAACAAAATTTCCATTGCTGAAAACTGTGACTTGGATCTAATTTATTTGAGGAATAATTGTTGTTGTTTAGAGGATCACATGAAAAAAAAACCGAACAAACATGTTATTTAAATAAAATAAATAATCTAATAAAACATTCAAATTTGCGTGTGCTACATGCATGTAAGGTATCATTTCTATGACGCACAAAGTTCCATAGTGTTCCGAATCAATAACAAACGCAGTTCCATTTCAATTAGAATCCTGCCTTAGCATGTTTTGGAAGAGAGCTTGTTGCTAGCGCTAGCGTGGTGAATAAACACATCATAGCCCTCTGTTGACTTCTGTCTGTATAAGAGAGCTATATCCCAGGCAGCTCATCTGTCATGGGAGCTTCTCATAGCGCCGCTCCTCTTCCTTTTCAAATGCACTGGGTAAGTATTTTAATTAGTTGGCTAATTGTCTAAGTAATTGGTAGACAACTTAGCTCTAACAGTAATCAATCTCAACAGGGCTGCGCTCTATCACATCAAAGGATCTGTAATTAAGACGGCTAACTGTGGGACGGTCTTTAGCCTGATGCTATGGCATGGGGGTGGATGATCCCTGATAAAACTCGGATGAGCAGATGAGCTCAGGGGAGGGGAGAAGAGCTTATCGTGATGTGAAGAATATTCCAGGGTTCAGATAAATAAAAGCACCTGGGACGTCGTTCCCGATAGCTGGTCACGGACACGAGTGGACACGTTTCCCTCTCTTACAGCTTCTTTAGCAAACTTCCACAACAGCACAGTGGGAATAATTAAACCGCAACTCTTCACACTGCTGAATATGTATTGGTGGAATCTCTTCCTTTGTCACTAATGGGGAACAATGTCTCATTATAAGTGTGGAGAAGCAATTTGCAGAATCCATATTTTGCTGTATCAGATTTCATTTTTGGTTTTTGTCTAGCCACAGCTATCAATATCTTTAATTTATTCTCATTTCACAATGCCTTTGCTCTTGGAGCAGGCAATTATATATTTGGGATGAAAAGACTAATCATTTCTTAAATTCTTCTATTTAGGGGAATTTTAATCTACCCATTGAGGAAAACAAGACCCATAATGAACAATTATACAAACAGTCAATTTCTACGTTGTGCAGACGACTTAATTAAAATTAGTAATGAAAAATGAGCGAGTCTTCGCAAGGAGCCGTACTTATCAATTTTCAAATAAGGGAATTGAAATGTTTTGCCTTCCTACTTTGGCAAGGTAATGAAAATGACCTTACTTGCAATAAAGCATGATTTATTTACAAATAAATGGAAACATTAAAGGTATTATTAATTATAGAACCCACAGGCCCAACTCAAATATATCAGAACTATATAATGAGTGAAAATGAAAACAATTATTCATTACGCTACACAAATTCCCTCACATGCACTGTAAGGGCTCCGTATTCCTTCCCATGACACGACTGCACCAGTCCGGATATTTAACACAAGCTGTTTGAGGTCTTTATGATCAGATTTGGAGGTAACGTTGTTGGCTCTTGAATATTACTACTCTTTGAGACAGTAGGGCGCTCGGGTCTCGGAGGCTGTTAGATCCGTGTGTGGGCTGAGGATTTCCTCATTAGTCTGGATCAATGTGTATTCATTACACATCACTTTGATCCAATGTGGAAGAAATGGTGTGTACACCACACAACAACTCTGAAAACCGTCAGAGGCCGAGTCCCTGGAGAGAGCTTCATTTGTTCTAATACTGACTCGTACTATAACATCCAAACTAACTTTCAGATTTCATACACCCAAAAACACCTTTAGCCATGTGTTAATGTCTGTTACCGGTGCATAATTACGCGTGCATCTAATTTGTTGATCTCAAACACCACAGCAGGCAAGCTGCTTTAAAAGATCAGATTACAATCATGGAAAACTGATAGCAAATGCATGCATGTTCAAGCCTAAGTGGCTAATTATGTTGGCGCTGCCCTGTGAGATACCTGCGAGCTACCCTGCGAGCCATCAGACGAAATTAAAACGGTCCTCCTCCTGTTCCCTATCCCTCCACCTGCAGCAAGGGCCAATACACAGAGTGGCACTGACAGATTGACAAATAAGGTTAATAAGTACTTTCCACTTCTCCTAAAGGCTAATCAAATATTAATCCTTGCAGTGTGGTCAGCAGAAAAAATAACAAACAATTGGTGGAGAGGAATTGATTGAATTGATTTGCCGGCGAGGCTTTTGAAACCAAATTCCCTGAACATCTTTGAAAACATTTGCACATTCAAGGGAAACACAGCTCAGTTTATACACGGTTCTTTTGAAAAACGTTAAACTGAAATGACCAAAGGTTCATTAAAATAAGATAGAAAAGCTCAAAAGCCATTAAACATGGTCACCTACACTCACCTAAAGGATTATTAGGAACAGCTGTTCAATTTCTCATTAATGCAATTATCTAATCAACCAATCACATGACAGTTGCTTCAGTCCATTTAGGGGTGTGGTCCTGGTCAAGACAATCTCCTGAACTCCAAACTGAATGTCAGAATGGAAAAGAAAGGTGATTTAAGTAATTTTGAGCATGGCATGGTTGTTGGTGCCAGACCGGTCTGAGTATTTCACAATCTGCTCAGTTACTGGGATTTTCATGCACAACCATTTCTAGGGTTTACAAAGAATGGTGTGAAAAAGGAAGAACATCCAGTATGCGGCAGTCCTGTGGGCGAAAATGCCTTGCTGATGCTAGAGGTCAGAGGAGAATGGGTCGACTGATTCAAGCTGATAGAAGAGCAACTTTGACTGAAATAACCACTCGTTACAACCGAGCAGTGTTGTAGTACTCGAGACTCGGACTCGTCTCGCACTCGGTCTCGAGACCATATTTTAATGGTCTTGGTCTTGTCATGGACTCGTGTCCATTTGGACTCGGAATTGACTCGTACTCGAACATTTTTTTTTTTTAGGACTCGGAATTATTCCCGAGTCCACTCGAGTTCAATTAAAAATAATTTTCATGATTATTAATGTATGTTAATAAAATATTTCTTTAAATTGATTGACACGCCCAGTGATGGGTGATTTTCTAGTGCGCAACTGCGCATGACAAATTGTAATAAAATTACTTTTAACACCACCTACTATGTGGCCTTTTTACCCTAAACTATAGATATATATATATATATATACATATTTTTTAAACTCTAAGTAAATTCAGTAAAAAAAAAAAAAAAGGATTTCTCTAAGTAAATAAAAGTAAATTAGGTAATCAACCCTCACTGGTCTTGGTCTCGACTCGGACTCGACCGTCTCTGGTCTCGGACTCGACTCGGACTTGACTCTCTATGGACTCGGTCTTGACTCGGACTCGACTCTCTCTGGTCTCGGTGTCGACTCGGACTCGAGTGAGGTGGTCTCGACTACAAAGCATTTGTGAAGCCACAACACGCACAACCTTGAGGTGGATGGGCTACAACAGCATTTGACCCCACCGAAACGATCTCCACTACAAATAGGAAAAAGAGGCTACAATTTGCAAGAGCTCACCAAAATTGGACAGTTGAAGACTGGAAAAATGTTGCCTGGTCTGACGAGTCTCGATTTCTGTTGAGACATTCAGATGGTAGAGTCAGAATTTGGCGTAAACAGACTGAGAACATGAATCCATCATGCCTTGTTACCACTGTGCAGGCTGGTGGTGGTGGTGTAATGGTGTGGGGGATGTTTTCTTGGAACACTTTAGGCCCCTTAGTGCCAATTGGGCATCGCTTAAATACCACGGCCTACCTGAGCATTGTTTCTGACCATGTCCATCCCTTATACCCATTCCCTTAGGTACTTCCAGCAGGATAATGCACCATGTCACAAAGCTCGAATCATTTCAAATTGGTTTCTTGAACATGCCAATGAGTTCACTGTACTAAAATGGTCACCACAGTCACCAGATCTCAACCCAATAGAGCATCTTTGGGATGTGGTGGAACGGGAGCTTCGTGCCCTGGATGTGCATCCTACAAATCTCCATCAACTGCAAGATGCTATCCTATCAATATGGGCCAACATTTCTAAAGAATGCTTTCAGCACATCATTGAATCAATGCCACGTAGAATTAAGGCAGTTCTGAAGGTGAAAGGGGGTCAAAGACAGTATTACTATAGTGTTCCTAATAATCCTTTAGGTGAGTGTGTATACTTTAAATTGTTCTTATTTTTTACATTTTAGCATGTAAGATCTCAAATATTTGGAAGCATTTTAGATTATTATCTATACTTTTATATTATTGTAAAGTGTTACCACATTACTTTTATATCCATACTAGTATAATTCCATAAAAAAAAACACTATAAGAGACTAATTACATACATAAATAATAATGATTATTTTTAGCGAGTGTGAATCGATTGAACACAAACAGCAGAAATAGCAGATCAATGCAATAACCTCCTACGGGTAAATAAAAACAGACACGCGAGATAAGAGAAGGCATGATGAAATACAAAAATATACGCAGATATTGAAAGGAAATTGGAAATCAAGCACTCGGCAGCAATGGGAGAACATTACTGTGACAGCTGATAGCAGTTGTGATAGGACAGTTTCGTGGGCTCTGTTTTTCAAGTCCCTTGCTGATTCCTCTGCACTGCTTTCACTAATCACAAGCCCCAGGACATCTCAGGGCCTAGTGGACTATGTCTGCAGCCCTACACACACGCACTGATAGGACAAAATTGGATCCAGTGTGAATGCAAAGAAGCTTATCATCCAACATTTCCAGGCTCTGCTCCCTCCTAGAGCATATGTCAACATCATTTATTAGATGTGGCACGGGACTAAATAATGTATGATCACAAAACGAAAGAGAGAGAGAAAAAAAAAGATTCTCACCCAGCAGGTGGGTGGAATAATATTTGGAAAGAATATGAAAATTATTAATAGAAGCCCTCGAGGGAGAATTATTTGTTAACATTATCCGGTAAGTCATTGGGGGTGCTTCAAATCTATGATTAATCATATAGAACATTTTCAATAATAACGATATTAAGGAGTGAAGGCTTTCTATTTACTGCTGGGTCTAAACAAAGTAGTCCCTCGTTTAGCGGATAAGTGCCTTGATTCTGATGGTGATTCATGCACATTCCTCGGGCTCATTTTCTCTCCCTGGCCAGAGCTCAAATGCGTGGTTTTTACGGCTCTTTTCCCGTTTTGTTTTGGTAAATTCAATAATCCATAGAAAATCTAAACATATATTTACATTTTAAGTACATCTGAATTTTTAACAGAATGCATAAAAAACAGCATAAAGCATGATGCATGGAACAACATTACACACTAATTTTTTAATCAAAATATGGACACAAAAAGGACGATTTGATGTCGCATAATGCATGTACACACCTCCATCTGAATGTGGACCTGCATGCTTGCAGTGCTCCCCACTGATATGGCCTCTAGCTTACAAACAAACAACAGCTGAGTCTGCACAAGCAGTTTATACATTAATGTATGGAGCTCCAGCTGGGGGTGTAAGATGTGTGTGATATAACACTTAGGGGACTAGGGAATCTCTTCTCCACAACACAAACACACAGGCAGAACGTTTTACAGGGCATGCACTTGCTGAGAAGATAAAGAGCACAATCAAAAAGCCAAAACACAAAACTAACACCATCACACATTGCAATGTATTGCAACGTATAGGCCTATGAACAACAAATGACCATATGTTGTAGAGCAGCAGTTACTAATTAACCCTATTGTTCATATTCTTTTTTACTCATGTGTACAAATAGACAACACTTTTCGAGCAGAGTTTCAGGAGTCTTTATATAACAGTCAAATCTTTGTGCTTGACACTTGTCATTAACCCTAAGCGTATTTTGGGGTGTATCATTGAATTAATCACTCAACCGATTTGTTCAAAAATACAGAATTATTCAGGAATGAAACAAGTCTTTATGAGTGAGTCACAACATATAGCCGTAATGTAGAGCAGCAGTTATTGTAATTAATCGTATTGTTCATATTCATTTTATTCATGTGTACATATAGACGAAACTTTCGAGCAGCGTTTCAGGAGTCTTTATATAACAGTCAGACGGTATCATTGTGCTTGCTCTTGTTAGGACTTTTCAGACCAGCTGTCTGTGCATTAGTTAATGGGGACTTTTCAGTGTCTTACAGTGTTGTAGTCGAGACCACCTCACTCGAGTCCGAGTCGACACCGAGACCAGAGAGAGTCGAGTCCGAGTCGAGTCCGAGACCAGAGACGGTCGAGTCCGAGTCGAGACCGAGACCAGTGAGGGTTGATTACCTAATTTACTTTTATTTACTTAGAGAAATCCTTTTTTTTTTTTTTTTTTTTTTTTTTTTTACTGAATTTACTTAGAGTTTAAAAAATATGATCAGTTTAGGGTAAAAAGGCCACATAGTAGGTGGTGTTAAAAGTAATTTTATTACAATTTGTCATGCGCAGTTGCGCACTAGAAAATCACCAATCACTGGGCGTGTCAATCAATTTAAAGAAATATTTTATTAACATACATTAATAATCATGAAAAATATTTTTAATTGAACTCGAGTGGACTCGGGAATAATTACGAGTCCTAAAAAAAAAAATGTTCGAGTACGAGTCAATTCCGAGTCCAAATGCACACGAGTCCATGACAAGACCAAGACCATTAAAATATGGTCTCGAGACCGAGTGCGAGACGAGTCCGAGTCTCGAGTACTACAACACTGGTGTCTTATTCTGCTGGTTACGTTGTTAAAGCAGAAGGTCATGGCAAGTGATCTCATTGTGAAATCATCAAGTGGAATCATTGAATCATTCGTTCAAAACACAGATTCATTCAGGAACAAAACAAGCGTCTTTTGCGGTGTGTCACTGAATTAATCACTCAACTGATTTGTTCAAAAATACAAAATTGTTCAGGAATGAAACAAGTGAAGAGTTCAGATGCAAAAGCCTCTAAGTGCCATTTGAAATTTTCTTCTAAAATGATCATTTTTATCAAGCTTGTATATTTAAGTTCAGTAATATCACTTAAATGGAAATGTTGCCATTTAGACTTATCATCTTATCATCAAATTAATACACAAAATAATTATATAATACACAAAATAATTATAGTTTAAAAAGACACACACACACACACACATATATATATATATATATATAGGGCTGCGAAACGATTAATCGCAATTAATCGCATCCAAAATAAAAGTTTTTGTTTACATAATATGTGTGTGTGTGTGTGGAGTGTATAATTATTTTATAACACAGTCTCATCCCAAAAAGTCATATAACTGACGTCTTGGGACGTCTTTTGACCATACGTCAATATCTGCCTTTTTAGGGCCCCCTTAAACGTTGGTAGATGGCGATCCCGGGCCGTCATACAACTGACGCTTTACCTTTAACGTCAGTTAGGTCACGGGGTAGGTTTATGTCACAGGCTGGCTCAGTTCTTTCTTTTTTTTTTTCCCCTCTGCCTAATTAGAGACATTAGGGCCTTACTGTGTGATGGTTTTACTGTGTGTGGAAACGTATTTGCACTTTGATTTGTAGTGGGTATTCACTGTACGTATGCATCAGAATTTGTAGTGGGTTTTGTTGTTTCTATTACTTCTGCCCTATTTGACTCTTTTTAGATATGTGTTATGTACAAACCTGGCAACCCACTTCCTGTTTTTTTACAATGCCCATATTTGGACTACTTCCTCTCCCAATAATGTGACTTAATTAGTTTATTTGGTACTCATTACTACATTGCTCCTCTCTGCCCATATTTGGACTATACTTCCTGTCACTGATTGAATAGACAAGAATTGATGATTGCCTATGCCTTGCAATTGATGATGATTTCAATTAGCAAACTAATGGCCTAACAACCACTCATGCCCTGGTTGAAGGATATAAAAGCTGGTTCTTTGGAAAAGAGAATGTAGATTTTTTGTCTGGCTGCAGTTGTGCTGCGATTGTGTCTTTGGGTGCTCTACGGCTCTGCAAAGGATGTCCAGGTTTCAAGGCCTTTCGTCGGAACGTTGATGTACTACAACTATATTCCCTCAACGCTCTCTATTGCTGCCTGAAGGGCCGTAATTCTATTTTTCTTCAACACAGTGTGAGTGCGTGCCCATTTGATACTCGTGGCTGTTGTGGTCATTGTGATTGCTTTCTTCCAGCCTCCGCTATACGCAGCTTGTGGCTCCAGAGTTTGCCGTTTTCCTGAAGATCGTGTGGCTACCCTCGAACCTCCCTCAACGCTCGCTATCACTGCCTGAAGGGCTGTAATTCTATTTTTCTTCAACACAGTGTGAGTGCGTGCCCATTTGATACTCGTGGCTGTCGTGGTCATTGTGGTTGCTTTCTTCCAGCCTCCGCTATACGCAGCTTGTGGCTCCAGAGTCTGCCGTTTTCCTGAAGATCGTGTGGCTACCCTCGAACCTCCCTCAACGCTCGCTATCACTGCCTGAAGGGCCGTAATTATATTTTTCTTCCACACAGTGAGAGTGTGTGGCCATTTGGTACTTATGGTGTTGGTGGTCATTGTGATTGCTTTCTTCCAGCCTCCGCTATACGCAGCTTGTGGCTCCAGAGTCTGCCGTTTTCCTGAAGATCGTGTGGCTACCCTCGAACCTCCCTCAACGCTCGCTATCACTGCCTGAAGGGCCG
Source organism: Pimephales promelas (assembly GCF_016745375.1). The sequence continues at coordinate 434,912 of NW_024121200.1, read as the reverse complement.
TAATTATATTTTTCTTCCACACAGTGAGAGTGTGTGGCCATTTGGTACTTATGGTGTTGGTGGTCATTGTGGTTGCTTTCTTCTAGCCTCTGTTATACCCAGCTGGTGGTTTCAGTGTCTGGTGATCCTTGAAGATCGTGTGGGTATCCTCGGAACTCCCTCAACGCTCGCTATCGTCGCCTAAAGGGCCCCTCTGCTACACGTAGTTTGTGACGAACCCAGCACTGCTGTGAAGGCTGGCTTGCCTACATCGGAATCTTCCTGGACGCTTGCCGTTTGCTGCCTAGAGCACCGTGCCCATTTTCTGTGGGTCTGACGCTTGCTGTGACTCTTGGGACGTGTCTGCTCCACGGTTTTGAGGGAGGACAGTCGGAGCAAATTGCAGAGAAGCCACCCAACTTCGATATCTGTCAAAAAGATATCAGACTCGATTTTAGTGAACTCTTTTATTTTTTCTACGTATCAGTATTTCCCTTAATAAAGTATATTTTTTTGGTACCTGATTTTGACTGTCTGTTGGTTTCTGCGGCTGGGACCTGGTTAACTTATTATTCTATACTGGTCACTAGGTGACAGTCTTTTTTCTGGCGTAGTCGGCAGGGTACCAGCAGCAGAAAACCACAGTCATGTCTGACCCTCCGGGTAGTGCAGCTAACCAAGGGGCAGAAGGAAATGTGGCTGGCGGGGGTAGTCAGGGAGTAGCTCAATTGTTGGTGCCATGGTTTATGGGGGGGCCATGGATACCCCGTTTTAGTGGGGAGAAGGGAAAATTTAGCTCATGGAGGTCTCAGGTAGAAGCTATGCTGAGGGCCCAAGGGTTAACTACACAACAAGGTGTGGACTTTTTGTTGGCAGCTTTAGATGGGGAGGCGAGGCGTCAGGCGCGGTTATTCAAGACAGAGGAGAAGGCTGATGCTAAGGCACTGCTGGACGCCCTGCAGAGCAAGTATGGTGATGGAGGAAGTCGAGCCCAGCGGAGGTCCAGGTTCTTCAGCTGTAGGCAAGGTCAGGATGAGGGAGTGGGATCCTTTATCTTGAAATTGCAGGAACTTTATTTCGACTGGCAAGGACGTGAACCAACCCAAGAGGAAGAGGGCGAGTACCTGTTAGATCAGTTCACCTTGAACTTAAGACCAGGCCCAATCCAGCAGGAGATTCATCGGCAAGTGCGCCGCAATCCACAGTTGACGTTTGCCGCTGTCTGCACTGAGGCTGTGGCTCTTGAGCAGGAGCAGCAACATGGAGAAGACCACACCTGGGTCAGACGGGCTGTGACACCCACCGTAGCAACCTCACCAGTTAACACCCTGCACTGTAATGCATCCGACTTAAGTCAATTGAAAAGCGAACTCCAGGCAGAATTGCGCAAAGAAGTGACAGAGCAGCTGAAGGGTTTGAGTGCCTCCATTGTTGAAGAAATCCGCAAACAAATATCACCCACCCCCCTAATGGCCAGTCAGCCCGACGTACCACCCCTAACTGTCATCCCACCCCAACTGCCCAGTGGTCCAACTGCACGATCAAGACCTCAACAGACACCACCAGGCAGGGGTTCTTTCCAGTGGGATGCCGAGGGGAGGCCCATATGCAGGGACTGTGGAGGAGTTGGGCATATCCAGAGGTATTGTCCAACTCGCCGTAGGTCGACTTCGGGTTTTTAGTGCCCCCTGCCACTGAGGGGCGCGTGGCAGGGACTGTTGCCCACTCTGCTGGAGTGACCAAGTCCCAGCTTGTAGGAGAATGTCCATATGTTGAGGTGGAGGCTAATGGAAAAATGATCTCTTGTGTCCTTGACACTGGCTCACAAGTCACTTTGGTGAGTAAAGCCTTTTTTATAAGACATTTTGGGAATATTGACATGAATTGTGCCCATGACTCTCCATGGCTAACCTTACGAGCTGTTAATGGACTGCAGATACCGTATGTTGGTTATGCAATTGTTGATTTCGCTGTTGGCGGTGTCCAGATTCCACAGAAGGGGATGGTGGTGGTTGAAGATGGGTGTATGGGAGCAGACTTCGCCATTCTAGGCATGAACGTAATTGCACACTGTTGGAGTGAATTGACCAAGGGTAAGCACCCCGGATTGACAGCTTTTAAGTCTCTTGTGTCGCCTGTAGCAGGTCATGTTTGGGAACAAGCCTTCTCCGTTTGCCAGAGGGTGATAGTTGAAGGGCCTGCCATTCCCTTTCAAGGGGTTGCTCGACTGCCTCGACAGCCACCAGTGGTTATCCCCCCTGAGTCTGAGATGGTGGTATGGGCTCAACTTCAGGAAGGAGCCCCCAAGATGGTCCTTAATGCATTAATAGAACCCCTCGAGGACCAGGATGGGGAATGGTATGTAGCGCGGTCCCTGGTGATGGTGAGTGGAGGTAAGCTGCCAATGAGGATGTGCAACCCAAATCCTTATCCAGTAGAGGTCCCACTGCGCCGCCCATTGGCTAAGGTGACACAGACTGATGAGTGTGATGTACAAACGGGACAGGAGTTAGTAGTCGAGCCTGACGACTCTGGAGCTGTGGAAGTGGCAATTCGAGCTGTGACTAACCCCTCTGAATCTTCTACTCTTACAGATCTCCATCCTTGCTTTGCCATTGAGGGAGACGGTCTAAACCCAGATCAACACCAACGCCTCCTGCAGCTCTTAAAGAAATGGATTAGCGTGTTCTCCTCGCACGATGACGACTTTGGCAGAACCAATGCAGTACAACATCAGATACCCACAGGTGATGCCCCGCCTTGTCGAGAGCGCTACCGTCCTGTCCCCCCAAGTCTGTACCCGGAACTGAGGACCCTTCTCCAGGGCATGCTGGACAGTGGGGTGGTTCGTGAAAGCTCTAGTCCATGGGCAGCCCCAGTAGTCCTGGTTAAAAAGAAGGATGGCAGTTGGAGGTTCTGTGTGGATTATCGTAAGCTGAATGCAGTCACGCACAAGGATGCTTATCCGCTACCTCGCATCGAAGAATCCCTCACCGGGCTGAAGAGGGCCCAATGGTATTCAACACTCGACCTCGCTAGTGGATACTGGCAAGTAGAGATGGACCCCCAAGACCGGCAGAAGACTGCATTCACCACCCCCATGGGCCTCTATGAATTTGACCGCATGCCTTTTGGCCTGTGTAATGCACCCGCAACCTTCCAGAGGCTCATGCAAAGGTGCTTGGGGTCCATGGTGCATGACTTTCTGTTAATTTATTTGGATGATGTGGTGGTGTTTTCCCCTGACTTTGACAGCCATCTTCACCACTTAGAACAGGTGTTTTGGAGGTTGCATGAGCATGGCCTGAAGTTGCAACCAAGGAAGTGCAAGTTGTTTCAGCAACAGGTGACTTACTTGGGCCATGTCATCAGCAACCAGGGAGTAGCCACTGACCCTCAAAAGACAGCTGTGGTGAAGGAATGGCCTGTCCCACAAACCATCAAACAGGTGCGTTCCTTTCTGGGCTTTGCGGGGTATTATAGGAGATTTATACATGGCTTTTCACAAATTGCTGCCCCTCTTCATACCTTGCTGAAAGGAACGGCCACTGTTCGACAGGGAAATACCCAGGTGAATTGGACCGAAGCTTGCCAGGAATCCTTTGACAGACTTAAGAAAGACTTGGTACGTGCCCCGGTTCTTGCATATGCGGACTTCTCTCTCCCCTTCCGGTTGTATACTGATGCCAGCCTGGAGGGCTTGGGAGCAGTATTGGCCCAAGAACAGGATGGACAAGAGAGAGTAATAGCTTTTGCCAGCCGGAGTCTGCACCTCACGGAAAGAAATGATCAAAATTACAGCTCATTTAAACTCGAACTTTTAGCTCTGAAATGGGCGATAACAGAGAAGTTCAAAGATTACCTGTGGGGGGCCACCATAGAAGTTTTTACAGACAATAGTCCGCTTGTACATCTAGCTACTGCCAACCTGGGAGCTGTGGAGCAACGTTGGGCGAACCAGCTGGCCAACTACCGGTATACCATCAAGTTTCGCCCTGGTAGAACTAACCAAAATGCTGATGCCCTTTCCAGGTTGCCAGGCGAGTGCACTGAGGCTGTTGTAAGGGTGGTGGCTGAACCAGCTGATTCGGCCCATCCTGCAGAGGACATCCTTCAGACTCCGGACCGGTGGTATAACTGTCAGTTTCAGGACCCAGGGCTGCAACTCCTGTGGGCTTGGAAAGCTGCGAACACGCTCCCACCCCCTCAGGAACGAAAAGGGGCTCCTCATCAGGTAAAGCGACTTCTGCTCGATTGGGAACGCATTGTAATTCGTGACAATTTACTGAAACGCAGATGTGCTGACCCAAGGACTGGTGAGGTATATTGGCAGGTGTTGGTCCCAGAGCAGGAAGCGCAAAAGTTATGGCAACAGTATCACGAAAGCTTGGGTCATCAAGGAGCAGAGAAGGTTTGGTCGGTTTTGAGGAGACGTTTCTTTTGGCCAAGTATGCTGAGAAGTGTGGAGACCTGGACTGCGGCCTGTCCTCGTTGCCTCCGACAGAAGCCTGGACCTGGGTTAAGAGCCCCCCTGGTGCCGATCCCTACGTCCTACCCCTTTGAGGTATTGGGAATAGACTATTTGTCATTGGGAAGACCAGGGGACCCTTTCCCCTATATATTAGTCATGACTGACCTCTTCTCCAAGTATGCCTTTGCAGTTCCAACAAAAGAGCAGTCCGCGACCACGACAGCCAAAGCCCTGTACAGTGCTGTGATTCAGGTGGTGGGGTGCCCAGAAAGAATTCTCTCTGACCGTGGGGGTGCTTTCCAGTCAGCGGTAATGGAACAACTGTGCCAGTTGTATGGATGTAAACAGTCCCGAACCACCCCTTACCACCCTCAAGGTAATGGTGTGTGTGAGAGGTTTAATCAAACCTTGCTGTCTCTCCTTAGTTCTCTTTCAGAAGCTGATCAGAACCACTGGCCACAGAGTCTCCCTGCATTGCTACAGGCTTATAATAACACCACCCATAGTTCCACTGGTATGACCCCACATTTCATCGTATTTGGCCGGCATGCGCGCCTCCCAGTGGACTGGGTCGTAACTTCATCCCCTCCCAATTTAAGATATTCCCTGTCGGATTGGGTGAAGCAACACTATAGAACTCTGACACAAGCCTACAACGTGGTAAAGGCGAATGTTCAGAGGCAACAACAGAAGGACCAGCGAAGGTACGATCGACGGGCCAAGGTGGACTCACTTCTGCCAGGGGAACGTGTCCTCCCAAGGAATTTTCGCAGACGTGCAAAGGGCAAGCTGGCACCGCGTTGGGGCCCGGATGTCTGGGTGGTGGTAGCCCGACCTCGAGCGGATCGACCCGTTTATGTAATCTGTCCAGAAGGCCATGAAGGCCCCACTAAGACCATCCACCGCAATAATCTGCGCTGTTGCCCAGTGAACATATCCAGAGAGGATCCTTTGGAAGGGGAACTATCTATAAGCCAACCACAGCCCATGTCCTGGTATCCGGTCATAGCCGCTCCACTCGTCCATCAGCACCAGCTAACTGGTCATACCTCCACCACCACTTCAGTCGTACCGAACCCAGAGGGAGGTCTGTTGTCTGCAGCTAGTGGAGTAGACCCAACGACACAGACCCCAAGCCCGTCAACCGAAGAGCCGACGGGCGAACTGGAACACCGAGCACCGCCTGAAACCGTGTCCTGTCTGCCAAGCCTCCCTATGATGAGTCCAACGGGTGGGGCAGTAAGGCGGTCACAAAGATCCACCCGGGGGCAGCCCCCAACCAGGTACAGGAACATATAGATAGTGGTCGGGACGACCAATAGAAAAGTGGGGGGGAAATGTCACAGGCTGGCTCAGTTCTTTCTTTTTTTTTTTCCCCTCTGCCTAATTAGAGACATTAGGGCCTTACTGTGTGATGGTTTTACTGTGTGTGGAAACGTATTTGCACTTTGATTTGTAGTGGGTATTCACTGTACGTATGCATCAGAATTTGTAGTGGGTTTTGTTGTTTCTATTACTTCTGCCCTATTTGACTCTTTTTAGATATGTGTTATGTACAAACCTGGCAACCCACTTCCTGTTTTTTTACAATGCCCATATTTGGACTACTTCCTCTCCCAATAATGTGACTTAATTAGTTTATTTGGTACTCATTACTACATTGCTCCTCTCTGCCCATATTTGGACTATACTTCCTGTCACTGATTGAATAGACAAGAATTGATGATTGCCTATGCCTTGCAATTGATGATGATTTCAATTAGCAAACTAATGGCCTAACAACCACTCATGCCCTGGTTGAAGGATATAAAAGCTGGTTCTTTGGAAAAGAGAACGTAGATTTTTTGTCTGGCTGCAGTTGTGCTGCGATTGTGTCTTTGGGTGCTCTACGGCTCTGCAAAGGATGTCCAGGTTTCAAGGCCTTTCGTCGGAACGTTGATGTACTACAACTATATTCCCTCAACGCTCTCTATTGCTGCCTGAAGGGCCGTAATTCTATTTTTCTTCAACACAGTGTGAGTGCGTGCCCATTTGATACTCGTGGCTGTTGTGGTCATTGTGATTGCTTTCTTCCAGCCTCCGCTATACGCAGCTTGTGGCTCCAGAGTTTGCCGTTTTCCTGAAGATCGTGTGGCTACCCTCGAACCTCCCTCAACGCTCGCTATCACTGCCTGAAGGGCTGTAATTCTATTTTTCTTCAACACAGTGTGAGTGCGTGCCCATTTGATACTCGTGGCTGTCGTGGTCATTGTGGTTGCTTTCTTCCAGCCTCCGCTATACGCAGCTTGTGGCTCCAGAGTCTGCCGTTTTCCTGAAGATCGTGTGGCTACCCTCGAACCTCCCTCAACGCTCGCTATCACTGCCTGAAGGGCCGTAATTATATTTTTCTTCCACACAGTGAGAGTGTGTGGCCATTTGGTACTTATGGTGTTGGTGGTCATTGTGATTGCTTTCTTCCAGCCTCCGCTATACGCAGCTTGTGGCTCCAGAGTCTGCCGTTTTCCTGAAGATCGTGTGGCTACCCTCGAACCTCCCTCAACGCTCGCTATCACTGCCTGAAGGGCCGTAATTATATTTTTCTTCCACACAGTGAGAGTGTGTGCCATTTGGTACTTATGGTGTTGGTGGTCATTGTGGTTGCTTTCTTCTAGCCTCTGTTATACCCAGCTGGTGGTTTCAGTGTCTGGTGATCCTTGAAGATCGTGTGGGTATCCTCGGAACTCCCTCAACGCTCGCTATCGTCGCCTAAAGGGCCCCTCTGCTACACGTAGTTTGTGACGAACCCAGCACTGCTGTGAAGGCTGGCTTGCCTACATCGGAATCTTCCTGGACGCTTGCCGTTTGCTGCCTAGAGCACCGTGCCCATTTTCTGTGGGTCTGACGCTTGCTGTGACTCTTGGGACGTGTCTGCTCCACGGTTTTGAGGGAGGACAGTCGGAGCAAATTGCAGAGAAGCCACCCAACTTCGATATCTGTCAAAAAGATATCAGACTCGATTTTAGTGAACTCTTTTATTTTTTCTACGTATCAGTATTTCCCTTAATAAAGTATATTTTTTTGGTACCTGATTTTGACTGTCTGTTGGTTTCTGCGGCTGGGACCTGGTTAACTTATTATTCTATACTGGTCACTAGGTGACATTTAGGTCTGGGGTAGAGTTAGGATCCCATAACCTCATCTACCGACGTTTAAGGGGGCCCTAAAAAGGCGAATATTGACGTATGGTCAAAAGACGTCCCAAAACGTCAGTTATATGACGTCTTGGGATGAGACCGGGTTGATAAATACACACATATGCATGTATGTATTTAAGACAAAATGTGTTATTAATATATCAAATATTTACATTTATGAATAATGTTAATTTTGTATAAATATATATAATATATACATGCAAATATTTCTTAAATATATACATGCATTTGTGTGTTTTTATATATACAAAATAATTATACACACTACACACTCATATATTATATAAAGACAAACTTTTATTTTGGATGCGATTAATCACGATTAATTGTTTCACAGCCCTAATCTATATATATATATAAGAATATTATATTGAGTTTATATGATATTCTTTTATTATTCATAGCACAAAAAAAAACAGATGTTGAAGAAGATGTGAAGTGTCACACCAGTCCCCGCTCTCCCCTAGATAGTTTGAAGGAGAGACTTCAAACCGCCATGCTAAGCTCACATATTCAATACCAGCCATAAGTATCTTTAGCTAGATGAGCAATTCCACTAAATTCACTCCAGAGATACTGTGTAATTGACTCCACATCTAACATTATGGAACAAATCCTACTAGCAGAGGCTAGTCCACAAATTGCATTAAAAACACTCAATTGGCCTGGGATTGACGTGAGCCACATGTCCCTCCTTATCCCATTAAACACGGAGCTGCTAAACTTGCTGACGCACAGGAAAGCAAGCCCTAACCTGTTATGGTATATGTAAAGAAATTAAAGCAAAAGAGAGTTCTAGAAAAAGTGTGAAAACTAAAAACAGGAGCTTGCATTGGTTTCGTTCTATCATTTTAGAACAAATGAGAACTCTGTCAGCTGTCCTCGCCGCAACCCATCCAGAAACAAAGAGAGTCGAGCTGTCACATCATCCCACCAGACTAGAACATGTTACAGTCCTTTTTGATTACATGTAAACAGGTTTTGACATGGGTCTACTTTAATGTGCAAGACATGCAGAAAATGGGGGGGCGCACAACTGAACCTGTCAACAACCAGTACCTGCTTTAAATCTGTAACCCCCATTTCAGGCAATCTGTGGGAACCAGGCCTGCGGAGTCTAATCCTGTATTTATCCACACCCCCCTCTTCTGTATCACACTTTCAATTCCACTTGCTGCCTCCTTTGTGCGATTTTCATTTGATCTTGACTTTAAAATTCACAATCTATTCAAGGTTTTTTAGTTGGATTCACACCGTGGCCGTGAAGCTCTATTTATGTACCAGGTTTTTTGGAATTGCAAATCAAGGAGTGTGTGATTTGGGGAAATGCTAGTGCAACGTTTCCTTGCACTCACCCCTTTATGAGCCCGTAGCTTTAAAATGTTAACACAGGACTTTAAGCGGGCTGATCGGGGCTGTATTAGTCAGTCAGTGGTTGTGCTATGGAGACTTGTTCTGGTTATCTAGCGGTAGTTAGATGCGTTTCTGCTTTAGCACCATTCTGATTAATGGCTCAGGTGATGTCTAGACAGCTTGCCAGACATCAATGAGCGGCCGTATTAATATTGAGTGACAGAGTGAGTGATGGGGACAGAGTTGTCCTCAGTTAGTAATTAGCACTCTCAAAGGGAGAAATCCCTCCCTATGTTAAATATTCCCACCTCTGACCGGTCCCGCCACAGGGGCTCTATGATAAATCCAACATGTCCAGAAAACTTTACTTTACTGCAGTAGTTCTCAAAGTTTTTTTGTTTTTTGTTTTTGTTTGGCGGATCACTTCAACATTAAAATAGAAGAGCGGACCTGACACCCTAAATGTCATTAGATCCACTGACAAATAATACCTATGCAAGACTGCTGTCTTGATCTTAAAGGGATAGTTCACTTTGAAATTAATTTTTGGTATGTTTTAGCTTACCTCAAGGGCATCCAAGATGTAGGTGTCCTCAGTATTTTCAATTTTGATATTTTTAGGTCAAACCGTTCTTGTCCGTCAGTCATATAATGCAGGTCTATGGTCACCACCTGAAAAAGCATGCACAGAGAAGTCCAAATTAAACATGATTTAATGACTCATAAATGGAAGTACGCATTGATGGCCTAAGACACGAAACGAGCAGTTTGTGTGAAAAAAAACGAACAGTATTTATATAGTTTTTACCTCTTGTAGCTACAGCCACGTCCAAGTGATCTGAGTAACACTACTCTACTAATGACAGTTAGATTACATGTAGTTGAAAAGTTACTTATAGTAGAATGTCTAAAGTGCAACCATTTTGGTATTTACAGAATTTACATTACCATTCAAAAGTTTGGTGTCAGAAAATTCTTTCATTAAATTATGCTATCCATGGGTGCATTTATTTGATCAAAAATACATTGAAAACAGTAACATTATGAAATATTGTTACAACTTAAAATCATTGTTTTCTATATAAAATGCATTTATTCCTGTGATGTCAAAGTTAAATTTTCAGCATCATTACTCCAAGTGTATTACTCCACATAATCCTGAATATTTTCAATGTTGCAAACAGTTTTGCTGCCTAATATGTTTGTGGAAAACATCATATATTGTTTAAAAAACACATTAAATGTTTTCACTGCCACTTTTAATCAATTTAATGTATCCTTGCTGAATAAAATATCCCCCCAAAATATCTGAACAATGGTGCATATTTATTTGAATTTATTGATTTTTATTTTACATCATTTTATTTGATCTTAATCTTCCTTCCTTCTTTTATTTATTTATTTATTAATTATTATCTTTTTTATTATTATTAGCTCATCCACTTGCACACAATGTGCAATTCTTCATGGAACACCAGAGAAGCTCTGGCGCCATAATGTTTTTTTTTTTTTTTTTTTTTTTTTTTGGTACCACATGAGCCAAGAGTGCAATAAATGGCCAGTGTCTTGTTTGAACATATCAATCAGCCATCTCAAAGTGCAGCCAATGGGAATATGAAAAGCTTGTGAGGTGGTTAGACAACACTCGTCTGGTTTGAGCGTGTGGCCCCTGTGCGGTTCAATGAGCCGAACAACAAGGAAACTAAATAACCTTTCTCATAACAAATAGATTTGTGAAATGTCAGGATGCATTTCACTGCAGCACCAGAGACACTTGTGCAGAGAGAGCTGAATGTGAAACTAGAGAAATAGAACAAATGAGCCTGGCAATGTTTTCAGCACAAGCCCCGTGTCTACATGCAGGAATTAATGGATCTGCTCTAATAATATATTCTTTACTCAAGCTTTAGTAAGTAATATGAAAAGCTTGCCACTGATATGCTGAGGCACCATTCGCATGGTTTGAAAACACCAAGTATATATTTTCTTTATTTGCCAAATACTCCAAAGAGAATCTTATCACGAGAAGGCAAACAAGTACGTCAATGTTATCTACACACGAAAAATGCACACGAGTGAGCCAAAGACAACACGGAAACTACGCGATCCAGGCGAGGCTTTTAAAACACAGGCGCTGGAAGCCTTTTACACCACACCGAAGAAACCAACGGGAAGCGAACAATTTGCATGTCTTAGACAATACACACATAAACACACAAATTATGTTGTTCTGGAACAGCTCATCTGTCATAATTCCTTTAAGTGGCTGAGGGAGTGTAAGCCGGTTTGAATGGTGAGGAAGTATATTTTGGCTTGCTGGGTAATACCCTTGAGTAATATATGCAAAAGAATTCTGTATTGCTCAAGAGCTTCACCGTCTTCGCAAACAAACACTGAATTTCTCATATGGACTATATTGAAATATAATTCCAAAGAGCATAACGCAGCCTCTTCATTTTAAAGAGAGACTCATATGTCTTTAATAACTCAGGAAGAGACATATTATAGAGAAGAAACAAGGGATCAATCTTGAAATGTCACCGAGAAATAAATTTGGAAGTTTGGAGCAGCGAGACGCACAGGCGGAAAAACAGCAATGCATATATTGAGCATTATGCATCCAAACAAAGCATATATGTACATGCGACCCCTCCATAGTCAGCATGGCCAATGGAGTGGTCTAGAAGCCCGGCTGGATAATAACAAAGCCGAGCGGCTCAGCAAACGCCAGACCGCCCATGTCACATTTTACTCAGGCATCTCGGCCCACCTCAGTGTTGACATTTGTGTTCATATTGTCATTGTAGAGAACAGCAGTGACATGAATTTGCACTGTTTTTTGGTTTGTTTTTCTCCCAAAGCTTATCATCAAAATGTCAGCATTTTTTATTTTTAAGGTGTCCGACTCACTGTAGCTTACCAAAAATGTTCGGATCTACTTTCAAAACAAAGTCACTGTAGCTACAACTGCGACAGAAGCTGAGTGACCTTATCAAAGACTTTGGAGTTATTCAGTTCACAGACGCAACACAATATAAACACTTAACGAGACAGATGAAACAAGCGCTTACGAATATTAGGACCTTGGTGTGTGACATTACTTTTAATGTTAGCTGGATTTCTAAATTACACAATTTCCATAAAATATTCTTGATGGGATAACGCTCTAACCTGCTTTATAATAAAGCTTGGCTAGTAAGGTTAACACTGAAGAGCTTTGTGCCATTAAAATTATGCAGAGAAACATTAGTTTGCGCATGAATCCCTTTTAATGGATTAGAGGGTGTGCTCGTAAATAGACTCCACGTTAGAGAGGTGTCTGCCAGAGTAACGGCCTGAAAGTAGAGGATAACAGCCCAACTTTACACACGTTTTGGTGGAGAAACTCTCCTACGCCCATGGCAGAAAGTAAAAAAAAACGGTTTCTTAATCAGTTGTTTGGTCTTAAGAAGCAAAATTGCATAGCATATTAAATAGATAGTTCAATCCGGAAATGAATGTTCTGTCATCATTTACTCATCCTCAATGTTGTTCCAAACCCACATGACTTTCTTTTTTTTTCTGTGGAGCATGATTGAAGATACTCCGAAGACTGTGCTGGCAGCTCATTGCCATGCAAATTACACTGAACTGGGACTCAAAAAAAGGACACAAAAGCAGCATAAAAGAGGTCCACACAACGTTTATGTCAAATCACGTTCGGATAGGGCTTAATGAATTCAATGCCACTTTACGGGCATTGGTAGAGCGCCTCCACACTAATGCACAATAATGATGTTTATTATAAGTTCATGCTGCAGTTTCATCGTCTGCTGCTTTTAAATGCTCCAGCTCTTTGAGGCAAGATGGATTCTGATTGGCTGTCAATGTTTTTATTGTTCATCAGCTGTTCATCAGAAGTGATTCCAACTATATTGTTCCTCTGTTGCCGTTATCGTTATACTGACTTCCCTATTCTCACAGATGTAGAACGATTATTAAAACTTTATAGAAAACACTATAGTGATAATCCTTGAAGTGTACAGGCTTATGAAGAAGTTAAACTTGTAAAAAGAGCATCTTGAGAGCTTTTTCCATTCCACTGGCCTGTATTCATTTTTAATGCAAATATAACGCATCCTGTGTGAATGCAATATGCTATTTTCCAAGTGTTCTGGGGCCATAAGATTGCTTTGCGCAAGAAACAGATCGAAATGTGTACGTTTTTGTATGTTTTGTTGCTGAAATTGAGTATGACTGCTTGGCTCATCCATGAGAGTTTGGAATGACATGAAGATTAAAAAACGATCTATTTTTATTTCAGGGTGAACTATCCCTTGAAGATTTATTTTTGGAGAATATAATGCGACAGACTTATCTCACAAAAGGGCGTATGTATGAGACGCAAATTCGTATTTCCATTTTTGGCGTGCTACCAACACGCATAATCGCTTTTCAGCGTGTTTATGAACACCGTTGACTTAACATTATTACGGTATATATATATACATTACTTACCTCAACCCCATCCCTAAACCTACCCGTCACTGGGGTTAATAGCATTTACGAGTCTTCCCCTACCATCCTAGGAAAAAAATATCGCTCCCCAGATGTAGATCTACATTTTGCTTCGTTTCGCTCGGACATTTAACGGCGTGAACATACACGCGGAATCACTCGGACATTTAACCGTGTAGACATACATACACGCGGATAGCTCAAAATGCGTATAGATAACACGCCACTTGACTTGAAAGTGGCGTGTATGTTTACAATCACCCTATAATGATAAAAATCTACCCACTCCTCATTTTTTAACACAGTCGCATCCCAAGAAGTCATATAACTTACGTCTTGGGACGTCTTTTGTCCACACGTCAATATCCGCCTTTTTAGGGTACCCTTAAACGTCAGTTATATGACGATCCTGGGACGTCATACAACTGACACTTTACCTTTAACGTCAGTTAGGTGACGGGGTAGGTTTAGGTCTGGGGTAGAGTTAGGATCCGATAACGTCATCTAATCGACGTTTAAGGGTACCCTAAAAAGGCGGATATTGACATATGGTCAAAAGACGTCCCAAGACGTCAGTTATATGAGTTAAATGCGCTGCATTTTTAATCCCAATAAATAAAAAGCAGTGTTTTAGAACAAGTCGTTTGCAGATTGTAGCATTTTCGATGTCACGTATGCTTAGGCCCGCCCCAGAACTGCTGACGGACTCTGCCATATTAGCATAGACCCCGTCCTGAGTGAGCTGTACACAGTCCGCCAAGTTTATCTCCTCGCCAGACTATTGAACAGCAGCATTCAAGTAAGAAATATATTCGTATTAAAGCTACTAAAGTTATTCAATCAAGAGCAATGAGTGATTTTCATTTGTTGCTTAATTGATATTTACAGCATAGCAGTAGGTACTGTATATTAAGCTGTTTTCACTTTAATACACATATCTAATATACACATGTGATTTCTTTAATTGTTGTTTACGTTCACAGACATTACCGACTGTTGACGTGAACTTTGTGTTATTGACATAACCGTGTGTATTTGACAGTTTTAAGCGCAATAAGACGTGAAAGAGAACTACTCACGGAACAGGCTCCGCCTTCTTCTGGAAAGTGGGGTGGGGAGCAGCAGCTCATTTGCATTTAAAGATACATGCACAGAAATAGCATGTTTCCCTTCAACTCAAAAATGGGCATTTGTAACATGGTGTAATTAGCAACTTCCAGACAACTTCCGACAAATTTAGATTTGCTGTGAAAGTTAGTCTGGCAAAGAGCTCATTCAAGCCCATTTCCAATCCGTCGACATCAGAATCAGAACCAATCACAAACATTGGGGCGAGCTTTACATGATGACGACAGTGCTGGGATTTTGAAGCAGATCTTGTACCCTACATTACAAAGATGGATGCCGCCGTCGAACATCACTCGTTCGAATCAGCTATCGCGTCTGTTTTAAGCGATTTGAACGTTTCCTTTTTGTTAAAAGCGAGCAAAGAACAACATTCGGAGTGTTTCGAACAACATGTTTCTCCGCCGCTCTGCATATGTCATCTCCTTCATTGCTCTGATTAGTTTTAGGTCTACGTCCGTTGGTGACGTCCCTCTGGAAATGATTTGTCTATGATGCTTTGCCAGACCATAACTCAACTGAGAATAGTCTAGTTTTAACCAGACTTATATTGCATCTTGAAAAAAGGGGCAAAATAGGTCCCCTTTAAAGATATCTGGTGATGCACCGAAGTGATTGTGCTGCTATTTTTTTGCACTTGCCCATAGTTTCATCATGTTGACGTAAGTAATGAAAGCAGCAGTTTCCGGTGCCGTATCTAAAGCTGGACTGGAGGCTGGAATCTGAACAAGTCTCTTCTCTGAGGCACTGAAAGGGGCTTTTTCTTCCATCTCTGGAGTAACAGTAATATGAGAATTTTCTACCTATCAGTGGATAATGGATTTGGTATTGGGTTTTCCCATGACATTTAGAGGTTAATTTGCACTGGTTTCATGGTTACTTATTGACGGCTAGCCTGGATATTTGCATTCACTACGCTTTTTATTGACACAAATGATTAATATCCTGCCAAATCAAACAGGATGGCCATTCAGAGGGGCAGAGTGTCGTGCTCCTACTCTGTACATTTCGTAATCGGTTTCAGTTTTGTAGGATGCAGCAGCCAGATAAAAAAGAGGATTATTTGAACCAAATTCCTTCCATGTTACTGTCATTGTTTTTGGCTTCTCCTCACAGATCCAACCCACTCTGCCAAATACTACACATCTACTGTAACTCACAAATGCACAAGAACATATTTCACAATGAACACATTCATAAATCTAATTTTCACCCATAAAATCATGACTTTTCATCACGGCTGACATACACGCTCAGCTGACGGAGTCGCTGCAGCTTTGATCCACTCCCTGGCAGGAACTGCGGGAGGAAGAGGAAGAGAAGATTCTTCACGGCTCGCCGTACAACTCCGACCCTGGATTTGTTTTCATCCCAACTAATGTGCTGACAGGCTTGAAGAATCAATCATGTTTCTGGTTCTTCCCCTCTCTGCACCTACTTTTTAATGGGTCTTTAGAGCATCTGAAGTTCAGAAATGAACCCTTTTACTGTGAGGAATAATGTTTCACGACTGTATTTAAGAGTTTTGACTTTGTAATATGGTTCTTAACAATCTTTATGACATCTTAAAGGTCCATCAGGTCAGTGTATTGGTATTAGGAATCATTCGTTATAGCTCTAACAAGTTTTTTTTTTTGAAGCACCAGTACACTCTAAAGGAGATTTAGATAAAAGAGATGTCTTAAAAATCAATGCAAGTCCAATGTGGTCATTGATTTGGAAATGTTTCAGCATCTGTGATATTCAATGACATCATAGGAGTCTAAAATGCCTTATTACATCATTACACTCATGAGTTGTTCACCCGTGTGTGACATCATAAGAGAAAACTTTTAAGCTCCTGATGTCAATGTTCCTCAATGGCAGAAGGAGCATAAAATGTTCTCCTATGGCATCATAGGATCTTACATATTTTCTTCTAGGACATCATAGGAACTTAAACATGTTCTCTTATGATGTCATATGAGCTTACAAACATTACCCTAGGAGCTTAAAAATGTTGTACTATGACATCATAGGAGCATAAACGAGTTATCCTAGGAGCTTAATAAATTATACTATGACATCATAGGAGCTTCAACGTTCTACTGGGAGCTTAAAAAAGTCTACTATGACATCATATGAGCTTAAACATGGTCTCCTATATGAGCTTAAAAATGTTTTACTATGACATCATAGCTTAAATGTTCTCCTAGCAGTTTAACGGGTTTTTTTTTGTTTGTTTGTTTTTTTTTTTACAATGACATCATAGGAGCTTAAAAGTTCTCCTAGGAGCTTAAAAATGTTCTACTATGACATCATAGAAGCTTAAAAGTCCTCCAAGGAGTTAAAAAGTGTTCCACTTTGACATCATAGGAGCTTAAATATGTTCACATAGAAGCTTAAAAATGTTCTACTATGACAATATAGAAGCTTAAACGTTTTTGTAGGAACTCGACTAATATTCGACCATGACTCATATAAGCTTAAACATTCTCCTAGGAGCTTAAAAATGTTCTACAATGACATCATAGGAGCTTAAACATGTTCTCCTATGAAACTTAAAAATGTTCTATGACATCATAGGAGCTCAAACATGTTCTCAATGACATAATTGGACCTTGAAAAAATGTGACGATATCATAAGAGCTTACAAATGTACCAATGTTCTTCAATGGCATTAAGAACTTTATATATTCTCTAAATTATGTCATAGGATCCTAAAAAACAATCTATGACATAACATTATATATTAAATATATATATATATATATATATTCCTTCAATGTCAATGTTCGCCAATGGCATTCAGGATCTTATAAATGCCTCATGGTATTAGGCTGTAAAATCCTTATATGTAACCTTTATATTTAAGAATTAATTAAATAATTTTTATTTACTGACTTTTATATTAGCTTTGTGTAATTTTTTTTTTTTTTTTAGATATCTTCTTAAAGTTCACTTTAATAAAGCCTATCATTCTTTGAGACTGACATGAGTTTGCGTGGTAAGAGATCATAAGTTTCAGGCACATCAACGAGCAGGAGACACCAGCATTGCACCTTCAACACCGTGGTGAATCACGCAGCTCTTGATATTCAGCAAACTCCACAATGCATCTTTACAGCCCCTCATCTCACACCTAATGCCGAGCAGTTGTGCTTAAATGTGTATAATTTTACATCCTCAGATTCACACGGCATGTCAGCGGCTCAGAGTGAAGTACACTAATGTTCAAAGGAGTTGTAATATGGAATGATGGCAGGCCTGCAGGAGCTCAAAGTGGTTGACACACAGCTGTCTTTGCAATAAATCTTGTAAATCCACAGTACAAAAAAAAAAAAAATACAGAAAAAAAAGAAACTTTCTCTCTAGAGGATTCTTTGTGCAGTATTACCAAATCTCTGAAAAGCTAGCTGAAGTGTAAAAAATGCTGTAAGACTTCAACCTTACTTGCTAGCAAATCTCAGCTCTCTGTGGAAATAAATTGATAATTAGTTTGAATTAGAGCATGTAAGTTGCGGTCAGCTGACTGCCGAAAATGAAAATCCAAATGACCTTATAAACAAAGCTATACCCACAAGATGCAAGCATGCAGTGAATAAAAAGATTTAAAAAAAAAGAACAGTCAAATTAAAATAATTTTTCAGGTTCAATACAAGCTCAATGTTATGCTATGCATCATGTTTCAAAAAGTGTTGTTAACATGGGTTTATAGTGTCAGCTTACTAACCTTTTCTCTGTAAATGATATCCAATATTACAAACATCAAAGAAAAACAAGAAACGTTTACAGCTAAAATACAAACATTATAAAGGGGTCTTATAATATCCTTTTCACAAGATGTAGACTTAATAAACTCCCCAGAGTGTGTATGTGAAGTTTTAGCTCCGAATTTAATATATATATTATTTTTTATAGAAGGTTAAAATTGTCACTTTTTGAGGGTGAGCAAAAACAGGCCATTTGTGTGCGTGTCCCTTTAAATGCAAATGAGCTACTGCTCCCGGCACAGAGGGCGGAGCTTCGAGACCCCATGAGTTAGCATCTTCGATTAACCTCACATAGACGCACACTAAAATGTCAGAATCAGCTCTGCCTTTTCTGTTCAAACCAAAGTCGGATGGAGAGAGACTCAAGAAGTGACAACATGTAGAATGCAACAGGACATTTCTGAATGGTTAGTCGATGAATTTATGTATGAGTTAACTATCTTCTAGTCATTAATTTACATATTCTGTCATGATAATCTATAAACCCGTTCCCAGGGGCGGGGTTTATGTAAAGTTCAGGGTTAGTAACCCATGTAGAAGCTCATTGTAGTCCCTACCAGCTGTTTGTTGTAGTCCTTAAAATAGAAAATATCTCCCTTTGCTTTGAACGTTGAACATCATAACTTTCAATATACTTGTTTATGCTCAAATATCAAATTGTTTCACAATTCTGATTTTGAATCTTAAAAATCTAGCCCATTCACTGTAAGTGCCTTCCCGTAACATTGATTTTTTTTTTTCAAAAGAAAGACAAAGAAAACAAGGAATTAGTCACTGTTATTGTCGCCTCAGCATGACTCAGAATATTCCTTTAAATACACAGCATAAGATATGCATAGGAGACTAGGTTAATTTCACAAGTTAATAAATACAGCAACTGCCTCTACTTCATAACATGTGGCCTTGTATGATTTTCCTTGTCTTCAGGGTAGATTTATAGGAAGGTTATGACGTAACTTCAGTTCACGCTTTGGGTCAAGAACAAATTGCTCCACTTAATATTTTAGCTTTATATTCAGGCTGGGTGAGAGAAAAAAAAAGCAGCTTCACATTTCCGTGTAATGAATCTTACATTATTAATGACGTGAATGGTGAATATACTTAAACTCAATCCGAGCTATGAGGCCTTCCACTTCAAGTTCTGCTTGCAAGTTCCTTAATGCAGGGATAACTGCGTTATTCTGTCCCAAGCTTGTTCAATGAATGTTTCAACAAACCAGATTCTCTCGTGCCAAAACATCCTCAAATCCATCCTAGGCTTCACGTAGAGATTTCCCTAATACTTTAAATGTAGGACTATAGTGGAAGTCTAACTTCAACGACAGGCGTAATACACTTTTGCAACTTGGCACACAATGGCACAAAGCCGAGAGCCGAGGTGCTCGCCGTCAGAGTTTTTAACCTAACCTTGCTTTATTAGCTTATTTGATTCTCCATTCTTCTTTTAGTTGATTCAATACATCTCCTATTTGCATAAAACTGGCCGGTAAGATTATCTTCACTTATTCGATCTATCCTAAGAGTCACCTTGTTCTGGATCTTCTACGAATAATGAGATTTTAAATTGGAAGACACTCACACAGAGAGGGAGCCATTTACAGTTAATTCATCTCATTGAGGTACATTGCTTAGAGGTATTGGAAGGTTTAGATTTTCATTCAAGCATCATATTTAACAACGGCTGCCTCCTCCACTTCACTCGTATTCAAATTTAAATGGCTCGAATTTGACTGATCCAATATTGCGTTTGACTGTTGTTATTTTCCTTAAAGCAAACATTTTGGCAAAATTCCTTTCTTGTGAGAAAATGATGTGGTGGCGGGAGCAAGACGAGGATGAGAGGGAGAGAGAAAGCACGTGTCTTTTTGTGTGAGGTTTTGTGGATTTATTCATTTTCTTCCACAGGCATCTGGGTAACACACAGTAACATGTCCTTTGGGTCATTCTATGTATACGGGTGGCTTTACCAGTTTGATAAGGTGGTTTTATCAAACATTTTTGTATAAATTTATACGTTCTGATAATAATGTGCTGTGGATAAATACGCCTTGAGACAGTAACACCATTTTAAGGTTAAATTTGACATTACAAGCGTTGTACTCTATCGAAAGAGAATTTAATGTGGATGTATCCACACATTTCAAATTAACAGCATGGTAACAAAGTTGACATTTTAAGATAGATATGTCATCATAACAGCTGTGGACTTTAATTTGATATAAAGATGATAAGTGTTCACTGTTTGAAACACTCTAAAAAATGCTTGGTTGTTTTGACCTAATTTTGGGCCAAAAATGGACAAACTCAAACATTGGGTTAAAAATGTAACCCAATGGCTGGGTTTGTCCCAAGAAGAAGACAATATACAAATATAAACAAATAAAAATAGCAGCCATGATGTCATCATTATCCTTCACTTTAAAAAAATGCAGGGTTGTTTTAAACCAATTTTGGGTCAAATATGGACAAATAACACAGTCATCCCAAGACATCATATTACTGACGTCTTAGAACATCTTTTGACCGTACGTCAACATCCGCCTTTTTAGGGTACCCTTAAATGTTGGTTACATGACGATCCCGGGCCGTCATACAACTGACGCTTTACCTTTAACGTCGGTTAAGTGACGGGGTAGGTTTAGGTCTGGGGTAGGGTTAGGATCCGATAACGTCATCTAACCGACGTTTAAGGGTACCCTAAAAAGGCGGATGTTGACGTACGGTCAAAAGACGTCCCAAGACGTCAGTTATATGACTTCTTGGGATGCGACGGTGTTGTTTGTCCATATTTGACCCAAAATTGGTTTAAAACAACCCTGCATTTTTTTAAAGTGAAGGATAATGATGACATCATGGCTGCTATTTTTATTTGTTTATATTTGTATATTGTGAATTTAATTTATGCATAGTCCATTGCATTAAAAACATATGATATAAAAAGCACCATCTTTTAATAATAATAGATTTGAGCAATGTCAACTAAAATCTAAAAGTAAAAGCAGAGTTTTACATTGCAGTGTTTGCTCTATTAGCAAATATGCAATACTAAAACCAGAGTATTGAGCTGAGAACAGGCCAAATAAAACCCATCCTCAAGATAAAATTAAAATAAAAAAAAGGTTACACTTAGGTGTTAGGTTTAAGGCATCCTCTTTTCAGTATAAATACACAAATAAAAATTTAGCAATAATTACAATATGATTCCATTCTTAGATTCCAACAAAGTAAGGGAGACGCCACACAAACGCTGCACAAATACTATGGAGTAAGGGTTAGTTGCTTTTAATTATGCATAACTTACTGTTAGTACTGTAGTAAGCGTACACAGTCAAATAAAGGGTTACCTAAAATAAAATAAAAATCTACTTGTACACTTTTTTTTCACTGAACTGTTTACAACTATTTCCATTTTACTCGTAATTCAGCTCTTAATTACTTTGATTCTTTTACATTTACAATATATTCAACCCCTAAAACGTTCTTTTTCTTTTACAGAAGAACCATTTTTGGTTCCCTCAAGAACCTTCAATGAACAGTTCTTTTTTTCTCAGCGTGAAGCACATTGTGTGCGATGGAAAGGCTCCAAGGATGTTAAATGTTCCTCGTGGAACTACGCCCGTAAATAACATTTATCTTTAAGAGTGAAAGTGTAAATAATTTCGTGCGGATGTTCATACGAGGAACACAAATGGCAGCTGTTTTCAAAGAATGACCCCTCACACGTGTCCATCTGAAGGGTAAACCCCGGCGATGCGGAACCAGCAAGTTTCAATGGCTACATATGCTTTGCTCCCTCCCTTAAGCGGGTTTGCAAATGTGTGCGCGAGTGAAGGTGAAGTTAATTGTCTTTTTATGACTTCAATTATATAACATTATGAACATACAGGCTTAGCAGCTCGCATGTGGCCTCTATTAACAATGTCTTTTGGATTAGCGACTGGGCTTAAGGTTTCTGGCACTGAGCTGTAGCTCATCATAGATTTTAGGAGCATCCGGTGAGAAAGGCCTTCAAAAAAACGTTCCTCAAGACCGTAATCCTGAAAGAGCGTTTGCAAACTTGACCACTCCAGATCGAAATCTAAAAGACCTACGGCATTACAAGGAGACGCGCGATAGCCGCCGGCGTCGTTGACCTCAGCGATTCTCCAACACAAAATACTGTTTCAAAGCGGGGAAAAAAAAACAACAAAAAAAAAAACACAGTCTCTCTTCATTATGCTGTTAGTTTATTCTTTACAAGCAAATGGTGTGGAAGCAAAACAAGCATGTGCCCGTCCTGAAGCGCAGCTCCTGAGGTGTTAACTAATCTCCAGTGACCAGTCTGTGTGCTGCCTTCACTAATTGCTCCCTGTATTTCAGTCTGGTGTGAGAGCAACCATTGTAGCGAGCGCCCGGCTGGCCCCCAGAGGTCTCACACCTTCATTATCACTCTTTATTGCAAAACCTTCCATGGGCACTCAGCACCAAACAGCCTGTGCGATAAAAATAGAGCCTTTCCCCTCCTCTCCTTTTGGTGGTTTCAGTTTTAATTACCAACACAGCGCCCGAGCCCGAGTCCTCAGCAGGCTGGGCTTTTTGTTCACTAATTAAAGCGAGGAGGGAGTTTATTGAAGGGACCCCAACTATGTGCTCTCATCTATTATTAAGAGGGCAGGACAAATCATTTTCAAATTTAAACGCTGAAACCTGTCCAGGGACGCACTGAGGTTCGGAGAGGGGGGAGGAGAGACGTGTCGGACGGACTGAAACGAAACGGAGAAGAAAGCCGGCTTTTGTCTTGCCGAGGGTGTGCGTTGGCACCCATCACGCATTGTGACGCTCCTGTCAGGTACAGTCTGGCAGAGTCTCCGTTCCCACCCTCTTGGAGCCTGCCATCTGTCTGCTACGTCACCTCATTGACGCTTTCTGGGTCAAACCGCGTAGCATCACTGCTAAACTCACTAGCGACCATCCACAGCTTGGATCCCACCCTGATTTAATTGCTGTACCCCCTATGTGTGTTTTGGCTAAACAGAGGATGTAAATAAGCAAACAGCAGGCAGGTAATAAGAGGGTAGGACGGAAGACGAGATTGATGTGGGGAACTTCCTCTCTTTTTTGAGCCGTTTTGCAACAGCATTTGCACCCGTACTGGCTAATCGGCCTGACCTTGACAGCTGCACAGGTAACTCAGTTTAAAATAATGGACCGCTGCAAATGAACAATCCACCATGAACAGTTCAAAATGCATTGGTCAAGTGGACACGTTCATAGAGTGGTCAGACTGATCTCATGAAATGGCGTATGTATGACACGGCAATTCATATTTCCATTTTTGGCGTGCTATCAACACGCACATGACTTAACGTTACATTACTGTATATATAAATATGACCTACCCCAACGCCGTCCCTAAACCTACCCGTCACTGGAGTTAATAACATTTATGAGACTTCCCCTACCATCCTAGGAAAAAAATAAAAAATATCGCTCCCCAGATGTAAATCTACATTTTGCTTCGTTTCGCTCGGACATTTAACGGCGTGTACACGTGGAATCACTCGGACATTTAACGGCGTTAAACACGCGGATAGCTCAAAATGCTTATAGATAACACGCCACTTGACTTGGAAGTGGCGTGTATGTTTACGCAAAAAGTCATGATGCCATGTTGGAGTCGTGGAGGTACTGTATGATGTCACTTTGTAGGCCAATCGCCAGTAAGCACCACACTGTTCCCTCGAGAAAAACCCAATAGGATTTTCCCATTGGTTTTTGGGTTGTCGCAAAAAAACAAAAGCTCTGTGATCAAGAAAAGTTTGATACTTGCACGTTTTGTCCATCAAGATGAAGACAAATTTTAAGCCTAAATGCTAAAGGTAGGCTATAACTACACCACGGTCCCACAAATTTAAAGGGATACTCCACTCCAATTTTACAACTTCCCCAGAGTTAAACAGTTGAGTTTTACCGTTTTCGAATCCATTCAGCCGATTTTCTGATATTTAGAAGAATATCAGTAACCAGACCGTTTCTGGTCTCATTGACTTCCATAGTAGGAAAAAATATATACAATGGAAGTCAATGAGACCAGAAACTGTCTGGTTACGGATATTCTTCTAAATATCAGAAAATCGGCTGAATGGATTCGAAAACGGTAAAACTCAACTGTTTAACTCTGGGGGAGTTAAATGAGCCCATTTCCAAAAAAAAAGTGGAGTATCCCTTTAACGTCGCCATCACTAAGCTTCCACCAACTACTTTTTTTATCTAACAGTTCAGTTTTTATCAACACTATGCCACATCGACAGTTTTTATCTAAAAACATTTTCCCTGAACGTTTTATTTAGAACAGTTTGTAAGAGCACAATTATAAGCATGACAAGGCTATTAAAGCACACTGAGTTTACGTTTAATGTTCCCTGACAGCCTTTGTAGTACCCCACTCGTGATTTGATGTCTTGGAAAAAAAGGCGTTTGCTAACAGATTCGTTTGAGTAAGCCAACCAACTCCAATACGACGAACCCAAGTTGCTGGTTGGGTTTGGAAAAACATCAGGTACTCTACGTTATGGCTTGTTTTTTTTTTCGCGATTCTATAGAGTGGTGCGTGACGTAAATTTGTAGGATAAAATATGGAAACGAGTTAAACGCAATTAGCCTCTTTTCCAGCCTATGAATTTACGTCACGCACTACTCAATAGAATCATGAAAAAAGCAAGCCATCACGTAGAGTATCTGATGTTTTTTCCAAACCCAACCAGTAACTTGGGTTCGTCGTATTGGAGTTGGTAGGCTTATTCAAATTAGTCCGGTTTGGTTGCTGTAAGTTGACGGGGTGCAGTGAATAGCGGAGAGAGGATAATGAATTTAGCTTGGCTGCGGAGTCTGTGAAACTTCCACCGGCCTAACAAGCACTACGCACTCTTTGAGCAATTAGTCACTGTCAAATAGGGGCAAATGTAGCACTCTCTACATGCTTGTTAGGTAAAAATCTACACAGAGGTCAGTGACACTAAGAAAAATACAGCATTACCCACCGATTCATTGAGGGAACAATACTATTCCTTAAAGCTTAAAAGGCACTGTTTTTCTTTAACTGCAAAATAACCAATGAAGAAATTTAGAGACTACATCCCTCTGCAATTTTTGGAAGAACGACGAAAGGAAGTGTTGTATTTGGAAATAATTAAAATGACTGCTTAATCCCATGCTTTTGTAGTCAAAAAAGGATTTTGAAATGAGCGAGATATTGCATTTTGAAAACCTCGCTTGGCTATCTCTTGGCTTTGTTGTACAAAGGCGACGGTATGATGTGGTGTCTTAAATTATCTACATCTTCTATTTAATATAGTTCACTGTTGTGACCCTTTAAAAACAGGCACTTACGAATCACCCGTCCTCCGTTTGTGCCGATAATCAAACACTTCACTAGTACACCAGTCCAAAATAAAATGTCACTGCCTCTTGCAATGCAGCTCTGCTCACTTTGAAATATAGATTTTTCAATTACCTACAGAGAACCTACATTTTGGTATCAGACACCCCACCAAGTGCTTGTTCACACAAGTGCTTTTTATCTTTGTGTGTGTGTGTGTGTGTGTGTTATGAGTGAGTGGAGATATAATCTAAAAGCATCTGCAATTTCTCAGTCGCTTTGCCGAAAGAATACATAAGGTTATAAATGAGTTTGCAAATATCCTGTTTTTGTTTAAAATTATGAAGAGTGACATTAACACATTTTTTTTTCAACAGACTGTGACACCCCCCCTCTATATTTTCATTGTGTAAATTTATTTAATTTCAGGATATGCATTTAAAAAGGTACATTTCTCCCTTGGATGGATTTTTCCAACGGATATATAGGTCAGAGACCTTAACGCCTTATCAGAAATTCACCATTGCCTGGTTATTAAGGACAGCTTAGGTGGAGAAGGCTGAAGTACCACGAGGGGTTAAGGTGAATTGATTGCCTGTGGACATGTTAAACATGACCCTGTCAGGCCAGCACTCCACTCCTAAAATGCGCCAACCTGTGCACCTCGCTGCAAGTAATCAGCTGTAGAAAGGGTTTAATAAAATTCGAAGGGCCCGAGAACTGGCCCCAGGGGGTATTTTCTACCAACTTGAAAATAATCAAAACCCGCGGCAAGAGACATTTGCGGCGTGTTATCGCACAGAGCATAGTAAATGCCTCACCATATCAGAGCCCTTTAAAAAAAAAAAATTGCCGCACGGTCGCGTCATACCAAAAGCAGCTTGAAACACATGAACTTACACTGGCAGCCCACGCGGACGGGACGGGAGCACAACAATGGCGCGGGGTGTTGGGTAAATGTTCGCCACATTCATAGGCACCAGCTTGCGGCACGGGGGCAATGAGAGGATAATTACGGGGGTAACTTGGGCTCAATCTGTCTGCCTGCCCCCACCCCCTCCTCCTTGAAGGGGTGTTTCCCTTGATTAGCCCAACTCGGAGAGCAGCCCCCTCTGCGGATAGCAGATTGAAGTTCATCACGGGGGTCTCAGCTGCCGGTGTGTAGCGATGAATTGCCTGCTGTAAGAAGGTGTTGACAGGAGCAGCTGGACATCAGCGAGTGATGAAAAGAAAGGGAAATTCATTGAGACCCGAGACAGAACGGTCCGTTGGGGAGAGAGGGGGCCGAGGAGAGAGAACCTGGCATCTGCTGGACGATAACCGAACTGCAACCTGTCCTGAAGGTGTCAAGGATATCTGGGAGGCAGTGTTATGTCATCAAAAAAACAAAAACAGGAAAAAAAAAAAAGATGTTTGTTTTAATAATTCGTGTTTTTTTTTAATCAAAATTCAGTCATTTTTATTCACCATATTATTATTCATAGTGTAATAATTTGGGTCAAATGTGAAATTATTCAAATTATAAATACTTTAGATATAAGTTTAATAATATACACGTTTAAATATCTTTAAATTTCAGTTTTGAATGTGACTTTAATAATAATAATAATAATACACTGTAAAAAAATATGTTTAAATTTATTGTTTGTGCTAACTGAAATTTTTAAGTTTAGTCAATTTTAAATGTGAAGTTGACAACTTGGATATTTGAGTTGACTAAACTTAAGATTTTAAGGCAGTATGAACACTTTAAGTTGAAACAACCAATTTCTTTCACAGTGCAAGTAATTTCTTCTAAGTGAATTTATAAGTGATTTTAGATATAAAAAAAACCAACTTCCTCTTATTAATAATAATAATTTTCATTTAACATTAAAATATTACACTATTATTATTACTTAGTGATGTTAAATCAAATTAAAATATAAATTCTAAACTGTTACACAATTATTATTACTTAATGATATGTTAAATCAAATTAAAACATTTTAAAATAAGTCATCATATTAGAAATCAATTACAAGACCCCAATTTGTACACAACAAAATCTAATGCTGTACTGTAAACACATTTTTTGTTTTTGATAATGCATTAAAATGAATTAAACATCCTCACATTTCCAGTAGGCAGTAGTGGAAAATCTCATGTGGTTTCGCTCGCCCACCACAAAACTGTCAGAACGTCAACAAAGTTATCATGCAAATTGTGTGTGAAAAATAATGACTAACGTCTCCGACTGAAGCTGCTCACATGTGAGTAAATAGTAAAAGCAAATAGCCCGACTAGTTGTGATTCCCAGTGTAAATGAGGTATGATCATGGTGAGTGTGCTGGCACACTGAACCTCAGCCTCTGCCAGTGCCCTGGGGTTACACTTGGCTCTATTGGTGTGATTTCACTATCCTTTGCATTAATGAACTGCCTACCCGTGCAAATGAGCTTTTAATGGGTGTTACTCTGCTAGTGCGGTCCTACCTCGCACAAAAGGCGTTCAACGCGCCGACGCCATCCTCCCAATTTCGCTCAAGTAATTGTGGGTTGCAATCACACCGGCATGGCAATAAAGTGCTAAACAAGGTCATTGCCGTACATATACCGGAATAAGATCGCCCATTTGGTCTTTCCAAGGGATGCTGCCTACTTTCTCCCAGAAGGTTTTGGAACGGCGCACGATTGCAATGTTTTTAATTTGCGCTAATATCTGTATTAGTGGGTGTAAAAGTCGCTTTGATCGCTGTTGTTCAAGCCGCATTACGTGTTGTGGAGGCCCAGCAAGGGCCTGTGCAGACACAGGCGTGATGAAAGCCCCTCTGTTCGCGGCCATGTTTGCTGGGA
This sequence comes from Pimephales promelas, assembly GCF_016745375.1. The sequence continues at coordinate 406,350 of NW_024121200.1, read as the reverse complement.
TGGCTTCACAGCTATGAAAAGGAAGCCTCACAGCCTCGCTGACACCCGCTACTGCTTAATTAGCCCGAATCAGTTCAGCCCTGTAGGAGAACGAGAGAGAACGACTAATGATTAATGATAAAACTCTGTCTGAGTGCAACCGCTGACACAACACTACATGTCACAGTGGAGTCCACGTGTGTTAGTAGAGCGAGGATTACTCCTTTTAAATGTTGCATCCTATTTTAGTGCATTAAGCCTCTAATGGCGAGTCTGCACACCGCGTCGGTATATGACACCTCTTCTAAAACTAAGTGTATTGCTAAATCAATTGGGCTATTGATCCGGGACTAATTAGGCCAGGATAAATGGATGAAGTACACAAATATTGGTTCACTGATGAGCCAATAGACTGCAGGAGGCATAAATTCAGCGATAGATGGAGAGGTGTCAGACAGGCGTTTCAAGACTTGTTAGTGCCTGCGCTAAACGCTGTATGAGGGTATCTGTCAGCTAAATGCTCTCATTGAGAATTTACTTGATCTTCTGGAACCTCACATAAGAGAGATTTATGTGGCATAGTAAAATGAGACTTCCATACTGTCAGTTTAATTGCGGCTGTTTATTCGAGATCCATCGACACGCTGCATATGATGATAGATACATTTGTATAGAAGTGAATTGTTTTAGTATGTGGATACAGGTAAAGTGGGAAATTGAAGCGCAATCATCTGTATTATTATTTATGAGTTTATTTTTATTACTAAAAACCAGCATTAAAGAGACAGTTCAACCAATTCAAAAATAAAATATAATCCTGTGATGTCAAAGCTGAATTTTCAGCATCTTTACTCTAGTCTTCAGCCACGTTATAATATGATTTGCTGTTTAAGAAACATTTTTGTATCATCAATGTAGGAAACGCATTGTTTAATATTTTTGTGGGAACTAAATCTTTTTAATGATATTTTGATCAATCGAAAACTCAAAAGGACAGCACTTATTTGAGATGGAACTCTTTTGCATTAGTAACAGAAATGGCTTCACTTTTGACTTAAACAACATTGATTTGTTACATCATTGTTGAAAAAAAAAAAAAAACATTAATTTCTTTTTCTTTTTATCTTACTGACCCCAAACTTTTGAATGGTAGTGTACATGTTAAAATGATAATTGAATAAAACTTATTTTATTATCATTTTCCAATTATTTTTACAAGTTCCTGATCTAATCAAAACAGTTGGTAGAAGCTCTGTTATATGTGCTTAAAATAAATTGATAATCAGAAAAACAAAGAAAACTTCAACTGTTTTAATTAGAATATATATATATATATATATATATATATATATATATATATATCTGTATATATATATATATATATATATATATATATATATATATAAGAGATAGAGAGAGAGAACAGAATTTATATTTTCAGTTAAACTAAAATGATTATATAAACTTTAAAGGCACAATAGGTTGCCACAAGAGGGCACAGTTTCCAACAATAACAAAGGTGTAGGTTGATGACGCAGTGATGAGCTGAATGATGGGACTTGCCGTCAAGCTGATGGATCTAATAATGTTTATGGATGAGTGCAAACATTCATGTTTTTTTTAAATTAATGACATGAAGCAGGTCGCGATTGCTAATCCCGCGGATATAAAGGAATAAGGACATTTAATTCTAACAACTACCTGTGCTGGATTACTCACACATTAATGCTACACTATCAAACCAAACGGCACTTAAATGCGTGTTGAAAGTTATAATGTTATGCTACTATCAGTAAGCTAGATCAACATCAAACACCACGCCAGAGACTATTTATATAGAGACATGCCACTTCCTCAATTCTTAATACAACTATATAGGGAAAACCTGTAATACCAAAGATGGCAGCTGTTTGCACATGTCCCGCCCTCCCGCTGGACAGCCAATCATCTGATTTAACAGTCAAGCCGGGAAACATTTAAGCTTGTCTGGTTCCACCGACGCATGCGCACAGTTGAGGTTTGACAGCGGAAAATACGTTACTGTTTGAAAAGGCGGCAGATTTGATATGCAGTATATGTGTGCGTTGTGTAAATATCAGACATCCCAAGTCTCCCAGAAGTTCTGAGTGTCTCCGCAGATTGAGCGGCTCCCTGATGCCCGCAAATTAGTTCACATCTCCCTGAATCTAGAGCGAGCGAGCGAGCAAGAACGTGCACATACGGCGTTTCAAACTGAGCAGCGCGTGCACGACAGAGCGCGAGAGAACCCTTGCGCATGCGTAGTAAAAGTATAACCTGTGGGGGAAAAGGCTTTTAAACCTTATTTTGGGGCAAACTTTTTCAGTGATTTCTATCATATTTTACTGCTGTTTCTATACATGCAGTTTTTATGTCCCGTTGACCAGTGAAAGTGCCGTTCTGCAACGCATTCTCACCCCAAGGCGTCACCTTTGACCATGCTTCAATATTTGACGTTTTAGGCGCCCTTTAGCGTCACTTACATGACGTGATCCTACGGCGTCATCTAACTGACGCTAAAGGAAAGCGTCAGTTAGAGGACGCGGTTAGGTTTAGGTCTGGGGTGGGGGTAGGGTACACGCGATCCTAGGGCGTCATCTAACTGACGCTAAAGTGCGCCTAAAGCGTCAGATATTGAAGCATGGTCAAAATGCTTCAGTTAGGTGACGCCTTGGGGGTGAGAATGGGCTGCGTTCTGACTCTCTGTCTATTCATTTATATAGGAGCCTGGTCTTGTTAGTCCGAAATAGCTGCTCGGAGGCGTTGCCAAGATGGCGGCCGAGCATGACTTGCCTAAAAGGACTTTGGCCACGCTTATGTTGATCCTCATTTTAGTTCACCTTGTTTGTCCCAAAGTCTGCTTGCCATGGTCTATATTTGAAAGAAACAAGAACTGCTTGCCGCTAATAGTTACGCACTACGCAGTTATCCACGTTTGTTGCCATGGTTACGTCATGGCTATGGCAGTATGAACGGAAACCGAGGATAGCGTATTGCATCATTGACAGGCAACATTTTTTTCTGGGACGGCCACTTATTTAAAATTGTAATTTCTCCAAAATAAAAAAAATCTTTGGGAACTTTTGGCATATTGCAAGTGCACAACTGCAGGAAATATATCACACTGTGCAAGCGATTTTTGATTTTTTTTTTACAAAATTCTTACATATTGTACCTTTAAGGTATATATTGTACCTGCTTAGATGCTGTCAATGTTAATCATTGATAATAGGTTTCTGTGTCTATGAGAACATAAAAGTACTCTGTATTACTAAATACCTGCCATTATTAATGAGATTAAGCACACTGGTACATGGTCCAACATGCAAAATATTGCACATGTTTAGCGTCATGCTACAATTTAGTTAAAATCAGTTGTCATAAGATTTTATTTTGACTTATTATATCATTTGTTTTTAAAAGGCCTTTGGGTCTCTGAAAACGCAGACGAACATCGGGATTAAGTGCCCCATTTTACCTGCTTTCCCTCTTATTGGTAGGTACTGTATGTGCGGTCCATTTTACTTCACAGCATGACACTTCCCTTGTTTTCATATGTCTTTTTTCTCTCTAAAATGCCCCATTTTGCCATTAGACAGCGTTTCGGTCACACGTCATCAAACTCTAATTAGTTTCAGCTGACAGGGTGTGTCCTTCGGGTCAAAGGTCCCGACCGATTGTAGGGGGATGATGGCAAGGAGGGTCGTGGCAGAGCTCAGGGATCAGAATCCTCATTACAGCGATCCGTTTGCCCTTAAATCAACCTGGCAACACAGATATCCACTGTGTCTCCCACAGCCCTGTGTTTGTCATCCACACAGAGCCTTTCCCAGAGATGTTCTCTTTCATCCCTGCTTGTTTGTCCGTTCTTTATTCCCGATGCCCCCAGTGCTAAAGTCAAAACAACAGTCGATGTTATTTCTCCAGGGTGAGGGAGGCTCGGTTGTGCCCTCTACAGGCCGGTCACAGAAGCACGCTTCAAAAAGCCCTGACACGCAGCTGAGTCATTAACCCAGAAAACACACCATTTGCTGGGATTGTCAGAACAGATGTTTCAGAACTATTTCCCCGAAAGCTTAAAATCTGGAATACGTCTTAAATTAATAACCACCCCTCCGCCCTTCAGTTCCTCAGTCAATGCTAAGTGCCCTTGTTGACTCAATTGGATTAGCACTAATATGTAAACACAGGAGGTAAAAGAGTAATCCTCCAGTGAAAGCAAGAAAAAAAAAGGAGATAAATAAATCGAAATGGCATGTTCTCGACTTTATAACAATAAACACGAGACGAACGGAGAATTGATTGAATGAGGGGTTTGATACCGCAGACCTGAATGCAATCGAGACGAGTGTTTTGACCATCCAGTGGCAGAGTAATTACCCGTTCGTAACTCAGTTGGATAATAAGAGGCAAACCTTTGGGGGATAAGACACAGAGTTGTTAATTATTAAACGCTTACATCAGCCAAGCGCTAGAGAGTTGCAATTATTAATGTTGTTGTTCTTGTTTGTGCTTAAACACAACTGCTGCTGTTAATATCCTCATTAACCAAAATGAATGATTTTATTACTCTTGATTTGGTCTGGGGTTTGCTAATGCATCTGGGTTGTGTCGACAGAGCAAATTGAGGGGTAAACATCGCCGTCGGATGCACCGCGTCGACGACTCCCCACCTCACACACACACCATTCCCCCACCTGAGATCCCACACATAATGGGAATATTCAAACCAAACACATCATCTCTAAAAACACCCTATAATTGAGCACTAGAGCCAGTGGAGAATAGCGTGGATGATAACAGTGGATTTAGACTCGAAATCATTAAAAACTTGCCTGAATTAGGCCGCGAATATGCGGCAGAAACAAAATCGTCGGGATTAAGCAGAAACGGATGAGATGGAGGCGTGTCATTTTAATGCCTCATCTAAAATGGTCTGAGGTTTTCGAGTTTCTACCCCACCCTGGAAACACCAAGGTGTCCTCAAAACGTCTCGTTGCATTAGAGCAAGTCACAGTCTGAACATTCAAAATAGGCTACCTCTTCTTTAGAAATCACTTTACAAGGCAAAAAATAAAGTTGAATTAATGAGCTTCACCTTGGATTAAGACGAATAACTGACTAATAATTACATCCAAAATATCAAGAATATTTAAGCTCAAGGATCAAAAGGAACATCTGCCAGTATTCATAACATGGATCTTTATATAGTTGGTTTTTCAGCGTTTTTATGTCAAAAACGCCAAGCATTAAAGATATTAGACAATCAAGTTGTAGAGTGCTAATTTTCCACTCTGAATCTTCCCGGGAAAGCCGAGAAGCAGGAAGCGCAAACAGTGGAGTAAATTCTCATGTTCCCAATAGAGCTGACACACTGCTCTTAGTATTTACTATTTCAATAACATGCTAAAAGATCGGCCAATCACTGGATTAGGACTGTTACTCCTAAAGAGTAAAGCCTCTCTTGACACATGCAGTACTTCAATGCCATCACCTCCTTAAAAGAATCTTTTGATTGGTTAACTATGTCAGAGAACAATAACAACTAGACTTTTATACTATCTAAAGGCAATACGAATGGTGCTAGGATAAAACTCACCATGGTCAGGGTGTTGCAAGAGGGTTTCTAAGGTGTTCAAAGTGGTTTTTAGCACCTTACTATTCTGTTCAGGTGTTCGGTGTGGTGCTAACTAACCCAAGTGAAAACAGTCATTTTTTTCCCTATTTAATGGTCTGCCAAGCAAAAATCCTTAAACCAAATGCTTAGAAAAGTAATTGCGTCTTCTCAAAAAGGCGAATGATTTGAGGTAGGGCTGTACTAAACTTTGTTTGCACTAAGCACTGGTGCTAGTGGTTTTATACAGTAGTACATATTTATTACCATCTCTGAACACTAAATATAATAATAACATTAGTATCATTATAGTTTACAAAAAAACATAAATAATTAGAAAAGTCTCGGGTTATCATAAAATATGAACTTATGATAAATAAAAAAAAACTGACTAATTTGTGCATCCAATGAGATTGAGAATTTAATTTGTAGAGCATTCAGGGCCGATATTCTTCAAGCGAAATCAAAGAAAGAACTGATGTGACGTCATTTCGAACAAAATCAGGCCGAAACGAAGTTCATTTGGAGCTGGTTTTGGGAGTTCAAAAAAGCTTGCCAAAGCGAAATTTCCAGAAAAGATGGCTCCAACTGTTAAACACCCTCATATTACCATTGGTCCACGGCTATTACATAATAGGTAGGTGTGCGCGGAGATGAAAATCTTTTCTGGTTCACTTGGCCTGTCAGTCGGTCGCGGTCAGACATCCACGAGTGGCAACATGAACACAGTGGAGAGCGGCTTTATAATAAAAAAAAATGCAGTTGTACTTCTGATGAAACGTGACACCAACACTTTTTTTCAAGTTTAACACAGTAAAGCTGCTTTATTTTAAGCTATCTATTGTATAAAGAGATATGTAAATAAACGTGACTTCACTGGAGTGTCGAGCAAGTGCAAACCACGTTGCTATTAACAGATGCTTTTCTAATGTTTTATTAAAAATGCTTGTTTTCTGACTTTCGTTGCGTGTTTATTTTATGAGTGAGAGAGGAAAGCGCATTACATTTACATATTAAGTTAAACGCCGCTCTCAGCAGTGTGAGCAGCGTCGGATTTTCGATAATATATCGCTGCTCATGTATTTCGAACTTTGTTTTACCCGTAAACGAAAAAGAACTTTGCCGTAAGTATATCGGGCCCTTTAGTGAGCACTACACACACACAAAATAATATCGGTTTCATTCCCACTCGTAACCAGAGGGCGGCCTTAAAAAGAAAGTCCACAAGTGAGACTCATAGGAGTAATGCATCTTATGATGCAGAATCTTAAAGGAGCCATGTGTAAGATTGTGGCCAAAACTGGTACTGCAATCACTTTCAAATTACTGTAGAGCGGTGTATCCCCTCTCCCTCCGCCCTGACTCAAGGTTGCCAGATAGGCTGCAGGATTCAACATTTTTTTTGTTTGTTTCGTCAGACATGTTTGTAACTGCAGCTGTGGTAACTACAGCAGAGCTGGCAACCCGGATTCTGCAACACTACTGACTCCATGATTGGTAGATCGGTGGAGGGTGGAGCATCAGACCAACACAACATGACATCATCAACATCAGTTGAGGGCTGCAACTTCACTTTTTAAATGAAAATATCCTGGCCGGACTACTGTTGTCAGTGATATAAATATTTGAAATGAACATGATTTCTTAATGTCTAGTGACATATCAGGGCCATTTTATGATTATTTAAAATAAATTTCTTACAAACAGCTCCTTTAAATTTGTAATCCCACATGACATTCCAGGAAATGTGGATAAAAGGCATCCAGCTATCGCTGTAAATGATCGTTACAGAATCGTTTTGACTGATGAAACCTGAAAGTATATGTATAATGCAATGCTATGCTAATTGACATAGCCTTATATAATTTCTGACTCATTCTGTAACGTGAAGCACGTCAGAATTGCAAAAGTAAGTCATTCAAACACTCGATTAAATGTTCTCTTGTTGAACAACAGGTTTGTAAACATTTCTCATTACAAGCTTGGAAAGATGTTTGGTGCCTGGTTATACTGTAAATGACTCAAAAGCTTGCAGAGATTTTACAAACAGCATTAACTGCGAAACGATCGATCCGCTCGAAACAGTGCCGCGCTTCACCTGCGCAAACATTTATTCATTTAAAAACACTGATTTTGGATTAATTTCAGTCAATCATGCAACCCTAGACTAACCTCACACAAGCACACAACAAATTCTCACTTCACACAAACAAGCTCTGTCTCACATGCTAAACCGTATCTGTGGAAAATGTATTCATCACGCGAGTAATACTAAACCTTCTAAATCATAAAACTACACTACAACCAAACAAGTCTTTAATAAAACATCAAACAGATGATTTCAAGATAACTAAAAGTAGTAATACATACACTGGCTTGTTGCTCAGAATAGTCTTAATAGTGACTGCACAAATGAGTCAGAGGTCAGTTACAACCACAGTGCACGGTCTTTGGGGTCCTTTTGTCTCTTAGCGAAACATGTCCCTTTTGTGCATAACAAGCAATGAGCAAGACATGATAAATTTACACATCCAACATACATACACACACCCACACACAAACTGGTAATAAAGCACGAAACTGTTTAACAAACCAAACTCTATAGGAAAAGCAAATAAGGCCATTTATGGGGCTAGTTGCTCCTGTGTAATCTGAAACATATGCAATTTTAAAGGGTGTTTCTCCTGCTAATGGGCCCCGAGGGGCCGGGAGGTTAATTGATGCAGCTGTTGATAGCTTTTACACATGACGCAGGGTTCATCTCCCCTGTGACTCTTATTCCAAGGCACTTTTTAATGAAGTGTTAGACAGAAGGCTTTTTACAGTAGGTTTGTCTCTTGGAGAATGCTTCAAAACAAACCTAAAGAAGAGCTTTTAGGGAAAAAAAGCTCTGCGGATGACCATTGATTTACGCGTTAAATAAGACCCAGATAGCAAACTGACATTGAATCAACGTGGAAATATGACATCGAAACAACGTTGATTTGACATTGTTTTGCTCATCGAATTAACGTTGAACCAACGTCAGACGCGTCATTCTTTCAAAACTAACGGAAAATCAACTTGAAATCAACGCGTTGTTTCAACGTTATGAAAGCAAACCAATTTTCGATTTTCATTTAGCTTTGAAGAATGCCGCGTCTGACGTTGGTTCAACGTTAATTCGATGAGCAAAATCAACGTTGTTTCAATGTCATGAGAGACGTCGTTTCCACGTTGATTCAATGTCAGTTTGCTGTCTGGGGAGCTTATGTTGTTGATTTGTAGCTCTTGATGGGGGGTTGGATGCAAAATAAAGTCAATCCTTCCTTTCCCCCCCTACGTTTTACTTACCATTACTATGTGTGCAAATAAAGATATATTTTGCATGCTAAAACATAACATCTAAGCTGCTTATGCTGTTATTTAATGCATACACATGAATGATAAAAATGGCTGATTATGCACATCTGCTAAATGCGCGCGATCCACAGAACGAAACCAAAACTCCAGCTGTTGACATTAAACACAAAACAAGGCCATAAAGAAACGGACCGCGTAGAACCGTCACCAATTTTACCGCACTCTTTGTTTATAAAATGACTGCCTACTAGCACTCACAGTCACAGACCCTGGCATTTGACAGCTACTTAATTTCACATCTGAGGGTTGAGGGTGACAAGTTCACTTTTTATATTATAATCTCTGGCAGATTTTAATTAAATAAGTCATTGGCGAACTTCTATAATTCCTCTGAAGGCCAGGCCTCCATGGGAGCTGGAGTAGAAAAAAAAGCCCAATGGGTTTCCTTTCAGCTAAAGGGGTTTCTTTACAGAGCAAACATTTACAGATATTTGAGCACTGAAAATTAAATACAAATACATAGCTAAATTTATTTGATCCGAGGCTGTGGAAATGAGCGTGGAGTGTGGAAGTGATGACAGTGTGATGAACTGGATAGCATCCTCACCCTGAGGATTATACTCCCACAGTCACTAAATTCTGCTCATTAAAGTGACAAACCCAAACACAAAGCCAGTCAAGCGTGAGATTCAGCTGTGTACAGCATCTGGCCCGACCCCGAGCTCAGCCGTCTCGTCCACAAACACCTCTACACACTGTAACCTCCGTCAAATCTAAAACAATCACCTTGCCTTTCATTTCCAATTTCGCCGCCTGCCACAAAGCCCTATTAGAGTCCATGATCATACGCTGCTGCTGATTTACAAACGAGTACGGGGGGAGTCCCTGTCCTTCCCGAACCTGCAGTCCTCCTCTCGGTCTCTCGTGCCATCCGTCAGCCTCCTCCATCCTGATTATCTGGAGACAGCAATTTCAAAGAGACATCTTAATGGTGATGTCAACGTATTAATTAGAAGTGTTAATGAGCTAAAAGCAACCCAAATTAAATTAATGCAGCAATAGACACAGAGAGTGAAATTAGCTTCAATTTCTGTAAATGATTCTGAAGTGTGCACAACATATCAGCCTTGCCTGAACGTTCCCATCCCCCAAAGCTAATCAAGAACTACATTGCAATTAGCTGCTTAATTAAAGCAACACTCTGCTCGGAAAATCCGGCACAATTAAGTAATGGCTGTTATAGCATGAAGGCAGGCCGTATTTGTCTTCGGGAGAGCGCGCGCACACACACACAGACAAAGCATATTACATTTCCAGTGGCCCGCGGGGACCGAAGACGGCCAATCCGCTGAGATGGAGACGGTTTGGAAAGTGGAGTGGGTCTGGAGCTGGAACCGGCACGACTCAGGCTAGGGAGTGCGATCTGGCGCTCTGTCACAGACTGAGGTTTCATAGACTGCCGAATTGGCTCGGGCTCAGGCGAGTGGGGCCTAATCGCCACTTTCTGTGTTGTCACCTCAACGCTTTCCAGTTGGACATGGCTAACCGCAGACAGTTGGAGCATTCTTCACTGTTTCAGTTGAGGACTTCTTGGTGACCTTCCAATCCACAGATTGGCGAATGAATTTAACGACTAGAGCGGAGCCGTACGCTCACGTTCATGAGAGAAGGACCACCGAATTAGAGCTTGTGCAGATGTTTCCCCACACCGAGTCCAGGTGGCAGCCCCTCCCGCCGCAGCGTGTTCGGCTTTATTTACCAGTCTGAGAGAGGGGCTGAGCTGTGAATAACACCCCGCCCAGGGACGTGGGTGTGAGAGCCATCCTTCAGCAGGTGTAGGCCACTGCAGAGCATATGCCATCAGACGCTCTGTGGAGACGTTCCTCCAGCGTTTCCTGGGGCCCCGATCGACTGGGAACGGGCATCACTCACAAACACCATCTGTCAGGTACGGCCTTACCTGCTAGGAGCATTTAACTGAGAGGCGACGAGTCCTTCTCCCATCTCAGATCTCGTTCACAGCTAGATGGAGTGGGAGATGAGGAAGAACATGCCTCGTTCTTCAGCACGCTTCTCAGGTGTCCTCGAAGGCGACTGGAGACGCAAAGGAGAGCGGAGAGCTCCCGCGATGCTCCGGGACAGATTTCCACCCCTCTTGCCGATGAGACACCTGAAGTGTTTGACGCTAAATTGGGTTTTCAAAGGCAATAATTAGACTTTCTTCCCCTAAAGGTAAATTACCTGCTTCCCAATTGATCTGCATTCTAATTATAACCATTTGCCCAGGGGCCATTGCTATAGAACCTCATCGTCTAGTACGAGTATAGGTGTTAAACATACGAAAAGACATGTAGATATGCGGGAACCGCTGTAATCGGTTTAATAAGCATTCTGCACCATAACTGGAGGAAATTAATCAACAGTTCTGAGCACCTTTGAGGGTGATAAATTAGATGAATATTTGTGAATATTAGGAGAGCAGAGGGCAAGGTCTTTCTCTCAATATGCTGGTGTGAGATTTCATGATCACAATCCAGCCTGAAAGGCAAAATCTGCATTTATTAACCGACCACTAGACTGCATGAAGGAGAAGCAGGAGATCCAAAATCAATAATATAAAATCAATATTTCCCAATGAAAATACACACACATATATATATATATATATATGTACTTTTTAGATGTTTTTTTTAGAGGTTTTTGGCATCGCTTATGCATTTATTTGCAAATTTTATAAAACAGTAATATTGTAAAATAGTACTAAAATTCAAACAAGTTTTCTATTTAAATATATTTAAAAACTTAATTTATTCATTTAATGGCAAATGGCTGAATTTTCAGCATTACTCCAGTCCTCAGTGTAACATGATCCTCAAGAAATCATTTGTTGCTCAAAAAACATTTCTTTTTTCTTATGTTGAAAGTATTTGTGTAGCGTTTTTTGTTTTTTGTTTTGCAGGATTTCGATGAATAGGAAGTACAAATCAACGGCACTTATTTGACAGAAGTATTTTGCAACAATATAAAATCTTTACGGTCATAATTTAATGGATGAATAAAAAGCATTAACAAAATAATTAAAGTACAATTAAAGTAAAAAAAAAAGAGACACAATCCCAATTATTTCCAATCCCAAACCTTTAAACACTGGAACGGTAGTGAAGTACACTAAAAGATTTTTTTTTCCCCAGCCAAAAAAAAAAAAAATGTTTATGTTACGCTAAAAAAAAAGGACTGTTAAAGTCCTGGCTTCTAATAGGTCAATACAATGCTCTAAACTCAACTATGCTGCAACTGTGATCATTTGATCATTAATTTTGGAACAACATACTTTTATGTCAGGGATCCAAAGATGCCTATCTTAAAAAGCTGTATGCGAAATGAATAGAACAGCAGATTATGCAATATTCATAAAACAGTAGGTGAAAAATACTACACCCAGATGACCTAGTACATCTACAGTGATTTTGAAGTGTGCTTCTGATGGGCACTTACTACTGTGTCCATGGGAGAGCTGGTGGGGTCATCATAGGTCACATGTCAATGCCAAACTAACGGATGTAGTATGTTGTACAGTACAGTAGTAAATACCGACAGTATGTGATTTTGGACAATTTAACTTCTGCAAGGATTATTTTTTATAAAAATATAATGTGCTTAACATTAACTACACGGATATTATAATCAAGGACCATGTTATATTTGTAATATTAATAAGTCAATATCCCTATCATTCAGATGCTTTTTGAAAAAATGTCTGCTTATAAGAAATTATCTTTGGAAATTTTGTGGGAAAATGAAAATGTTTAACGGTTTTAAAAGAAAGGTGACAGTTCTGGCTGTGGTGAATATTTATTTACATACAAGTGGGTGAAGCTGGGTATTTTAAATGCAGATGTTGGATGATGACAGTGGAGGTGAAGCCGGGGCATTGTCTCCATTAAATCCAGAAGTCATCTCCACACGGCGGCAGTGTGACTTCACACGACTGAGAGTGGATATTCAAATTCAGCCCACAGTGCCCAGTGCTAATTAATATGTAAATTTCACATTGTTTGTTAACTCCGATGTCAATTTTTGATGTGAGCAGCGGCTTCTATGTTAACAGAGATTCACTGTAGATTGGACCTGGGTTTTTGCCAAACTCCTGTCTGTCCATAATCAAATATTTTTTAGGCCGCTAGACTAATATATGTCTCGAAGCGTATAACTTGGGAGACACGCTAATGATATTTTATTAAGCCAGAGTAATTGAAGGCACCATTTAAATATGTAATTAAGCACTTAAGTATATTATGCAACACAGTAGGAAACCAAATGAATTAATTTAAAACTACGCCAATACATCAATTTATTTAGGCTCTATTGTGCGCTTCTAACATAAGATGATTAACATTTTAAATAACGAGCTTCAATGAGACGGAATAAAGGAATGTCACATCCGCCTGGAAGCGCGGAAAGTTGCTATACACGAGTTGGAAGAGAATAACTGATAGATAGGATAAAGACCTCAGCGCAATTCGAAGCGATTTACCTTCTAATATACCTGTATGCACAAGCCAGCGATTACTGGGCAAGTTTCCACGGCACTTTTCTTACACTAAATCTCCTTTCCATTAGGCTGAAATTATTCAACAGCCACTGTTGTGTGGCTTATAAAACCAGAGATGGAGAAAGAGAAAATCTGTGAGAGTGTACGCGTCAGTTTCATACATGCATGACAAGAAAGAGTGTGTTCATTTCTCCCGGCAGCCACTATGTGGCCCACTTTAAGAGAGGTTCACGGATAAAACACACATCTCCGGCCCCGGTGGAGTCATTTACCTTTCTCCGAGTAGATTCAAGATATTAATTAAGATAAATCTACCTCTATTCTGCGATCCTGCCATCTGGTTATTTATCCAAATTATGTTAATCATTTCTGTAGGGCAGGAGAATGATTACCCATTTTGCGTCTAATTTATATTAATATTTGAAATTAAACACTTAAGCATCTGTTTCCTCCACATTGCATATAGAACGTTCTGGAAAATGAAAAAAAACATGCGGCGGCGGCGGCGTCGTCGTCTCCCTAGCAAACAAACAATATGGCAGCATTAACCCCTGCTCCCAGCGCTAACCACTCTGACAAATGAAGTTAGTCCAACCGTGAATTTCAAACTAAATAAACCTCTAACACAACAACTTACAAGATTTACCACCTCATATGGTTCGAAATCCCACTGATGATCTCACAACCTCGGCAGGAACAGGCAATTAAGGCACCGGTGGCTTTGCGCTTGACTTTGAGCGCTAGTTTGTTAGCCGGTCACGTGCGCAAGGCGTGTGGAGGGGTGAGGACAACCCGATCGCACGCTCTGACTCAGGCCAGACACTAATTAGGGTGAAGAGGAGGCCAGTGGACACGCGGTGTGATTAAATTTAGATCTGGAGGGAGATCTTGACCTCGCGTGCCCCTCATCTAAGTGACATTTACCCAGGATAACCACACTGCAGCTGAGGCTTATTAACCTTTTGTGGGCCTCAACACCACTGACTGGCTTAATTGGCAGATGGATTATTAAATAGAGCAACTTCAAGATGATTGAACATCTCATATCTACAACGCACAGGTTAGTCTGTAAAATCTTATTATCACTTAGGCTTTGGGGTACAGTGGCCTACATATACACCGGAATGGATCGTTTTTTGGCATTATAATATTAACAATGCAGACCGGGGTGCCACGAGAGCGGAAAAGAGAGGAGTTTTGATGATAATGGTGTTTAAAGTGTGAGCCGTCAAAGGGTCACTAGCAGAATATCTCCGGTTTCTCAGCATTCACAGTCCTTTGAGAAGTAAAATCCGCTGTTAATCATCAAAATGACCGTTAC
>NW_024121200.1:39777-391024 GCF_016745375.1 Pimephales promelas | reverse complement strand
TAACGGATGTAGTATGTTGTACAGTACCGACACAGTATGTGATTTTGGACAATTTAACTTCTGCAAGGATTATTTTTATAAAAATATAATGTGCTTAACATTAACTACACGGATATTATAATCAAGACCATGTTATATTTGTAATATTAATAAGTCAATATCCCTATCATTCAGATGCTTTTTGAAAAATGTCTGCTTATAAGAAATTATCTTTGGAATTTTGTGGGAAAATGAAAATGTTTAACGGTTTTAAAAGAAAGGTGACAGTTCTGGCTGTGGTGAATATTTATTTACATACAAGTGGGTGAAGCTGGGTATTTTAAATGCAGATGTTGGATGATGACAGTGGAGGTGAAGCCGGGGCATTGTCTCCATTAAATCCAGAAGTCATCTCCACACGGCGGCAGTGTGACTTCACACGGAGACTGAGAGTGGATATTCAAATTCAGCCCACAGTGCCCAGTGCTAATTAATATGTAAATTTCACATTGTTTGTTAACTCCGATGTCAATTTTTGATGTGAGCAGCGGCTTCTATGTTAACAGAGATTCACTGTAGATTGGACCTGGGTTTTTGCCAAACTCCTGTCTGTCCATAATCAAATATTTTTTCAGGCCGCTAGACTAATATATGTCTCCGAAGCGTATAACTTGGGAGACACGCTAATGATATTTTATTAAGCCAGAGTAATTGAAGGCACCATTTAAATATGTAATTAAGCACTTAAGTATAATTATGCAACACAGTAGGAAACCAAATGAATTAATTTAAAACTACGCCAATACATCAATTTATTTAGGCTCTATTGTGCGCTTCTAACATAAGATGATTAACATTTTAAATAACGAGCTTCAATGAGACGGAATAAAGGAATGTCACATCCGCCTGGAAGCGCGGAAAGTTGCTATACACGAGTTGGAAGAGAATAACTGATAGATAGGATAAAGACCTCAGCGCAATTCGAAGCGATTTACCTTCTAATATACCTGTATGCACAAGCCAGCGATTACTGGGCAAGTTTCCACGGCACTTTTCTTACACTAAATCTCCTTTCCATTAGGCTGAAATTATTCAACAGCCACTGTTGTGTGGCTTATAAAACCAGAGATGGAGAAAGAGAAAATCTGTGAGAGTGTACGCGTCAGTTTCATACATGCATGACAAGAAAGAGTGTGTTCATTTCTCCCGGCAGCCACTATGTGGCCCACTTTAAGAGAGGTTCACGGATAAACACACATCTCCGGCCCCGGTGGAGTCATTTACCTTTCTCCGAGTAGATTCAAGATATTAATTAAGATAAATCTACCTCTATTCTGCGATCCTGCCATCTGGTTATTTATCCAAATTATGTTAATCATTTCTGTAGGGCAGGAGAATGATTACCCATTTTGCGTCTAATTTATATTAATATTTGAAATTAAACACTTAAGCATCTGTTTCCTCCACATTGCATATAGAACGTTCTGGAAAAAAAAAAAAAACATGCGGCGGCGGCGTCGTCTCCCTAGCAAACAAACAATATGGCAGCATTAACCCCTGCTCCCAGCGCTAACCACTCTGACAAAGTCTTTAATGAAGTTAGTCCAACCGTGAATTTCAAACTAAATAAACCTCTAACACAACAACTTACAAGATTTACCACGTCATATGGTTCGAAATCCCACTGATGATCTCACAACCTCGGCAGGAACAGGCAATTAAGGCACCGGTGGCTTTGCGCTTGACTTTGAGCGCTAGTTTGTTAGCCGGTCACGTGCGCAAAGCGTGTGGAGGGGTGAGGACAACCCGATCGCACGCTCTGACTCAGGCCAGACACTAATTAGGGTGAAGAGGAGGCCAGTGGACACGCGGTGTGATTAAATTTAGATCTGGAGGGAGATCTTGACCTCGCGTGCCCCTCATCTAAGTGACATTTACCCAGGATAACCACACTGCAGCTGAGGCTTATTAACCTTTTGTGGGCCTCAACACCACTGACTGGCTTAATTGGCAGATGGATTATTAAATAGAGCAACTTCAAGATGATTGAACATCTCATATCTACAACGCACAGGTTAGTCTGTAAAATCTTATTATCACTTAGGCTTTGGGGTACAGTGGCCTACATATACACCAGAATGGATCGTTTTTTGGCATTATAATATTAACAATGCAGACCGGGGTGCCACGAGAGCGAAAAAGAGAGGAGTTTTGATGATAATGGTGTTTAAAGTGTGAGCCGTCAAAGGGTCACTAGCAGAATATCTCCGGTTTCTCAGCATTCACAGTCCCTTGGGAAGTAAAATCCGCTGTTAATCATCAAAATGACCGTTACGCTTTGCCGAGCGCTACACGGTGTCGGATCCGCCTGGAACGACTTAATCCATCACAACCGATTTGGAAACTTTCAAAAAAAAAATCAGGTTGCCTCTGTACGGAAATCTCAGAGAGATTTAAGAGAGAACAGAGATGGCGCTCTGGGCCTCGTACAGAAACAACCGCTCCCCCTGGCTCGTACAAAAGAAAATGCTGTACGCTCCTTTTTCTGCATAGCCAAACAGAGCTGCCAGACGTGTGTTTAAGCATGATCCATTCACCGGGCTTTGCGCCGCTCTGCCATGTCAAATCAATGCTTTCAAGAGAAGCACGAGTCAGCCATGTTGGATTCGGTTCTGCTTTGGGGAAATAAGTGGATCATATTGGACACATTACCATACTTGTGTGACTGAGGCGCTCGCTCTCTCATATTCAAAAAGGAGATCATTGCACAGCATGTGATAAATGTCACCTCAGAGCAATGACCCGCATTATGTATTACCCCTGCTGCAGGCGTCCTCCTGCACCTCTGTGATCAGCTGTGGCTACTTACCCCCCACGAAGGCTGCCTCCGACTGACTATATGGAAAAATCAAACCCGTGACACTGAAAAAAAAAATGAAAGAGCAGGTGTTAAAAACACACAGAGGACTGGTGTAGGTTTCACCTACTTTGAGATATCTGTGTGTTTCCAGGGACAAAGTGGAAATAAATGTCATTTAAATAAAAATGACCTATCTTGTAGCTGAAAAATGTTAAATTTACTGTATACCGTTTTAGATATTTGTTTATTTAATTAAAGAAATACAGTAAAAACAGAAATGTGGTGAAAAAAAAAAGTATATTTCAGCCATTTTAAAATGTAATGTTTTCCTGTGAGGAATAAAATTACTCAAGTCTTCAGTTTCACGTGATTCTTCAGAAATCATTCTAATGCTGGTGAGACATTTCTTAAAGACTTAAACCACCCAAAAATCAGCTACACAACTACCACTTTGAAGCTTCAAAAAGTTCATAAAGAGATCGTAAAAATAATCCATATTAATTGAGAGGTTTAGTGCAAATTTTCTGAAGAAACACGATCGCTTTCTATGATGAACTAACACATCGGTTGTGCTAAAAGGAAGCTCAAGCATGTTCGCTTGACGTCCGAGAACCAGGTTAATTTTCATGTGTTATGCCGCAACCAATGACGCTCATTCTCGTCTTACGCAGCAAGTTTGAGCTTCAGCAAGAGTTTGTTCTCGCACATCAAGCAGGTTCAATTGAGCTTCTGTTTGTTCGCTGATCAATGTTTACATGTGAATAAAAGGGCCTAAATTAAATCATCATATAAAGCAATCGAGTCTCCTCAGAAAAATGTGAACTAAATCGCTCAATACATATGGATTTGTTTTCTAAACTCTTTAGGAACTTTTTGAAGCATCAAAATGGTCGCTGCATTGCTGTCTATGGAGGGACAGAAAACAAATTTCATCAAAAACATCTGAGATCTTTTTCTGAGCTAGATAGATAGCATGGTGGACCTTAAGGGGCTTATGCACATTTGTAAATTTCTGTCGCCAAAGGTGCTTACTTCATGTTTATTTGAGGGAAAATGAGGAGTAAAACAGCGCTTAAGGCAAGATAAGCTGTTATACCTTTTATTTTACTTTATTTGGAAATGTATTTGGTATTAATTTATCCTTGAACTCAATGGACCGAAAACTAGTTAACGTTATATTGTCCTAAAGTGTATTCTCACCGTGTACCGCCTGCAGAAACAATGCATCCGTAGGGGCTGCCATTGTTGTTTTGTATGGTTTCGTGGGCTATGTGATATCAGAGCTCGTAACTGGGAGTATATCGATCTAGTATGAGTTCATGGGTGGGAAGTCATGGGTTTGACTGCAGTTACAGTGCACTTTCACAGGTATAAGGTTGGAAAAACCAACCCGATCTCACAGGAATTCGTACGAATTTTACGACGTGGCTAATTCTTAACAATTCGTACAACCTGACTCGTACGAATTAGTACGATTTTGCTAAATCGTACATATTTTACGAATTAGCCAATGGGCTATATGCACGCATAAATTCCGCATTTGACGCAAGGATGCTCGTCCATTTCCGGTTGTGGAGATTAAAGCGGAGCAAAAACGAGAGAAAACGGGATTATGGCAGAGTCTTCAAAATTTACTGTCCTCCAGTCTTTGAAATGAAACGTATATACTGTACGTTTAGATGTAATTTTATATATAGTTATGTTTATTTAATATAATTTTAAAAAGAAGCATAAACACAACGAGGGGTGTCTGTTTTATCTGTTTTTGTGACTAACGTTTCTTTAGTATAACCATGGAGTATAAAATTCAATATAAATTCTCGGTATTGCATTGGACTCTACGATCAGCGGAAGTTATCGAGCATCCTTAATCCTTCACCGGAAATACCGCCGTGCATAGAGCCCATTCGTATGAATGACCTACCCCTGACTCCGCCCCTAAACATAATCACGTGGGTTCAGACAAATCGTACAAATTCGTACGAGTGAGGTCGTATGAATTAGTACGAATTAGCCACTTTTGAATCACTCGTACGAATTGGTCGTGAGATAGGGTAGGAAAAACAGGTTACAGGTTGCCTGGATCGCAACATAAGTTTCCTCGGTGTGTTCCGCACGGTTCCATGCTGTCGGGTGAAATTGGTCCTCGATGAAAGAGGGACCTCTGATTGGCTGTTCAGGTTAGTGAAAGAGTCAATGCACGAGAATAATAGCTAAACAATGAGCAAAGAAGTCAAAACTCTACAGATAGAAGGCTGTTCTTATGTTATGTCACCTTACCCGGGTGTTCCTTGGCGAATATTTCAATATTAACACGAGTGGAGCGGAACAAAGAAAGTGTTTAATAGGATTGTAAGGCCAAAACGCGGAAGTGAGTTAGCATTTAGCATTCCCGGTACCCTCGCTCTAAAGTCTATGGGATTTTTGAATGGGTTTTTGCTAAATCGCCTGAAATAGGTCTGTGGTGAACAAAGCCTCTAAATATTTTCACGTTTTAATCTATGACATAGAACACACAGTAATAACCTGCTTGTGGTTTTTTTAAACTTTATTGTGTCTGCTTATGTTTTTTTTAAAAAACTTTATACAGGCTTCAAAATGTATAAATGTTGGATTAACTTGTAAAGATTATCTGGTAACAGTTTAGAATACAGTTCCTTCGTTAATGAATAACTACACAAGAACTAATGAGTAACACAATATTAGCAATCTAGTATTATTAACTAACAAGAAACTCTGATTAACGAACTAGTAAGTAATAGCGCACAGAAGAAAGTGGTAGTTCACTATTAACTAATCAATAACTTCTATTTTTTAATACTTCCCAGAGAACTACTGAAAAAGTTTATTCTAGTAACTACTGTGCGCTATTATGTCTGTGCGCTATTACTTACGTTAGTCAGAGTTTCTTGTTAGTTACTAGATTGTTAATATTGTGTTACTCATTGGTTCTTGTAGTTATTCATTGATGAAGGAACCGTATTCTAAAGTGTTACCGATTATCTTGATAGACAAAACATGTAACGGGTCACAACTCTTTGTTAAAAACAGATCTTATTTTTTGTAATTTTCCAAAAGTCTATATGGGGAAAATGCATAGATTTTCGATCGAGGGAACCCATGCGACGCTAGCGAGTTGTCCTACAAAGTGATGTCATCTCCTTCGGCACTCTATTTAAAACGGTAAGCACGCCACGCACCGCTTTGTGTATCTAATTTTCCAGTCTAAGCATAAAATATTTAAAAAGGAAGTCAAAATATAGTCTTAATATTGTTTTTCTTTATCAAGTTAATTAGACTATTCAAATTTGTTAAATGTTTGTTTTGGGTTGCTTTTTAACAGAAAAACAAAAACATATTCTAATTAAACTGTTTTGGAGTGCATATTGAGTTCTTTTTTTTTATGAAATTGTGAAAACCCAATAGTAATTTTCAAAAACATTATCCTCCTCTACAAAGAGGTTAATATCTTGTAATTAGCACACACTACAATAGACACCACAATTTAATAGCCTTACTGAACAAGACAGGCTGCTTGGCCTCTTCAGCAAAGTATTTAACACCAAAATGAGTTTTAGCTGCATTTGTGGGTTTACATGAAGAACAACAACAAATACGAAAAAAAGAAATGTGCATGAGACTTCACAAGGACCACTGCATGCAATACATAAATCCAATTGATAAAGGTATAATAGTGTGCTTTGAACTTGAAAGTGCAATTATTTTTCATATCAAACACACTTTTGCACATTCACACAAGAATGCAGCTAGGAGATGCTTATTGCGATATAATTACAGGCTTTCCAAGAGTTGACTTCCATTCCTTAGCCTATAGGCTCTAATTGCAAATCTTTTTATTCATTAAACAAACACCGCTTCACAGCATTCTTTCCATGATAGACATCTGAACAGAAAACACTTTTCAGCGAGCCATGGCCAATTAAAGTTAATGTTCGACAATACAGTGCGTCGTGTAGCATTTTCCCCATCAAACTATTTGGACAGCAACTCTTTGTTTGCTCTCCAAAAGTCACAAAACTCTGCGATACCCGAAGCAGACCAAGTGGAAAAAGTGACTTGAGAGATGCATTTCTAATTAGAGATGGCGTTGGATTTTTATCATTAAAAGCTCAAACTTCAGAAGCACGCAGCGAAGCCTACGGTCGCCTCGAACCTCACGCGAAAGCAGACGTTCATCAGGGCTTTAACACTATCACACTGTAATCTGTCTGGGATTCCACGTGTGTTAACACAGCTAAAAACGTAGAAGGCAAACACTCCAACAACACGGCATGAATGTCTCAATATATTAACTGCACAATAAACAACCTATTCAATTCCAGGGATTTGCATGAGAAATGGGAGTATTAACGTGGAAGGATGTGTGTAGTCATTCAAAGTGCGAGTTGATGGCAGAGCGAAGGCTTTGAAAAGCCCTTCCCAGCGAGAGGGTAGAGAGAGAGAGAGAGCCCTGCTGCGGTAGAGACTAACACTGCCTCAGTGTTGGCATATCACTGAGCACAATGGCCTAGATTAGCAAAGTGTCAGTACTGAGCTGAAATAAGCTAATTGCTTAATTAGCTGACCCAATTCGATAAGCCTCTTCTAACATATTAGCTCTAGCTATGTAACAAATAGCTTGAATTCATGTAAAAAGTACGGGCTTAATTACAACCGTGAGTGTGAAAAGCTAAATGAGACGGGCAGCGTGGTATGAACGTTATTGTGTCTGAGACTATTAACCGTCCATATATTTATAAGCAGAAGAATGGCATGACTGCGACACCCTTATTGGCTCCGAAAGTATGAAACGCGGAACCTTTTGTTTGTGTCTCACATTCGAGCTTTGTACCAAAAAGACCAGCTTGTTATTGACAGCTGCCGCACGTTCGCTCGAAACAATTACGGAGCGTATCGGTGAAAGTGATGTCAGCGAGCCGTCGGAAATAGAAAAGTCGGGTTAAAGGTAAAACCATTTTCTCATTAGACTGAACGATGAGTGGGACAGATTAATTTACATTTTCCCCTGACATATTTTACATACACAATCTTTTGCTTAGCACTGGGACTTATGGGCAAAAGAGCTCTATTTGTATAAGATGAAGTCATTTATATGCTAATTCATTGGAATGTAGACCTTCCAGATTCATGTTTACCTATTAGTGCATATAGATGCGAAGGGACATTAGAATATTGGAAATGGAAAGGACGGGGAGGGGGAGCTGTGGGCAACGAGGTATTAGCACAATGTTTCCTTCTATTAATCTCGTATTATGAGCCATTTCTGTTTTTACTTAAGCAGCACCCAAGAGCCAAGCTGGAAGTCATACAATAAATGACCATTTTCTTGAACTGACTTTGAGGAACACATGGTGGCAAAGTCAAAAGCATGCACAGCGAATAAGACACAGCCTAAAAATATCGAAACGCTTCATAGTTAAAAGGGTAAATTCTATATACATCTTCAAGAAAAAGAGTTTTACCCCTACATAAAGAATTGAGGAAATATCAATATCAATCATATAATAAATAGTATATTCAATTGATTTTTTTAATAGTTTGCATTACCATTAATTCATTGAGCTTTGATTTATATTTCAATTTTAGTAGACGTTTAACATTGCAGTTAGTTATTTTATTTTTATTAAATAAACACTCAAGTTAACAAGACTGATGACACAAATTTTAACAAAAGATTCCCATTATGTTTATTGCTGAATATTTCAGCCCACACAATCAATTAGCCAACGTACTTCGCCTAAAATCCACAAAATGAAGGAGTGGGTTGTCAATGGCAGAAAAACAGCACTCGGCCCCTCCACCACTGGCTGGCGGAGAGGTGTGACAGATCATATTACAAGCAAGGCTAAAATGCTAATGTAATTCCACATGAGCCGGGTTTAAAGAGATCCAATCGACCATTCCTGATACCCAGTGTCGTTGTGTCTAAGAAGATGACGTTCCTCCTCTCATTGTCTCAGTAATTCACCAAAATTGCCACTTAGAGCCGCTCCAAGATGTGCGTTTCATCTCCAAGCTTCCTCTGGTCTCTGCTAGTCAGTTCATTTTTACTTCCTCCAAGAGTTCTAGCACTTCATTAACCTTGCCAGGCTCAAGATAAGAGAGGTAGAGCATCAAAAGAAGCCAGCCAACAGAGAGAAAAGACAACACAGTCTCCACCGCACAGCGGCCATCAAAAATGAGCACGGCCACACACACACACACACAGAGTGTCTCCCATGCAAAACACTCAATGAGCTCTCCTTAGCATATCAGGCCTGCTTGTATGTCTGTCATTATAAGCACCAAAAGTGTGTTAACGCTAGAATACATGGATTTGTGATTAGGATATGCTATACAACTTGTGTGTTATCCCTGGCATTGACAAAACTGTTCATGCATTTATCTTATGGAAAACTATAAAAACGCATGGTTGTGGAATAAATACCATATGGGTGTTCGCTAATTGTAATACTTAAAAGGTACAATATGTAAGAATTTTGTAATAAAATATCCAAAAATCACTTGCACAGTGTGATATATTTCCTGCAATTGTGTACAATATCCCAAAAGTCTCTAAAGATTTTTTTTTTTTATTTCAGAGAAAAAGTGGCCGTCACAGAAAAAAATGTCGTCTGTCACTGACGCAATATCCGCACTATCCTTGGTTTCCATTAATACTGCCATGACGTAACCATGGCAACAGTCGTGAACAACTGCGTAGTGCATTACGTTTAGCGGCACGCAGTTCTTTTTTTTTCAAACATAGACCATGGCAAGCAGACTTTGGGACAAACTAGGAGAACTAAAATGATGTCCGTGAATAACTTGGACTTGACAGCTTTATTAGACAGGTGAGCAAATGTACATAAAGCAAATCAATGTTACGTTAGTATGTTATTCTTATGTTGATCTAGTTTACTGTACTTCTAGCTTCGTATGGCAAACAAACCAACACGTAGTATAACATTATAACTTTCAACCAAGCGGCAACCTCCCCGTCTCTCTCTTGAAGCCAACACGGAAGTGAATTAAACTGCAATTTATCGAGTGGCCGCTTGAGGCAGGCTGCAGAAGCGAGTCAAATCTGTATCTCCCCCATGTTAAAATGCCCAACTTTACAGCAGAAAAAAACATGTTTACAGCCTGGAGCAAAAAGTGGCTTTGGTCTATAGACCTCATTTTTCCCTTCATGACAACTGTGAGGGGGGTGAATTTTTTTACAACTCATCTGTTTAAATTATATTTAAGCCTTAAAGTTCTGCATAATTAAGGGCGTGGCCACTTGAGTGACAGGTGGATTCTTGCTGCCGCGTTCACTCACTGTCGTTTGTCTGCTGTCTGTTAGCGTCACCCTCAGCTGTGTTTGTGCTTTACCGGGATTATTTCATACAGTTTAATACATGTATTATACCTTCGCCCGTGCACGCCGTTGGATTCCGTCATGTTGAGTATGGAGAGAACAACCAGCGCCGTGTTTCCAGCTGTTTCCCTCGCATGCACTAATGGATGTCTGATGATTTCAGCGCGTTCTCTCCGTCCATGCAATAGATGCACACCCTTGAATGAGCGCGGATTTCTAGTTCATTTACTTGAAGTTCTGAGGTAATATTTGGTTTGACCCATCTGGGAAACTGAGAGGCGGCCAAAATCAGATTGTAAAATGGACTGAATTAAAGCTCTTTACGAACTTGACGTGAGATGACTGACATGTGCTTGCCTTGAATCACTGTCGCATGCACAAGCTTATACATTTTAACTAGCAGAATAATAATGCATCACAATGCACATAGTTGACTGCTTGTATGTTGTGAGAAATGTGTGTGATCTGTGTTAATGTACTTGTATATATGCTCTTAACTAATTGCCCCTTGTGAGATTAATAAAGTTGATAAAAAAAGTTAAGTAGTCTCACTTTTAGTTACGTCTTACTATTATAATATTTCGAAGGGCAAAACATGAACTTTAACCATTGGCTTTACTTTTTCAATCAGCTGTCAATTCAGCGACAGTAGCATAGCATTAGCACCTCAGCTCCACCCGCGTCCCGCCTCTTTGCCCATTTTAATTTATCCGGTAGTGACGAGAGGTGACGCACTGCCAAGATGGCGACGGTCGGCCCCGCCCACTTTAGGCCTCAAAATCGCTCTTCAGAAACCTATGGGTGACGTCACGGACACTACGTCCATATTTTTTTACAGTCTATGCTTTCAACACACATTTAAATGCTGTTTAGTGTGATAGTGTCGTTCAAGTGAAGAAGTGCTGCATTCCCTCACAAGTTTTATTTGTCTAATAAACTGACCTGTGTGAGTAATTCCTTTATATCCGTGGGACTCGCGTGTGATATCTGTCTTTTTAAAATTATTAATGTTTACGCTCATCCATAAACATTATTACATCCATCTGCTTGACAGCAAGTCCCATCATTCAGCTCATCACTGCATCATCAACCTACGCCTTTGTTATTGTTGGAAACTGCGCCCTCTTGTGTTGAAAAAAAAACTACCTATTGTGTCTTTAAGTCATTTGAGCTTATTTCCAACAATTATTTTTCCCCCTCAGAAGTCCAAAATTGAGAGATATAAATATGTGATTGCAAGAAAAAAAAAAGTCAGAATTGTGAGATTAGTGTTAAATTTCATGCTGTAACTGTAGGGCTAATACATTGTCCCCTATGAACTGCATATTATGTGACTATCTCACACATGCTTTAATGTTAGAGTAATAGCCACAGATTTCATCAGTAGTCCATCCACTTAATGACTTGAAAATATTTTTTACTTTGAAAGGTGTCAACAACCATCTTTTTTTGCATTCCAATTCTGACATCCAAAGGCTCAAGACATTATTTCCCTTCTCTGTGGATCTTGTCCATTTTCCTCCACTTTTCACTGTTTATCAGCCACCACAATGTGCGCGCAACTGTGACATCTGCTCCCAAATTGTCCATTTCAGTGGTTCCCACCCCTGGTCCTGGTGTACGTCGGACACTGCACATTTTTTTAGGTCTCTCTTATTTGACACCCATCTGAGGAGTCTTTCCTAACAAGCTGGTGAATTCAATCAAATGTGTTGGGTTAGGG
Organism: Pimephales promelas; assembly: GCF_016745375.1. Next base: position 379,099 of record NW_024121200.1, on the reverse strand, counting down.
AGATACCCACACTGTATAGTGCTGGGGCTACTCAAGGTCTAGGGTTGGGGAAAAAAAAATAGGTGCAGGTTTCTAAAAAAAACCTGTGTTCGTGTTCTTTTTTTAAATCATTAAAATCATAACATTGAGTTAGTAATGAAAAGCTGCATGGTAGCATAACGCAATGTATTGGCGTGCAGGGGTGTTTTGAAACGGGGGCAAAGTCTTTCCATATAATGTTGTCTCATTTCCCTGGTTTAATAAACAAAAAAACAACTTGCTTTTTAATTAGTGTTCCCATTAGTGCTATCATTGTTTATTCAGACTGACAAGAGGCAGGTTTTATCGAACAAACCAATCCAATCCTAACGCGATGGCAGCATTGCCTCCTCTCACTTTCCCCTATTTGTTCTCAATTACACCCCACCAAACCCAACACATTAGGGTGTCCATTAAAACTCAATGGGCTCAGGGGAGGCAAGAGAGGTGAAGCGTCCCGCTCAGAGTTTCCGCTAGAAAATAAACGTCCTGGTCAAAGTGACCTGCAGAGGTTTTGCTTTACGAACATTTTGATTATATGCCGGTCAAATATCACATATTAATTGCCGTATTTTCCGCACTATAAGGCGCACCGGATTATAAGGCGCACCTTCAATTAATGACCTACTTCAGAACATTTTTCACATATAGGGCGCACCAAATTATAAGGCGCATAAGATACGGCAGTCACACGTTTGACTGGGTTTGCGTTATGCATCCACTAGATGTGCTAAAGGGAATGTAGCGAGTGTGCGCGGCCCCGGATTATAAGGCACACTGTCGTTTTTTGAGAAAATTAAAGGCTTTTAAGTGCGGAAAATACAGTAGTCAGGTTGTGGAAAACTGGAGGCAGGCTATGTAACTTAAAAAAAAAAACGGCAATCAGGCCATATAGAATGCAACACATTATCATTAGCCTAACTTTCAAATAGACGGAAAAAACATGAACGTCTGATTGGCGTCAGTCAACACCAATTGTTTTTTACTATGGTTTCACACACTTACTTATTGAAACATTAAGCCACAGATGTAGGCTACCTAATACAAATAAATAAAACATCTCCAGTTAACTAGCAGATCATTAATTTAGTTTGCTTTTAAATAAGAGATCTAGCGCTAAAATCTGTTTTTGAAATCAAGCTGAGCGCTCGTGTCCGCTGCTATCAATTGCATGAACGACGCGCTGCGTGAGTTGCGCAATCTTTACTCGGATGCGCGTTTCAATCTATAGCCGTTGCGAAGACTATTCATTCCGGTAAAACCACAAAATAAAATGCACACAAGTGTGTCCCTGCTCGATATAGGCTGTAACCACTGATGGACATAGACTATTCAGTTTTGATGAGAGAAAGAAAAAAAAAAAAATCCTCTGTAGCCTGAGTGCACGGATTAGAACCACCGATCTATATAATGAGATGTTCCTGATTCACCATCGTCCGTCGCGTCTGGCCTCTGAAAAAAGCTTTTAAGGATAGCCTGCCCCATTCATTGTTTAGGTCTATTACGTTTTATTTGAAATATTAAAGAAATGTAATATCGAAATATAAAATATAGAAAATATATTGTGCTTTATTTGAAATTCAGCATGCATTGTTGTTTAATAACTTTCAAACGGTAGAGGCTGATCCTTATAACATAGCCAAAGGTCAGTGTACTTTTGCTTTATAGCCTATATTTTAGGCTTCTTAAATTCATATTGTGTTAGTGGGGAGGGATTATACCGCAATTTTAATAGGACAATTTGACCAGAGAGAATTAATTTTGTCAGACAACTAATTTTTTTCCCCAGCCAATGTCCAGTAATTACCAGACAACGGAAACCCTGGTCCCGCTGTAACTTTACCCGCTGGTGTCGCTGTTGGACAGTGTTACTTTAAAAAGTGTATAAATCACTTGTTTTTCTAATGCCACATTTTGTGATATATGCATTGTTTTATTTTTGTAATATGAGACCCTGCCTTCCTTGTCCCCTCGGAGGAAACGCCCCTCACGCAATGTTTCCTTTGTGCAGCTACACACCTCCAGACTTTTAGTATGTGCCTAACAAAATTGTACACCTAAAGCACTGAAGTGTGCATAAAATTCTCTAACACACCATGTTCATTAATCTCTTCCTTCATTTTGCCACAAAGAGGACAAAATTATTTTTTCTTGGGAGGGAACTGTAAATCCCTGTCTAGGTTCAGTTAAAAGGCTTAAAATGTCACTAAATGACAAATTAGAAGCTTCCTCTAGCGTCATAAGACGAGCTGTTGTGGCATCCGAAAGTTACCTGGAAATGAGGTTAACATGCAGTGAGCACAGGCGTTACTGAAACAGTTGACGGTCTCATTACCCATCACGGATCTTGCCATGAGATCTCAACAGCAATTCAATTGTACAGCATCAAAGCATTTATTCGCCGGAAAGTGTCACAAGAAAGAGCTCCCATGCTGAGAATTTCAACTTAATACATTTCAACGGATTTCAGCTGCTTACTGGAAAGCTAAAAATATTCATTTGAAACTGACCCTCCCCCCACACACTATATATATAAAAAAATACAATAAAAAAAAAAAACAGGACCACATCAAAACTGAGACGCTGAACATTTACTTGCATTCGCAGAACATGCGATACGAGATGGAATGACAGTTTTTCTGTTCAGCGCAGCGCTGTGATATCTCTGTCAGGAGTTGTGTGTGCCAATGCTGGACATCTAGTGAGCCAGCTCAGATCGCGGGTGAAAAGAGACTTTGGCATTTGTGAAGAGTTTCCATATGTATCACTTCTGTTGTGGGGCCCGTTCCACTGATCCACAAAACCAGCCGAAAGGATAAAGCGACGAGTCTCTGTGCCAGTGTAAAGAGCAGGAGCTCTTGCGAACGTGTAAAGAGGGAAAAGTTGCTTTGCCGCTGAGCAGAGTCGGGCAGAATCCTGCATTGGCGCTGATAACATGCTTGGATTAGGGATGTTTAAGGGAAGGGAAAATTATTCATTTGAGATGGATGAAAAGCTCCACTTGTCAAGTCTCCCAGTCATGCTCTTTCCATCTCATTCCCAGGAGCCAGAGTGCATATTTTCCCTTCAATGCAAATGTTCGCACAGTGAAATTGTGAGCACATTACCTCCTCTCCTTAAACACACCAAATGACACAGAAACTAAATTAAATTTTTGGGTGGGTAATTTAAGTTTACAGTGTGATCAGCTTTTTACATATTGCATACGTTGTGGCACAACAGTGGATAAATCTGTTGTAGTTTTTAGCTTTACAAAAGTGGTCCTCAACCAGGGGGGCGGGACCCACAAAGGGGCCTCAGGAGGATGCTACAAGATAGCGTGCAATAATATTTAAAAAGAAAAAAAGATTGCATCTTACCCGTCATTTGTATTCTCAGGGTCTTGGAAAACCTGGTCCCTATAATGACGGTAGTTGAACAAACTCAAAGTTAGGATTAATTTTAAGTTGACAAAACCAAATCAATTCGATCAGGTTTTGTTGGTAGTACCTTGACGCTGACTTTGTCAACTCGGGTTTTGATCCTGAGTTCATGGAGCGCATGCACATGAAAGCGTGACATCAGTAGTGAACAGCCAATCGCTTACCTTGAAACTTAGCAAAACTGCAATTCACTTGTTGTGAGAGATTCAGCAAGATTCATTTCTTTAAGAGATTGAAGTATATGAAGTACATGAATGCATTTACACAGCAAGAAGATAATATTTTGCTATAAGTATAATCTAATATACATTTGATTCCAAATCTTATTTATATTACATACAGTAACAGCGTGTGTGTTTGTGTAAATATATTCATTTTAACTAAATGTTTAATAATTGTTAAACTAAAATCACGTAGGGGGTATAATATTTCAACGCATTCTCATCCTTTAACGTCATATAGAACGCTATATGCAAAAACGGCGCTATACTACGCACATGGCACCCGTTACCGTTAATATAACACGCGAACCCAAAACGTCATAAATCCTTTAGCGTGAATATGACACGCACACCCTACCCCACACCTAAACTTAGCCCTCACAGCGCGTGTTATATTAACGATAACGGGTGCCATGTGCGTAGTATAGCGCCGTTTTTGCATATAGCGTTCTATATGACGCTAAAGGATGAGAACGGTCTGAATATTTATATAAATAATGAAAACCAATCACTAAAAAGCCAGATAATCTGCTCCAGGGCAGGTTAAGTTAACACTGTGCTAAAAGCCCAGAGGTGGCACAAAATATATAGGGCCCAGAATATGAGAGGACATTTAAAACTCTGATTTTATAGACCTGGAAAAGTCATGGAAGTTTAACACTTTATAATAAGGTCAAATTAGTTCACATTATGCAACAATGAGCAATAAATGCATTACAGCAGTTAGTTAACGAAAGTACAACCGTTCAAGCTCAATATTAAACATTAAATGAGTAGTTCACTTTAAAAAAAAAATTCTGATAATTTACTCACCCCCATTTCATCCAAGATGTCCATGTCATTCTTCAATGAAAACATTCCAGGATTTTCTCCATATAATGGACTTCAATGGGAACCAAACGGTTCAAGGTCCAAATAAGAGTTTCAGTTCAGCTTCAAAGGGCTTTAAACGACACCAGATGATGAATAAGGGTCTTATCTTATCTAAAATGAATAAAAAAAGTTTAAGTTTTATAAGCACAAATGCTCGCTTTACTCTGTTCTGTGATGAGCATTCGTGACTCTCCTGTTCGAACTCGTTAATCAAAATGAACAAATCTTTTTTCGAGTCATGACTTGAAGGGTCCTAGATAAGACCCTTATTCATCATCTGATGTTGTTTAAAGCCCTTTGAAGCTGCACTGAAACTCATTTGGACCTTGAACCGTTTGGTTCCCATTGAAGTCCATTATATGGAGATATAATCCTGTTTTCAAAAACCTTCATTTCTTTTCCACTGAAGAAAGAAAGACATGGACATCTTAGATGACATGGGGGTGAGTAAATTATTAGCAAGTTGTTGTTTTTTTGTTGTTTTTTTAAAGTGAACTACTCCTTTAACAGAATCGACTTTATTAATAATTATAATTATTGTTTAGTGATCGACCGATATATCGGCCGGCCGATATATCGGGCCGATATTTGAGGTTTTTACGTGTATCGGAATCGGCCGATACACCGCTGCGCGTTCGCCGATAGTTTTTTTCCCCCGCCGTTATTTATAGACTGGCGGCCACGGGCAACTCCGTGCTGCTGGAGATGCTGCAGTTCACGTGCCCCGCCCTCCTCCACTAGCGGAGTGCAACCTGCTCTTCACGAGAATGGTAACTTAAACTTTCAAAGGATCTTTTAAATGCTTGACTCCTGAAATATTGTCAAACACTTTGAAAATGGAAACACGTCGCCCTATAACTGTTATGTGCTTGCAACTAAGCAAGTTTGTGGGTCCAAATGGAAAACGCGAACGCCTCGTCTATAAAAACTTAACTGCTTGCCATTGTATTAAGAAGCTGCAAATAGTTAAGGTGTAGGTTATCCGTTCAGTATGCATTAGGACTGTCTATGAATATTCTACATTCGAATATCTATTAATTTTAAAGGTGAAAATTAATATTTGAATGTGGAAAAACACGCCCGCGCCCCGCGGTTGCAGACTAATAACTTTACCACAGCTGCACAGCTCGCTCGGAGCGCTCACTGTCGGTTCTATACTGTGAAACTTCAAGTCACTGAATGAACTGAAGCCTGCTATATTTGGGACAAGAGTCGCGACTCGCAACCTTAAATTGCTTGCACAAAACTCTTGTTTAGCACTCAACATTTGTTTGTTGTTCATTTAACCGACGCGCAGAGACCGTGAGGGCGAGAGGGAGAGAGAGTGCCTGAGCGAGTCCAGGGCGAGACAGCGTGAGCTCTGCGGTCTTGGCCATTAGTTGATTTACTTGCTTTTTAATACGTTGTCAAATATGTTTAAACTCAAATAAACCATCTAATACTAGTAGTTATGTCTCTTTTTATTAATGTGTCCTGTTATTGATGTAATGCGCGTCAACAACAAAACGCGCAACGGGATGTTCGAATATGTTTTTTAGAGGGAATATGCAAACGCCATTTGAGCAATTTTGACAGCCCTAGTATGCATACGGTAACGAACTCTGGTCATAGGATTAAGGAATGCCAACGTTATTCTGTGCTTTTTGTGGGAGATTTATTCAGCGCTCACCTGGCTGAGGTTTGGGGCGTGTGGAGTTTGTCTCCCTCGCAATCGCAGTAATATTAGAGACTAGACATGCTCATTTTATTTTATGTAGGAAAATTGAAACCATGCAGTACATAGTTCGTTTCTTTTAAAATGAAGTACAGTGTGCACTGTGCACTTTATTATGCTGGTTGCTACTGTGTGCAATAGTGTAATTATTTAATTTATGCTTAAATATTCATTTTCAGCACTGAACTTTTTTTGTTCTACTTCATGTTTTTAATATTTTTTTTAAATTGTTTATCTACTTGTTCTTGTTCTACCTCACATGTTTTTACTATTTGTTAAATATTAATTTTTGAAGTTAGTTAAATGTTACTTTTATTAAATTGAGACCTGTAACATTTGTTAACGTCATGTTATTTTTAAGATGTAAATTGAGGGAGCAAAATGTATCGGCTCCAAATATCGGCTCAAGAAAATCGGCAGCCCGTATCGGTCATCGGCTAAGGCTAATGGGAAAAAAATCGGTATCGGTATCGGCACTAAAAAATCCATATCGGTCGATCCCTATTATTGTTAATTATAATTTTTTTTTTTTTCATGGTTTGTTCATTTCAATGTTAACAAATGGAACCTTATTGTTAGAGATTTAACCGAAAATTAAATTCATTATTCTTTCATTATTTACTCACCCTCATGTCATTCCAAACCCGACTTTCGTTCATCGTTAGAACACAAATTAAGATATTTCTGATGAAATCTGAGATTCATATGGATCCGTTTTATGATCTCTTTATGAAGCATCAAAGCAGTAGCAGTCAAAGGAGGGACAGAAATCACTCAGATTTCATCAAAAATATATTAATTTATGTTCTGAACATGAACGAAAGTCTTACGGGTTTTGAAAACGACATGAAGTAATGACAGAATTTTCATTTTTGGGTGAACTAACCTTTTAAGTGTTAACAATTTATCTAGTTATGTCGAGCTCAAAAATATTTTAATTGGGAAGAATGTGTTTTATTTGGGAGTTGTAAAATCGCAAATCACAAATGACAAGAAAAACATTGGCAATGAAATGTATACCCTGAAGAGCATGGAGTTTAAAACTTCTGGAAGTGATCATTATTTTAATATATTGCCTAACAAATAAAATACCAGAAATATTGAGTGGCCTCCAAATATTGCCTTTGCCAATGGGGGGCCTTGGAGTGAAAAACGTTGAGAACCACTACTCTTAATCAAACTAAGCTATCCGGCAGGTCCAGCGTTTAGGATGCAGTTACAAAATCTAAATCTTTCCTGCAGCCGGATGATCACTGAATATATCAGCTCCCCTGTACAAACATTATGATCCGTCTGATGAGAGCCAGGGCTCCAGTCTGGATGGCTAATAAATTAGAAGCACGCTTCTCGTTTACTCATCAGAGCTAATGAGGCTGATAAAATTACCTTGAGGATCATAATTACAGAGTAGTGGCAGAAGCGTTAGCACCATATCTGCAACATGCGCACACACACACCTACAGTACAGGAAGAGAAACAGCTCAGCGGCCACCGCTGGACAAACAGAGTTTGACCTTTAGAATAAACTGTACGTCAGATAAGTGTAATGTATGCTTTTAATTAAACAATTAAACCGCGTCGCATTACACTGAAAGCTTGCGACGCAGCCCATGTGACATGTGCATCGCATTAGCGCACTTTCCAGCGAAACCCCCCAAAAAAACGCTTAAGTACACTCCATTTTCAAATCCATTTTGTGTTTGTGACCTCAGTTTAGCTGGCCTTGATCAAGCAAATATGCAAATGTCATTCAGTTATGTACCGAAGGAGAGACGCTCGCGCGCACGCTTGAGGTTAGCGATGCTGCATTTGAGCTGGCGGACCGATTTTTGAAATACCAGGCTGGTGACAAACAAGTCAACCCCCCGGCATCCTTCATCCCTTCAATTTCATCACGCGGCTCATATACATTAAGCACTCGATCAGTAATGGCATCTTTTGATGGACACGGGCGGCGTGGACGCGAGCGCTCACCTCGGAGAATTTCATTTCATCAGCCATTCAGAGGACGAATTGTTTTACTTATGAATATTAATGTCCGCCTAATTTGAGGCTGTTGTTAATGCTTGTCGCTAGGAGCTTGGCAAATCAGGTCCCATTCCTGTTAAAACCATGTATTAGACACCCCCCTGACACTAAGCCCTCGCCTTTGATTCTTAATTGCAGGAGTGCGAGCATTTGCAGGAGATGGGGCGCAAAGCTTTAATTAACTCTAATATCACACGTATTCAGTCTCGACTGTCACCCGCATCACGCGTGGCGTTCTGCACCAATATCCTCCTCGGCTCCTCTCAGCTAGAGAGAGATGGTGTTCCAAGTTCATGATCACAATTTCATGCATCTTAAATTGGGGATGGATGGCCTGTAAGCAGTGGCATGATATTAAATGCGAGTAAATTATCTTAATGCATTTTACTAAAACCCATATTAAATGATGGCTGTATAAACGGCCGTTTTACAGCACGAGCAATGATAGGAACAACAATTATGGTTGCTGCAGCGAGCGTGGTGTCATTTTCATTTTCGGAGAAGGGAAACGACTGGAAGTGTGGGATAAACTGGGCATTTTGGTTATCGTGCGCTTCTGACCATTTCTGCACGGATGGGGTTTTCCATTTAACGTTTTTAGGCCTCACGATTCAGAGATTGTGAGCATGAAAACAGTTGCTGGTACAATACACTAAGAAACTTCATTAAGATTTATTGGATAACTCATTTTAAAAGTCAAATATACAATAAATAAGCACATTCATTCGTAAAACATCTCTTAAAATAACTTTAAAAAAAAACTTGTGGGTTCTCTCAAAACAGTTTGAAACACCATGTAAAAGACATCTTTGGACGAACTATATTTTTTTAGTTAGATGAACAGTTTTAATGGAGCTAGACCAATAATCCGCACCTCTCCAGCACACAAGCTCCTCTGCAGTCTAATCTCCAGCTTGATTTTGCATTCTCAGGAATATAAAATAAACTGGGAAAACTCCCAGTTTATTTTAGAAATGCATGCAAGCTCATAGTGCCCCCTTCAGGTCACTGCACGCACTGAATCTTGAGGGCACTAGATTTAGCAGGCAGCACAGTTCAATTTTTTTTTTTTTTTTTTGGAGGTTAGAGTTAAATTAAGATGCTCCACAGATTCTTGGATCACACTCAAGAAGCATGCTTCAGCCAATCTTGGACATCTGTTTATCTGCTAATATAAGTTACCATTTATGTCTGAACAAGTGGGGGTGGAAGCAAAAAAAAAAAAACCAAACACAACAAGAAAAGAAATGTACATTTTGAACAAATATTCAAACTAGCCCACGCATTTAAAGCGAAGGCAAAAATAAGCAAACACTGTAGGACCAAAAATGTTTAACACTTAAAGCAAATAATTAGAATTAGTATTAGCTAAATCAAATAAGGTGAAAAGTATCAGAACATGATCAGAATAATAATAATAAAAAAAAAGTGTTTTTAAAGAAACATTTTGCTCCAGAAACTCAAACTACCTCACTGAGCCACCTGATAGAATTGTGATTCTTAGTCCCAAACCTTCTTAGGTGAAATCTGGACTTGGATCTGGATCACTGCACTCCAGTAGATCTGAAGTTCACTCTCCCATTGAGGCTTTTTTACTTCTCCGTCTAAATAACTTGGAGAAGGACGACTTGCGTTTGTTTTTAAACTTCTGAAGACCTGCACCCAGACAGAAACAAAGAACTTTTCATTCAAGCTCAGAGTAGATTTGACAAGGTCAAAACAACGAGAGCAAAAGTTCTCACCTAGTCTTTGCATCATTTCGTTCAACTGTTGATCTTCCTCCTCCTCCCTTGAAATGTGACATTACATTTACTTGGCAAAATTACATTTACAAATGTGCAACTTTAGAAGTAGCGCTCAGAAAGTACAGTATTTCATAAGCAGTGTGGTTTCTTCATGACTTACCGTAACCGGTCCTCCTCCAGCCCCTCAACAATAGCGTTCCTGTCATTCACGATTTTCATCAGTCTGTTCAACAGCTCTGTTTCCCTCCTCTTCTCATCCAGAGTCTTGAGATGTTCTAGCAGCAGGACACATAACACATTGGGTTTCCATGTTTTCTGGGGACCTTTCAATGATTTTTATGCTGTACATACTATATATTCCATTCCCTTGCTTACACTAACCCTACCCATCACAGAAAGCTTTCAGCATTTTAGATTTTCAAAACACATTTAGTATGATTTAAACAGGGACCAAAAAAAAAAAAAAAAAAGTCCCCAAAATCTAGGGAATGCCTGGACACGCAAGTTATGGCTTTTCCACAGTTTTGTAAAACTAGTACTGCTGCTATGACTTATGCTTTTTTATATCACTTTTTTATCAGCTTTTAAATAATGTTAAAACCACAATTAATTATTTCAAGCAACAGACAGGTCTGAGAACTGGCTCCATGTGTCACAAGAGATCTATGAATAAGATTTATTTATAATTTGTGCTCATTTCTAAATGCAGATTTACCATAGCAACCAAAGAGTGAAGACATGCCTCTCAAAGCAAAATTAAAAAGTAATTTATGAAAGTTTAGTGCAGAGCATACGGTTAACCCACAATATTGTAAAACATTCTTTTGTAAATAATGGATTCCTTGAGTGCAATGCAAGACCCTTTGCTCTGATTGAGACAAGGGTCATACAATTTTCCACAGTTTTATATTGAAGGAGTTTTCACTCAAAAAAAAAAAAAAACCTTTGCTGATAATTTAATCACCCCCATGTCATTCTTTCTTCAGTCGAAAAGAAATTAAGGTTTTTGATGAAAATATTTCAGGATTTCTCTCCATATAATGGACTTCAATGGGAACCAAACGGTTCAAGGTCCAAAAGACAGTTTCAGTGCAAACTTATCAAAGGGCTTTAAACGATTCCAGACGATGAATAAGGGGCTTATCAAGCGAAACGATCGCTCATTTTAAAAAACAAAGTTTAAGTTTTATAAGCTCAAATGGTTGCCTTGCTCTGTTGTGGTTAGGGTGTGATGCACATTCGTGACTCTCCTAATCGAACTCGATCATCAAAATGAACAAATCTTTTCCAGAGTCAAAAAAAAAGATTCAATGGTTCCCATTGAAGTCCATTATATGGAGAAAATCCTGAAATGTTTATCAAAAACCTTAATTTCTTTTCGACTGAAGAAAGAATGACATGGATATCTTGGATGACATGGGGGTGAGTAAATTATCAGCAAAAGTTTTTTTTTTTTTTTTTAAAGTGAACTACTCCTTTAAGAATTATCATTTTAAATGGATTCCAATGAAATAAGTTCACGGTACTTAAATGTTCACTGAAAGAAATTATTTTCATGATTTATCACAACTTTTTTTCCATTTGGCAAATTTCATTTGTTAAATGAAGTTTCTGTTGATTAAACCAATCTCCATTGTTGTAACTCAATTATTTTATTTCAATTAACTCAAAATAAAGGCAACCAGGTAACTAAATTAAACCAAGATTTTTTTTTTTTTACAGTGTACTTGCAGGTTTTACCATAATATAAATTTGGGAGAACTTTCAAAAATCGGTTTGCACAACTATAACTATTGAAGTTGAGAAAACCCAAATGCTTTGCAGCTAGTTGCTAACAGTTCAAAATGAAAAATTTACAGTTTGACATTAATCAAGCCTGACGAGTAATATTTACAGTACATTGCTCGAGTTAACCTGGCTTCATTTTTACCTGGTTTATTGATTAACCTCCTGAGCTCTCCTTCTACTCCAGGCTGCTGCTCCTCCAGATCCTGTGTTCTTGCTCTGAAAGAGATTGATATCTGTAAGAACCAAATTTGACCGCAAGCGGACACACTAGCCACTTTTCTCCCTTATTGTTTACAGTGGTGGAATGTAACGAAGTACAAATACTTCGTTACTTTACTTAAGTACATTTTTCACGTATCTTCACTTTACTTAAGTAGAATAAATAGTGCATACTTTTTACTTTTACTTCGTTACATTTTGCAGCAATTATTATACTTTCTACTCCACTACATTTCTACAACTTCTGTTACATTTTCATTACATTTTCTGATCAGTTTTTCCCCTGCCAAAACGTAATCTGACCGTCCGTTCGTTGCACGTTTGTCTCACCAGTGACGTTTGGTTGCCATAGATACAGTATATCAACCCGGTCACACTAAATGCGTCTCGCACGCAGTGTGTTTATCATGCAACTCATACGCGAAAATTTGTTTTTACGTGCATAGGAAACGCACCGTGTGTAATATATGTTTGGTTTGGTTAGGATTATGGCAAGCCAAGAGGTTCAGAATTACACCATAAATTAATCGTGTTTACTGCCAAACATAGTTATTAACATATAGTAAGGATAAGCATGATATTGCCTAATTGCAAGCTTGTTTCAGAAATGTTGACATTTTTTTCCATCATTATTGAACATCATTATAGGAGTAGGCTATTAGGTTGAATGAGTTAGAATTAAATGTTTTCATTTAATTCATTTAATCATTAGAAAATAGACATTAAGATAATAAATTGTTATGCAAATACTTTTACTTTTAATACTTAAAGTACATTTAAAATAAAGTACTTTTTACTTTTTACTTAAGTATGGTTGTCATTGTGTTACTTCTACTTTTACTAAAGTAAATATTTATCTGGGTATTTGTACTTTTACTTAAGTACTGAGATTCAGTACTTCCTCCACCACTGATTGTTTATTAGTCAACATTAAGAATTTTGGAAATGGTTTCATCCAGAAATTAGAATGAAATTACAATGGATGAATACAGTATAAGGGATCACTTACATGTACATCAACTCTGACTCCCTGCGGATGTAGCTTTGTTTTTTCCGAATCAGGTTAAACCAGTCCACCATCAAGGGATCCATCAGAAGGTCCCCATGACCCTCTGTAAAACAGTCCAAAGTTACCAAGGACACCAGGGTCCTAAATGCATCATTCACATAAGAGACACCCCACCTGAGGCCACAATTTAAAGTGCTCTGGAGACGGGCATCTCCAAATACTCACTTTCAACTTCTATTTGAGCTATGATTGAATTCTATTTGTCTCCTAATAGAGCACTGTAAAACGGTCTAAAAAGCATGTTTTCCATTGACATTGCCTTGAGGTGGTACAAAAAAAACATACAAGTACAATCCATACATGCACACACAAACTTAATTTCATCAAGTGGTGGTTTTGGCCTAGGTGGGAGCGAGAGGCAGTCAGGCTCTATGAAATCCCACCGGCTGCTAGCATCAGGACAGGTGGCTGGAGATGATATTACTGTGCCATGGTGACCTTGAAAAGAGCCAATCAAGTGCACTTGCCCCACACAGCTAGCAGCCTCTCATTGGAGCCCACCGCCTCTTCTCCATTTTCATCCCCGCGTCCCACAGGAGGAGAGGGAGCTTCCTCTGCGCCTCGCCTCATTTGGCCCTGGCTGCTGGAATCGAGAGCCTTTTATTGGCCACAGCCTTCCCCTAAAGGCTACATCGAAATTCCGGCTCCCAGGTGGACGGTCTCAGCTAACAGGTTTGGAATGAGTGCGCGTCTCATAGAACTCAGTGAACCACACACACACACACACACACACAAGGTGCAGCAACATGCTGTGTAAAACACAATCTTGAAAGCACCAAAAGGAACATCTGATATCCAAAACAGCTTATTTTGTCCTAAACAACCTTGAACGGCACCTTTTACTTCAACTTAGAGAAATGAGGAACACAACCAATACATGAACTACTAATCTAATACCTTCTTCATAAATGCGAAGTCTCATCTCCAACTCCACGCCTTCATTCTCCAGATCATTCAGATTGTTCTCAATGTCCTGCAGCTCTTTTGAGATCTGATCTGGTGTGATGTGGCAAGGCTTTATCTGAAAAGACACACAATATAATTAAACCATGGTGATAAGATATTTGATCATTTGGCAAAGGACAGTATACAAACATTTGCAAAAACTTACAGAAGGGGACCTCGTTTCAAGCAGCAAGCCATTTTTGGATGAAATATTTCCATTGTCGTAACCTAAAATTATTTAAAAAGAAAACTTTTTGGGGGGTATAAATAGCTGAAGGGTAAACATTACAGAGGCCAGAGACATGGTGGTGGTCATTTTTTTTCCATCACCGTGTCCCTTTTAGGACATTACATGGACAAACATGAACATTAAATATGCATAAATGACTGCAAATAGTAAAAAAATAAAAATAATAAGTGCCTGTGCCCCACACAGCTGGCTGTCTGTCTGTCTGTCTGTCTGTCTGTCTGTCTGTCTGTCTGTCTGTCTGTCTGTCTGTCTGTCTGTCTGTCTGTCTGTCTGTCTGTCTGTCTGTCTGTCTGTCTGTCTGTCTGTCTGTCTGTCTGTCTGTCTGTCTGTCTGTCTGTCTGTCTGTCTGTCTGTCTGTCTGTCTGTCTGTCTGTCTGTCTGTCTGTCTGTCTGTCTGTCTGTCCGTCTATCCATCTATCTATCTATCAACAAACAGAGCTTAGCCCATGCTTCTGTTTTCTATACAAGTGGTATAAATGGTGATTCACTAACTGCAATAAGATAAAAAAGCAACAAATTGCACCATGTGAACCATTCAGCTAGGGTTTAAAAATAAAAATAATTGTTACCATAAGTTTAGAAAATGCTTACTGGACATCGCCGACCTGCAGCGAGTTTGTTTTGGAGATGAAGGTTTGTGACGGGACTGAGAGGGCAAGACACTAGAGGACAAGGAACAGTCGGGTTTCAAACCTGTGGTCAGAAGAAAAGTATGATCATCATAAACGCAAATCATACCATGCTGCATTTGATCTGGCCTGGACTTACCCTGCCCACGACAAGTCTCTCCCAAACATGAGACAATAGGACTGAATGGCTGGATGGGGGAAGAAGAACCTGGTGGTGTGCATGCTCCATTTTGGACTGAGAGGGAAATAAATTGGTACAATTCATGCAGTGTTCAAGGTATGTATTTGAGGTTTGCCATTTAGGGGTGATGTGACTGGCTTACCCCAGGTCCCTTCCTGCTGTTCCCGTTCAGTTTTGGAGCAATGAGAGTTGTTTGATATAGAGGAGGTTGGAGCTCTTGAAGAATCTTGGACCTTCAAACAATGTCCACTTTTGTTTTCTTCACAAGTCAGCGGGACATCCTTGGCATTTCCATGAGATCTACAAAAAGTAAAATAACTTCACTACAACAGGACCAAGACTCAAAATCATCATTTCAAACCAGCATAAGCCGACACTCACCTCAGATACAGTAGACGAAATCAAAACTAAAAGAATGATTAGAGGAACTCAATTTAAGAGTCTAGAGTTTCAGAGGGGGCTGGTTTAGGCGCAGCACTCCTTGGGACTGCTGAGGATTGGGGATAGAGCGAGCGGATGCACTCGGAGGCAGTCAAACACTATGGGGGAGGCAGTAGGAATCCGCCGGCTAGAGGATGGATACATGAAAGGCCCCACTGTCAGTACTCTAGCTCTGAAGTGTCATTGCAGCTCACACCCGAGTGACTTTGCCTGCTTCCCCTCGTGTGGATTAGAAAGCATTAGGGAGAACGAGGCTGATCGAACTTACTTTAGTCTTGGTCCATTTGGAGCTGCCTTTGGCTTTGATCTCCAGTCAGTTGGGGAGTCGCAGCTCTGAATGTCTTTGGCTGAAGCAGAGGGAAAAATTATGGCAAACAAAAAGCACAAGTCACAATATCAAATTATGCCATTTGAAGCCATGCCGTCAAACAGAAAGGATTAATACTGCAGGGCAGAAATCAGTCTTAAGATTCAATCTTCCTGACTACATGGAGAAAACAACAAAAACAATGGATGCTAGCCCATGGCTTAATTTAACCGCTTTCCTGCCTATGTTCCCATCTCGTACTTATTACGCATGTTTATGGAAATATTTCCCATGTGACCTTTAGAAACCATTTTAAAAAAAGACCACAATCCATACAAGCAAAGGTCATCTGTGAGCGAACACCACCTTTGGCAGTAGAAAGCAGCAGGGATGGAGGTCTGCTGCGCTCCTTGCTGATGGCACTGAGGTAGAAGGATTCTTTGCTGCTATTGCTGATAACAAGGCTGGATGAGGTGGCCTCATACGAGCTCCTTCCTCCTGTTGCATCCCGTCCGTGTAACTCCTGCCTCCAGCTGGACACCTCAGCAGAAGAGCATCTGATTTTTATCCTGCGAGAGACATTCAGCATTCACACCATGATCATACGTTTTATTAAATTATTATTAAATTATACAAATTATTAAACTTTACAGTTTCCACAAAAATATTAAGCAGCACAACACATTTAAAATAAATGTTTCTTGAGCAGCAAATCAGCATACAAGAATGATTTCTGAAGGATCATGTGACAGTGAAGACTGAAGTAATGATTTTAAAAATAGAGGGAATGCATTGACGTCACTTTCCCGCCGGAACAACTCCCCTCAGCCTGACTGAGTGGCAAAAGATCTGCTGCGTGACTGGATTTAATAGGGGAAAATGTGACTAAAACGAACAATTTTATCAATTTAAACTAAATGTTGGACTGAATATAGTGTTCCTTACAACTTACAAAAGATCCAGTGATCCATGGATATTGACATGCAGCCAGGAATCGTGTTGCCTGACATTTGTGTTTGCCTGATTTCGACACCGGGGAAATAAAATCAAGACCTAAACATAAGCAAATTTGCCTGTGAACGCTTTATATAAATACAATATAGGCAGGTCTAAATCCGGGTGATCACTTATATCAGTGTTATATATAGCCTATATACCATCATTTCGTCGAGCCCTAAAACTTATAGCCCTAAAAACTTGTTGTTTTTTTTGTTTGTTTTTTTATATGCAATGATAAATATTTAATTGATGAGCTGTTAATATATATATATATATATATATATATATATATATATAAATACATACATACACATATATATACACATGCACATATATACGTACACACACATATATATATATATAAAATATATGGGTATGGTTTTACACCTAAATTCAGCATATTAACTTGAAATGATAACTGCAAATCCACCTTTCGCTGACTGCAGTCCAGTTGTTTCTGTGAATTGCAGTGATCCATTTGCTCCTCTTTCTATAGCAGTCTGTAAAAATATACCTTTGATTTTTTGTCAAATCTAGTTATATCAATCGCAAAGATCTTTCCTACTTTATTTGTGTTGTGTTTGTTTTTCACGGCATTCACGCTGAAAACAAATACAGCCGCTCAGCCACTCACTGAGAGTAACTGCAGGCACTCCGGCCCACGGTGACGTCACGCGCATACCCTCTATTCAGCTTTGCCGCAGGAATAATTATCTGGCGAGTATAGCAATTATTTGCCCATTTAAAACATATGATCTCATTTCTCACCAACCATTGATTTAAGCTTTTTACAGTTTGTCTTTAAGACCAAGTTAAATATTAACACTTGTCATTTAAGGTGCTAAAAGGTGCAGTGTTGTACTTGTTAATAAATCAGTGTTATTAACCTTTTAAGAACATTAACACAGGGTTTGAGAAATCCTGAAACCAAAATACCCAAGGTTAAAGAACAGTGACAAACAACCCAAACTTTAAAAATATAAAAGATAATTTTTCACCTAAGAAATGGTTGATCACTTATCAATAATACTTTAAACTACGACAGCAATCATTAGTCAGTCACTCACTGCTTGTCTGCTCCTGGGTCACTATTAAGTGCATTGTTGTTATTCCGGTTTCCTTCAAGTAGTTGTTTTCCGTTAGTCAGTGCACTGGTTCGGCCTTTCTCCTCCTTCAGACTGGCGTTCTGACTGGTGATGGACTCTGAGGGGCCTGACTGCTGTTTTGCGGTGGGCCGGTGCTCCGCAGCCGGGCCACAAGACTGGAAGAACTTCTGCCTGGCTGCCTGAGTCCTCTGAGCGGAGGCCGTCCATGACTGTGGAGCGAGACTGAGCTCCACTGGTCTGGGCACAGCCTTGACGGGTGTAGATAACACAGAGGTGTAGCGCTGTGAAGATGGCTGATCTCCACGGTCAGATTTTGGTACCAAATCAGCGAGCGTAAAGCCACTGCTCTTAACCACAGGCTTGAAGCCATTTTGGGCATGTTGGTGAATAGAACAGACCAGTGACCCAGTGTCCACTCCCAGTTTATATGCCCCAGATTTCAGTGTGCCATAGCATACACTACACCTGTTTAGGGGAGAGAAATCAATAGTAATAAAACGTTACAGTACTTTACCAAGTCTTGTGTTAAATTAGAAGTGTACATTGCAATAAAATAACTAAACCATGCAGGATGAGTTCCAGTACATGCCAAATTGCCATACTTTAGCTGACACTTTTATCCAAAGCGACTTACAATTTCTATATACTGTACGTCAGAGGATCGCACGGCTCTGGAGCAACTAGGGGTTAAGTGTCTTGCTCAGGGTCACATTGGTGTCTCACAGTGGATTCGAACCCAGGTCTCTCACACCAAAGGCATGTGTCTCATCCACTGCGCCATCACCACTTATCAATATTTATGAACAATATTAGCCATGCTTCCCAAGCAACACCAATGAAAACTCACTTAAAGCAGCTCCGGTGGTAAAGTTTCCCATCTACCAGGTGCCTCTGGACCAAATGCACGTGATTTCCACATACTGCACACTCACTGTTCAACGTGCCGGTTTTATTTGAGCTCTCCGTCAAAACAGATTTCTACAAAAGATCAGATGAATGAAAACATTCCAAACTAAAAATCAATTTTCCAAATCATGACTGAATCATTAAAACTCTTCTTTTTATAACTATGTCTGAAGACCAGTCATTTTTTTATGTTGAATAATCAAGGGAAAGCCAAATTGACACCTTCTCAGCAGCTCTGTGTGGTTGTGGAGATCTCGCTCTGAGCGGTGCGACGGGCGCCTGCACACATTTCGCCCCTGGGGATTTCTGCCAGTCTGTGCCAGTCTGCCGAGCTGGGGTAGCTAGAACGTGCTTCTCTGGAGCATTTTTCTGGATGTTAAGAGATGGTGGATGGTTGTCTCTGATACTTTTTGGCATTTCGGTATGAGGAGGACGGTTCTCTGTATTTGTTTTGAGATTGTGGTTTTTGGCAGCCACAGGCAGATTCTTCTTCTCTGATGGCACCTCCTTTGAGTCCTCAGCATGCCGCTTGATACCTCCTACTCCCCCGACTGAACATAAGAGACCATTGAGAAGAAAGTCTTAGAAATATGAATACGCTGCATTTTTCTAATTGTGCACTACCATTATTTTTGCAGTATAAAGTCCACAGAATGCAAACTTTTTGTATGCATAGAATACCGTATACAGCGGACCGCACTAAAGCTTTGTCTGCATTAATGCAGGTAAATTTTCTTTTGAAAACGCTACACATTAGCGTACAAGTGCTTTCCAAAAAAAGTTTCTCATTCATACTAAAACATCAAAAAACAAATCTTACAGTGCATGGATAATAGTAATAGAAGCTCACTGAGATGATAGAGAAACAAGACAGTAAAGTCCACATGCTACTCTTCTCGCACAATTATTTTATTAGAAACATATCTCAACCAGGGCACACTCAAATTAACCATTTCATATACGGTCTAAAACACAACTGCCCTCATGTTTTGACAGGACAGAAACAGAGTAAGTGTCATCTCTGTACAATCTTCATATTTACATTCTCGCAAAGTAACATTCAAATTTGCAACACTGTGAAAGCGAACAGCAAATACCAGGCACATAATGGTATAAACTAGGGCTGTCAAAGGATTAATCGCAATTAATCGCATCCAAATTAAAAGTTTGTGTTTACATAATATATGTGGGTGCACTGTTTATAATTATTTTGTGTGTGTGTGTATATATATATATATATATATATATGAAGAGTTCAGATGCAAAAGCCTCTAAATGCCATTTGAAATTTTCTTCTTTAATGATGATTTTCATCAAACTTGCATATTTAAGTTCAGTAATTTCACTCAAATAACAATTAATAGGTAATTATCATTGCCATTTAAGTGAAATCACTGAACTTAAATATACAAGCTTGATAAAAATCATCATTAAAGAAGAAAATTTCAAATGGCATTTAGAGGCTTTTGCATCTGAACTCTTCATATATACACACACACATATATGCTTGTATATTTAAAAAAATATTGTTTATATATAACATTTTTATATTTATATATAATATAAATTATATATAAATTTATATACAGTACATACATTAAAATATTTCTTAAATATATACAAGCATGTGTGTGTATTTATATAAATGATTATACACAGTGCACCGACATATATTATGTAAACACAAACTTTTATTTTGGATGCAATTAATCGTTTGCCAGCCCTAGTATAAACATCTATACGAACAAGACGCGTCACTAAACAAACATATGAAAAAAATTTGCTTTCCGCAAGTGCTTTCCTTTCCGCCTTTTGCCAATCTAGTCACATTTACCTCTGTCTGCAGGCAAGCTCTCGCCCAACCCACGAGCCATGCCAAGTGTGCCATTCTAACCAGTTCTCACAATAAACAGCTTATAAAGAGCCAAATTACAGACCTCTCATTAGCCAGCTGTACATACGCATACACCTCCATTATTCAGAGAAACCTTTCAGCGGAAGCCATCACACAAATGCATTCCATAGTTAAAAAGTAAGAAAATCTAAGATTAAATTAAACTGATTCATTTAGTATTTTTTTTTATTTATAATTTTATATATGGATTACATAATAATTAATGCAACATACTTTAATATAATTATAGTTGTGTTAGGATGAAAAATAACTTCTTAATAGGATTATAAAGCTGTAGAAGTGTTTTTTTTGCACACGTGTGGTTTCAGTTCTTATTTTTTATAAATTTAGAATACATTTTATTACGAAACTTTTTGGTGAATAAGACCCAGTGTTTTTAAATTTGTTCACGTTCACACAACAATGATGTAGTAAAAACAGAGAAGCTTCCTTTTGCGTTTTTAATGTGTAAAAATAATCACATTGTTAGCCTGGTAATACCAGACTCTGCTACTTTACTTTGCTTCGTAGACAGAGTCTGGAATGGCATAATAGAGAAGTGTTTTCTCTCTCGCTAGGGGGCGCTTGCCTGAAGTTTAAAATCATTGGTTACCCGTAAGCCAATCAGATAAGTTTAAGAAGTACGTAATGCGCCGACACAGCCACTTTGAACTCAAATCTTAAAATCTCTAAAGATAGGCTGCTATCTCAGAGCAAAATGAAATTAGCGGAAGTAGGAAGACTGACGTTGTCAGGCTACCACATTGTCAAAACGATCTCCTTTCACAAAAATCCGTGTAAACGATAAACGCTGTATTATTCATGTCAGTAGTAGGTGATGTCACTTTGTAAAGAAACACTACACACCTATAGACTGAACATGTAACACACATGTGCATGCTGTCACTAATGTAACTTCACGTTTTTGTAGTTTACACGGAGACGTTAAGAATATCGTTTTCAAAAACTTGCACCTTGAATCCCATTTCCAAAAGTTTGTTTTCAGAGCCCAAAACACATTGTCGTATATAACAAACGGCCAAAACGCATGCAGTAAGTTTTCAGTTTTTAGTTAGCAGTTTTCAGTTATTAAACTTACCAGTTTCCACAAATATATTAAGCAGCACCACACATTGAAAAAGGTTTCATGAGCAGCAAAATCCGCATATTAGAATGATTTCTGAAGGATCATGTGACACTGAAGACTGGAGTAATCTTACATGTTTTTTGAAGTCTTCAAAAAGCTCAATTTTCAAACAGCTGAGACCCAGCCTGAGAGGGATACTGGATCCAACTCCCAGTAGTTGAGAATATTGCATTGTGGGATAAAGTTATGAGTCAAGCTAAGACATTTACACAGATAATAAAAATGGTGAAAAACCCAATCTTACTTGGTGAGCGGCCATGGAAGTAATTATAATACTGCGAGACATATGTGAGGATGCTGAGTCTGTCTGGGACGGGCAACGCCACCATGTCCTCCGCATCCAGAAGAGCTGGGATTCCCAGATGGTCTTCAGCCACACGGAACGCCTGGAGCACATCACACGACAGAAATCGGCCATTAAGTTCACAACACCACATCATCCATACGGAAGAAAACAGCAATTAGACAAGACATCCACAAGTACAAAAAAACACCCACACGACTCCTTGTGTTTATAACAACCACTGAACATCCTCATTCAACATGACCTCACATGATTGTTTCAGGCCGCCAATATCACGCTGTGGCAACGGTTTTCGAGAGGAAAGAACTTGGCCAATTAGTTGTAAACGCAGACAAGGCACACACACACAAAAAAAGAGTTGTTGTCAAAAATAGAATAGGCCAGTAAGCAGCACAATCTGGCACCACATCAAGATGGCCCGAGCAGGGAGTGCATAATGAATAGCACATTTCCTGTGTGCGCCGTGGCCTGGGAATGGGGACAGAAGAGGAGATACGATGGCATTGTTTAGGTCTGACCTGGACACAATTGTTTCACAGGACAGCTGAGGAGGGGCGGCACATCCTCCATGATGCAGCTGCAACATCCTGTTTATCTTGTGTATAACAGCACTGAGAGGCCAATATGAACAGAGGTAAGTTAATCTTGATGGAGAGGATCAGGTGCCCTGTAGATGACAGTCACCCTTCTTTATAATGCATTAACTGGACAGACTCCACACGGCTCGGGTTCAAAACTACAGCGGAGTGCTTCCTATAGAGGTGGTGAGGGTTTGTAACAGATCTCCGAGTGTGTGGCCTATAATTTACAGTCTCTGAGGAAGCAACCAGAGAAAGAGCTCATCATTGTGACAAAGTCCCAGTTGGGGCAAGTCTCGCCACCTCATTCTCGTAAGCACTTCCTGATCGGAAAGAAAAATAATTAGGTCGTCGGACATTGTCCCTACACTCAAAGTAACACAAATTAAATTTTCCATACAAGACATTAACAGAAGTCAGTTTCTGGGCAAATCAAAAATTAATTCATATAAATACAATTTCAACATACCCTATTCTCTCATTTTAATCGGATATCTAATATTCTTGAAGTAAATTGAAGTGGCCAGTGATAGTTAAAATGCTTAAAGCGTGGAATCTTTAAAATTAATTGGTCTCTTTGAAGCAATCAAGAGGGTGTAGTACTCAGTCAATGGGGAAAAAGAAGACCAAGTCCTGTTAAGTCAATTTTGATGGCTTAGGATAAAAAAAAAAAAGATCTATATATATATATATATATATATATATATACCATTTTGCAAGATGTAAACAACACTGGTCCAGAAGCACTTCCTGTTTCAGTTTAACACTACATAAAAGCTGGGATAAAATACAACCAACAGAACATTTAAAACTGAATCAAAAAGTTAAACAAACATCTTTAAGATGTTTTCTTTTACTGTGAAATAAAGAAAACAGTTACAAACTGAAACAGGACTAGTGTTGTTTACATCTTGCAAAATGGTCTATATATATTTCTTCCCTCTGTCCCAAGTTCACACAGGACAACAATTCTGAAACTTTAGACAGTTTTGCTACAATGATACTTTCTGCAGAACTGAAGGATCTTTATCCTGCCAAAAGCTGTTGCTGCAAGACTCAACCGATCAATAGGCTCTTTTACTACTGAGCAACTAGTCTCATTCGAGATTGCTGCAAAATTAGATCACATGCATTTCACAAGCAGTAGGAAAAGGGTCTCAAACACTCTTATTCAGGAGAATAAACAATCCATGAATGTTGCAAAGTGCAAACTACACAAGGCCGGGTCACAAACAAACATCCAGCCATCATGTTTCCAAAGAAAAAAAAAATCTTTCAAAGAAGGTTAAATAGTGTGTACATTATAGGACAGTAGCAGACAAATCTGTACAGGATATGGCTAAAATTGGCAGTAAAACGTGCAAGCAATGAGTCACATGGCATCAGGCATGTCTGTCATGGTTTCCTGAGATTATGGCCAAACAGAATAACTTACCAAGTGGTTGTTGTAATACACATTGTCTTTGGAGAGAGACTCGAAGTTTCTGAAAGAAAACAAGGACATGACTCACCAGATAGACAGTGTTACAACGTTGATGCTAAAATAAGTTAAAGCACACAGAAATTAAGGTGGTTTCAGGGCGTAAATGCATCAAACTGTAAATTAAACAATAGTGTGACAATAGGTCAAATGAGGCTATGCCAAAAATAACACTGAATGGATGCAGAAAGACAATAGACAAATGTATGTTACAATTTGAATGTACAGAAGTGAATCTCAGATCCCCTAAATAGTTAGTTTTCACCATTTTTAAAAAAAAAAAGTAAATTTTGCCTTCACTTCATTTTAAATAATTCTCTTCTAAATGTGATAAATACATATACTACATAAAAATATAGTAGTCTATATTAACCAACGATATTAAGTCTTAACGGTTACAAATAATTATAAAAATCATTAAACGCTTATCGAAATATTTTAAGATCACAATAATTCCATTGCTGGATAATACAGTGGCCTCTGAAAGTTGGACAATTCAGCGACACACTAAAAAATTAACAATCTACACTTAATTTTACCATGTAAAGAAACGATGCTAGGGTGTAACGTTACTAACTGTCTGTTATGCCATTTTCGTCTGCCACTCTAACGGATGCATCTTAAAGTCAGTTCTCAAGTTCACAGTGCTGAATCTTCCAGAAAGTGTCCAAATAATTTGTCTTAATAGTGACCAGACATAGATTCAAATGTAAATGTCCAAATACTTTTTGTATATAGTAGCTAGACCACACTAAACATCCCACACTCCTTTTAAAACTCTTGGTATATTGGTAAATACCCAACAACTTCTGCATCCTAATCAACGACCGTTTATAAATAAACGTCTCTTACATGAGGTCCGGTCTGAACTTGTGGATTAGAGCACAGAAGGCCAGTCCATCTCTGAAAGATGTGCTCATGTTGTTGATGGTCACATCTCTATATCCATCGCACTGATTCTTACACCACTGTTGGAGAGCCTTGATAGCCGCCATCCTCTCCAGAAGCCCTTACTGCCAAAACACACGGGAGATGGTGTCTTTTGAATGACAGAAAACGAAAGACGTCGTTTGTTCGACGAAATAACGAAGCATGGGAGAAAATGACTGCGGAGACAGTGCGGGAAGTCACAGTGAAAGAGAATAAAAAGAGTTGGAGCGTATGTGAAAAGAAAAGCGCGTTTCCTCAGAGATGTTCACGACAGCAGAGCAGCGCGCGCGCGGCACCTGTGGAATAGTAGACTGGGGAAATCAAGGGGGAGGAGCTTCAACGCATCAATAATTAAACGCTAATTGTTTTATTTGCTCTTTTTTTTTTTTTGGTCCTTTAATATGCTGTACGCAAAGAACATACATGTTCTTTATGTGATTTAATTAAGGTCTGAAATGCTAGGAAGGCTATGCTGCCTGATAGCCTACAGTAATCAAATGAAAAAACATCTGTTTAAGTCATTTCAACTTTTACACTTCAGTTTATACTGGACAACGTATTAGACTAAAAATTGTAAGGTCGAAAATTGTTCTTGTCATAATATATATATATATATATATTATATATACATATAAAGGGTTAAAAAGGTGTACATTTAAAATCATTTCACTAACTTCTAACATGAAAAACTGGCAATTTATATATGTAAAAATAAAAAAAAACAAAATTTAAATGTGAATGTTTCAAACCAAATGATTAATACTACATTAATCAAAGTTAGTTAGTTATAATATATTATAACTAACAAAGTTTGTTAAGCTTGGTGTTTCTATGCTGAAGAAAAGGGTAAATATTTTATGAAACAATATTTTGATAGGTTTACTTAAATGTAGCTTTTTAAAGTTTTGTGGCTTTTATAAATGATTTGAAGAAGAAATGCCTTAAAACTCTTTAAATTAGTTGCCTTATATCTGTAACCTGCTTTAAATTTAATAGCCTTTGCATTTCCTGATAATTATATATATATAGTCCCATATATATATATATATATATATATATACATACACCGTATATATATGAAAGCCTATAAAAATATTGTATTAAATTGTAACAAAGCACAGTTTCATTTACAGAAGTGAACTACTTAACAAGAATGACCCATATTTTTTTATAATACAGGCAGTGTAAACAATGTGGAATGTGTTAAGGATGAAACCACAGGGTGCTGCAGAAGATGTTTACAACCATCAGCATAAATCAGTTCAGATTTTTTGGAGCATGCATAGGAATGTTTATAATGGCTTCTAAACAAGGTCACACCTTCAATCTCATTTGCATTGGCCTATAAACCCTGAAAAACAAACCAAAAACCCTTTAACATTCAGCCCCGTCTGACAAAAAAAGATTGTTTGCATGCCTTTAAAAAATAATAAAACAGATATATTTGCTTTAAAAATGGTCAAAACCTCATTTAATAAACACAATCTACAATTTATAATTCTTCATATTGATGTCCAGGATGTTTTAATCCTTGTGTGGACAGAAATAGCAACACCATTCAGCTGCCAGGCAGGGAGAAAGAGATTGTTTTCAGTGTAATTTCAGATGATCCACCTCCTCTGATGGTTTTAAGTTTGACTGGTGAGCATCTCAAGTTGTGGATGGATGGGCGCAGAATCAATGGGATTATTTATAGCTTGACACAGAACTTCAGAAAGACAGAAACTGGAGTATGATGAAGCTGTGACAATCTGAGCTACCAGCATGCATGATATTCATACTGTAGACGTACTGTATTGGTGTAAGAAAGTAATGACTGTACTGGTTAAACAGAGCCACTTAATCTGAAGACAATATGTTCTTAAACTCAAGAGGACCTTGTTGCCCAGAGGAGGGCACTCTTACTCTACACTGGCTCAGAGAAGCAATGACCTAAAGACAAATGCATTTTCTGGCTCTTCAACAAGGGC
The DNA here is from genome assembly GCF_016745375.1 of Pimephales promelas. Next base: position 351,935 of record NW_024121200.1, on the reverse strand, counting down.
TTTGGCTGCATAAACATTGCATGAAGCTGACTCGGCGATTCTGCTGATCCCAGGAAATTCCCTTATTGAGGACCTTTAAATTCATTCGGCATGGAAACAGGTGCTGTGTCCACATTTTCAAATATACCACCAGGGTCCTGCAGTTCAGAAGTTATATTGCTCTCAACGGTCGAAGCTCTGAACAAACACTGCCCAGGATTATAGCAAATTATCTTAAAAAGCATGAAAATGCTAAGCATGAAATAAAAGTGATTTCCAGAAGCATGCAATAATTAAATAAGAACAATCCACATATATTTTGGGTGGAAAAAGTCAACGCATTCTCACCCCAAGGCGTCACCTTTGACCATGCTTTAATATTTGACGTTTTAGGCGCCCTTTAGCGTCACTTACATGACGCAATCCTACGGCGTCATCTAACTGACGCTAAAGGAAAGCGTCAGTTAGAGGACGCGGTTAGGTTTAGGTGTGGGGTGGGGGTAGGGTACACGCGATCCTAGGGCGTCATCTAACTGACGCTAAAGGGCGCCTAAAGCGTCAGATATTGAAGCATGTCCAAATGCTTCCCAAGGCGTCAGTTAGGTGACGCCTTGGGAGTGAGAATGGGCTGAAAAAGTACATAAATCAGTGTATGAGGGTTAAGCCGAAATGCATAATTGACTTTAAAGTAAAGTTTTAATGGTTAAATCCAATTTATTAAAGGCCTTTTAAGGTTCACCATGTGAGTACCATGGCATATTTTGTTGCTTCATACATAAAAAAGTGTGTTCCAATCTTTAAAAAGCATTTGTTAGAAAAGGCAGGTATTTTTCAGTCGTCCCCATTGTGTTTATGGAGGGCTTGTGGCAGCTTGCAGGCATCCTGTGTTTCCTCACAGGGTAACAGGATAGCTGACAGCAGAGATGGCCATCGATGAGATCACCAAATGTTTCCTCCTATAGTTTCTCTTGTTCACGAGCTGTCGGTCCAACGACATTGGAGAAAGCATGCGGTTACCTTTACCTTTGGAAATGTAGGCATAAAGCGATGCAAACAAAATGCATCAAAGGCTCATCATAAAAAGATTTTAAAGGCTGTATATGAATTTTTGCTAATCATAACAATTAAAGAGCATTCAAAATACTACTAATAAAAAAAAAACAACCTAAAATGAATATAACAACCTCACATTTGTCTGTATGTAAAGCAAAACTTATTTGCACTTTTTACAAAATACTAGCAAAACATACTGACCAAAAAGTATTATGAGGAGTTATTATTGGCTTCACAGATAATGCATGACATTGTGACCAGTGTTGGGGAAAGTTACTTTTGAAAGTAATGCGTTACAATTTTGCGTCACTATCTAAAAAAAAATAAAATAATAATAATTGAGAAATGCAGTACTCATGGAAAGTAATTTGTTACATTACTTTTGCGGTACTTTTCTCTCCTGGGCTAAGCTTGCCTGTTTGTTTTTTAATAGCAATTATTTTTAAATTGCAAATGTAAAAAAAATACCTTTCACGCCAAAAGTGAAGTGAATGAGCCTGCGGGCTGAAGGAAACACAAATTCACACCTACAGTAGAAGGCGCAGTTAAAACAAACCTTTCTGTTGTCATTGTGGATTACAGAAGAACAAGATGCAGGAGAAGATAGTTCAACACTCTTACTTCAGAAATAAAAAGTAAAATAGAAACAGAGATCAAGTGATTTTTGCTTATTAGTGTGGATGAACTGGATCGAAGGTCGACAGCAAAGACATTGATTAATAAAGTGAGATTGAACACAAAGTATATTTGCGTAATTTAACATTTAATTATTGCAGGTTTGCGTAATATTCTGAGTTTGCATTTCATTTAATTAATTTTGAAGTATACTGAATCTGTTTTTGTTCACGCGAGACGAGTAAATGCATGTTCACATTTATTGTACGTTTACTCGACAACGATATGCTTAGAACGGAAAAGTTTTTTTTTTTCATTGTCAAAACGATCCCGATTCGCACGGATCCGCGAAAACAACTAAAAAACCTGTATGTTGCTTCCAGGCCATTAGATGGCGATAAAACACCATAGACTGAACACATAATGCGCATGTGCATGACGACGACATCTTCGTTTTTGTTGTTTCACACACTTGCACTTCGAAACCCGTTTTCAAAATTTTGCGTTGTCATGAAAACAAACGACCAAAACGCATAAGAAGTTGTACATTTTTAGTTGAAAACGAATCGGTTACCTAACGTAACCTCGGTTCTCTCTAGATGAGGGAACGAGTATTGCGTAAGCTAGCTTACGCTACGGGAAAGATTCATCTTTGCTGAGAAGTTGAAGCCAAAAAATTATTCCATAATTTTGTAATCATTGTCAACGCAGTCTCCTCTGAGGCAGACCATGAGCGGGCTAGCTAGCGGCTCATTGGTTCGCTCAGAGAGAATGCACGAACCTATGGGAGAGCGGCGCTGAGTCCGCGGCCAATGAGCGGACGGCGCTCGCTCACTGCTTCACAGCCCGCCAAAAGGGGCGTGGCTACAGTGTATAAAGGTCGCTCTCCCAGCTCGTTCGTTGATTCTGTAGCATGAAGCGAAACGCTAGTGGCGCAAGCACGGCCGGGAACGCAATACTCGTTCCCTCATCTAGAGAGAACCGAGGTTACGTTAGGTAACCGATTCGTTCTCTTACGAGAGGTTCTCTCGTATTGCGTAAGCTAGCTTACGCTACGGGAACACCTGGTCAACGCCGTGCGCGCTAAGTAACCACTAAGCATCCCAGGGGAAACACCGGGGGAATCTAAAGTGGATGAAGATAATACGGCGGCCAGCATAGCGGCCGTTATCATCTAGTGCAAAACGCCCAAGGCGGCCGGCGAAGGCGGGCCGTGATGTGTAGGCTAATGCATAAGCACATAGGGGAACACAAGGGGTGAGCCGGTTGTGATGGAACTCCCGATAGTGCGGCTTCTATAGGAGGGCTGTGAGTACTAGACCGCCAGAATTTTAGCCTGTAAGGCTGGAACTTCCAAGTTATAAAACCTGACAAAAGTGGAGGGGAGGCCCATCCCGCAGCCACACAATGTCATGGATGGAAATCCCGCAGGACCATGCCCACGACGAGGCCATGCCTCTGGTGGAATGAGCCCTGATGCCCAGAGGGCGAGGCAGGTCTTTAGCGGCATAAGCAGAGGCAATCGCGTCTACTATCCACCTGGCTAGGGTCTGTTTCGAGGCGGCTAGTCCCTTGGTGCGGCCACCGAACGACACAACAGCTGCTCCGAGCGTCTGAACGCGGCAACGCGTGTAGTGTGCACTCTGATAGCCCGAACCGGGCAGAGGCGGTCAGCGTCTCGTTCGCTATCGGATGCAGGCAGCGCCGATAGAGAGATCACTTGCGCCCTGAAAGGGGTACCAATCGCTTTTGGAACATAACCGTGTCTAGGCTTTAGAATGACTATGGAGTCACTCGGTCCAAACTCTAGGCACGCGGCGCTCGAAGACAGCGCGTGAATGTCCCCCACACGTTTTACTGAAGCGAGAGCCGTCAGAAGAACGGTTTTTAACGAGAGGTATTTTAGTTCCACGGACTCAAGTGGTTCAAACGGTGGGGCTTTCAGAGCTTCTAGAACTATAGAAAGATCCCAGACCGGCACCGTAGGGGGCGAGGGGGGTTCATCCTTCTGGCTCCCCTGAGGAAGCGGATGATTAGCTCGTCTTTGCCCAGAGACTGGGCGCGCCGGGGTTCAACGAACGCCGCGACGGCTGCCACGTAAACCTTAAGAGTGGATGGGGACCTGCCTTTATCCAGCATCTCCTGAAGGAACACTAGCAAAGACGAAACCTCGCACGTCCGTGGGTCCAAATTCTTGTCGGTGCACCATTTGGAGAACACAGACCATTTTGCAGCATAGAGCTTTCTGGTAGAATCCGCTCTGGCGTGTTTGATCGTGTTCAAAACCCCTTCTGGCAATTCGACGCGTAGTCGTTGGTCACCCATGCATGAAGCGCCCAGCGCTGTGGATGGGGATGCCAGATCGAGCCGCGGGCTTGAGTGAGGAGATCTGCTCTGATTGGAATGGGCCACGGGGCTGTCTGTGACAGCCGCGTTAGCTCCGGGAACCAATCTGATTCTCCCAGCGCGGGGCTATGAGGAGCACCGAGTGGCGTGAGTCCCTGATTCTCTGAATGACCTGCGGTAGCAGAGAAATCGGGGGAAAAGCATAGAGCGGGCGGCGGGGCCAATCCTGGGCTAGCGCGTCCTCGCTCTTTGAAAAGAATATTGGGCAGTGAGCGTTCTCTTCTGAAGCGAAAAGATCTATCTCCGCTCTGCCGAATAGGCGCCACAGTGTTTGGACTGTTTGAGTGTGCAGGGACCATTCTCCGGGGGAGACCAGGTTCCTGGACAGGCTGTCTGGACCGTCGCTCAGATGGCCCGGCACGTGCGTCGCTCTGAGCGAGAGCAGGTGACTCTGGGACCACAATAGGATGCGGCGTGTCAGATGAAAGAGATTCTTGGATCTGACGCCGCCCTGACGGTTGATGTATGATACCACGGCCATATTGTCGGAGCGAATCAGGACGTGGTGACCGTTTATGCGCGGGAGGAAGCATAGCAGCGCGTTCTCGACCGCGATCATATACAGACAGTTTATGTGTAGGGAACTCTCGTGGCTCGACCACTGGCCGGCGGCCGGTGAGCCCTCGCAAACCGCTCCCCAACCCGAGTTGGATGCGTCTGTCGAGATAACTTTCCGGCGAGAGAAGGTTCCCATGGTAACGCCCCTCTGAAACCACTCGCTTACTGCCCATGGCTGCAGTGCAGTGATACGTGTCTGAGTAATCCTGATCATCTGGCGGCCCGTCGTCCACTCGTGGTGGGATACGCGGCTCTATAACCAGAGTTGAAGGGGGCGCATGTGCAGAAGACCCAGCTGTAGCACAGCGGAGGCTGAAGCCATATGACCCAGCATCCTCTGAAGCGATTTCAGGGATGTATGGGTACCCATCTGAACGAGGCGGCTAGGCGCTGAACACGGCGCGCGCGCTGTGTGGATAAGCGAGCCGTCATAGTGATAGAGTTCAAATCTATTCCAAGGAACGAAATAGTTTGACTGGGCTGGAGAGAGCTCTTTGTCCAGTTGACAGAGAGTCCCAGCGCTTCCAGATGGTTGAGGAGAACTGTGCGGTGCGACAGCAGCTCCGTCTGGGAATCTGCTAGCATCAGCCAGTCGTCCAGATAATTCAGTATGCGCAGCCCCTGACTTCGCAGGGGGGCGAGCGCTGTATCCATGCACTTCGTGAACGTACGGGGTGCTAAGGATAGCCGAACGGGAGAACGGCATACTGGTAAACTTGGCCCTCGAAGGCGAAACGTAGGAATGGCCTGTGATGAGGGTTTATCTGGATCTGAAAATAGGTGTCTTTCAGGTCTAGAGAGATGAACCAGTCCCCCTGGCGGACGTGCGCGAGGAGTTTCCTGACTGTGAGCATTTTGAACGGTCTCTTCATGAGCGCTATGTTCAAAGCCCTGAGATCTAAGATCGGCCTGAGGCCGCCGTCTTTCTTGGGAACCAGAAAATAACGGCCGTAAAACCCCGACTCGGTCATAGATGGTGGGACTCTCTCTATAGCGCCCTTCTGCAGTAGCTTGGCTATTTCTAAGCGAAGCGTGTTCATAGCGGGCGGCTGACAGTGGATTCGAGCCGCACGCGCGAGCGTGGCGGGCGGCGACGAAACTGTAATCGATAACCATTCTTTTATTATGCTTAAACCCACGGGGAGATGCCAGGGATGGCTTCCCACGCTTCGTAAGCGGTTGAATGGCGATTTTGCCCTGATAGCTGCACATCGCGGGCTGGACACTGTGTGTGGGCACGCTCATAATGTGGGTGGCAACGGGACTTACACTCAGAGAGGAGTTTTATGGGCCGTGTGACAGAGCGGGCAGAGGGGGGACACGCGCACGGGCTCGTGGGCGTGCTTATGTTCTCTGCTGCTGGAGCGGAAAGTGCACGCTCCGTGAGAATGGGCTCTGTGAGAGACCCTGGGCATAAGGTGCTTGAGTGTGTATGTGAGCACATGCTTGTGGGCACATTTATTACACTTGAGGCTTTTATGCTCTTTTGTGAACTCTCTGGATAGCCGTGAAAACGGCTTTTAGACGCTCGCAAGCGGGCAGGGAAACCGGCTTGTTTGTGGCGGTAAACACTACTGCAGTCAGCGGTGAGACGGGGACTAACAGTGGGCGAGGCTTTTACGGCGATCCGGCCGCAGCGGGAGAAGCAGTCCTTTTCTCAGCTGTGCTAGGCAGACTTCTGTTGATCGGGCTTCAGCGCGATCTTGGGTCGAGGCCCCCTGGGAGGAGGCTGTCTGCGGCGGCTATCTGAGCGAGAGCGGCCGCCCTGTCTACGCTGGGGCTGCTGAGCTTGCTGAGGCGGGCGCTGCTGTGGGGTTCTGGCAGGAGGCTCGTGAGAGCGGCCTGTCGAAGAACTAGAGCGGCGGGGCAAGAACAGATTCATGGCTGAGTCGCTTTCTGAACCTCGGAGAAGCGGTCAACGATGCCCGTGACGGCAGATCCGAAGAGCCCGGTGGGAGAAATAGGCGCGTTGAGGAACAGGGCGCGTTCTGAATCTCCCATATCGGTGAGCGTGAGCCACAAGTGTCTCTCAGTGACAACGAGGGCGGCCATGCATTTTCCCAGGGCTTGTGCGGCGGCTTTAGTGGCGCGAAGGGAAAGATCCGTCGCGCTTCTCAGATCCGAAAGGATGGGCGGGTTCCTACCGCTGTTCGCCATCTCGCACAAGATGTCGCTCTGGAGCGCCTGGATGGAATGCAGCGCTGAGGCGGCCTGTTCGGCGGCGGCAAAGGCGCGGGCAGCATGGCAGTATAACCCATCTCGGCGGCTCCGTCCACTGAGCGAAGCGGACCCCTCGGAGCGGATACGAGCCGAAAGAGGGGCATTCCAGGATTTAGTGAGCTCGTAGTGAAGCTCAGGCAGGAATGGTGCAGCCCGGCTGCAGGCGGGGGTCGAGCGCCGGTTCGGTGGTTGCTCGGGGGAGGAGACCACTCGAGACCCAGGCGGTTGAAGGCCTGCGAAGGGAGGCGCGATAGATCCTCCTCGATGCCGGCGCGGGTCCCCGCAGACTCTCTCGTCGATGAGCCGATCGACGACCAATCCTCGCTGTCAGAAGGGTGCAGCGAACAAGAGTCCTTCTCATCCGCGGTGTCGTCGGAGGCGACAGAGCGGCCATACGGCGGCAACTGTAAGTCCGGCAGGGGCGGAGAGGGAGAGCGGTCGGTGGGCGGCGGCGGCGGCCCACATGGATCCGCAGGGGGCTCCGGCGGCCTCTGGGAGCGGCGTTTCTTCTTCCGCGGCGAAGTGAGAGGCGGCGCGGGAGCGGTTCTGACTGCCTGTAGTCGAGCCCGCAGGGAAGACGGAGGCAGGTCCTCGCAGTGGTCGCATCCTCCGTTGGCGAGCTCTGCGTGTTCCACTCCGAAACAGAGAACGCAGAAGCGGTCTCCTTCCTCGAGTGAAGAGCGGCATGAGCCGCAGGAAATTCGAGGCATCTTGAAAAAGACGCTCGGCTCTTTTAGGAATATGGAATAGTAAAAAGGATACGCGTCGGATGGCGCTAGCTTGCTGGGCGGCTGAAGGTGGCAGACGGCCGGCTTCCTCAGACTCCGGAGCTCGCTAGACGGTGCCTTCTCAACGACGGCGGCTTCTTCCCAGGACAGCGGATGCGTGTAGCTCGCTGAATGAACAAGAATCAACGAACGAGCTGGGAGAGCGACCTTTATACACTGTAGCCACGCCCCTTTTGGCGGGCTGTGAAGCAGTGAGCGAGCGCCGTCCGCTCATTGGCCGCGGACTCAGCGCCGCTCTCCCATAGGTTCGTGCATTCTCTCTGAGCGAACCAATGAGCCGCTAGCTAGCCCGCTCATGGTCTGCCTCAGAGGAGACTGCGTTGACAATGATTACAAAATTATGGAATAATTTTTTGGCTTCAACTTCTCAGCAAAGATGAATCTTTCCCGTAGCGTAAGCTAGCTTACGCAATACGAGAGAACCTCTCGTAAGAGAACGGTGACATGTAAACAGCTCCTTACCAGTGTTGTAGTCGAGACCACCTCACTCGAGTCCGAGTCGAGACCAGAGAGAGTCGAGTCCGAGTCAAGACCGAGTGCATAGAGAGTCGAGTCCGAGACCAGTGAGGGTTGATTACCTAATTTACTTTTATTTACTTAGAGAAATCCTTTTTTTTTTTTACTGAATTTACTTAGAGTTTAAAAAATATGATCAGTTTAGGGTAAAAAGGCCACATAGTAGGTGGTGTTGAAAGTAATTTTATTACAATTTGTCATGCGCAGATGCGCACTACAAAATCACCAATCAATGGGCGTGTCAATCAATTTAAAGAAATATTTTTTTAACATACATTAATAATCATGAAAAATATTTTGAATTGAACTCGAGTGGACTCGGGAATAAGTCCGAGTCCTAAAAAAAAAAATGTTCGAGTACGAGTCAATTCCGAGTCCAAATGCACACGAGTCCATGACAAGACCAAGACCATTAAAATATGGTCTCGAGACCGAGTCCGAGTCTTGAGTACTACAACACTGCTCCTTACTCTAGAACTAGAATAATCATGATCATACAGCGCACACAACGTCTCTGCACTTACTCACGAATTCTCTCAACATGCGGACAGGAGAGCTGTTGGTAAAATTTAAAGTAACTTGGGGTAATTATTTGGAAAAAGTAACTCAGATGGCCTATGTTGTTGTAAATTTAAAATGCGCTACTTTACTCGTTACTTGAAAAAGTAATCTGATTTCGTAACTCGCGTCGCCCCCCAACACTGAGCCTGACAATCTGAATTTCTATTTACTTTTCTCAGTCACATTGCGTGTGTAATTGTGCATTATAATAAATAATGAATTGACTGGGATTCCTAATGTGTCCTGTGTGATCGTGAGGTAATGGACGATGGCCACATCTGCTTCAGTCTCTGTCCAGGACTGTGGCAGGTACCTGTGTCTTCATCTGCCTCTCTCTGCTGGCCTTGACCACAGTGCTGTGGATCTCTGCTTCATAGTCCCTGGCCTTCGCCCTCAGTTTGGCAATGCTACAACAGCGGAAGTCCTCCGCACTGGACACCTCTGACCCGTCCTGATCCCTCATGGGGCTGTGAATAACTGATGAGGAGGGTTTGGGCCAAGTGGGGCTTCCTCTGTCCTGTTTCCTGTCCCAGCATGGGCTGATGCTGTTGTGGAGTTCAGGAGCTGTGCTCCTGCTGGACGACTCCTCGGTCTGTCTGTCGTCACTGTCGTGCTGGCCGCACTGTTCCCCAGCCTGGCTTTGAAGCTTCATTTGTCTGCGCATTTTAGCCCTGCGGTTTTGGAACCACACCTAGAGGAACAATAGATAAAATATATATTTAAATTACAAAAAAAGTAAGAAGGTATTGACATTTTCATTGTGCTTTTTTTATTGTATGCGATATATTAAATTAAACAAATGTTCACAATATTAATATTACCTATAGTTTTCCAGTAAAAAAAATAAAACAATTAAAGTTGTTTTTTTCTTATTTTAAGAATATTTAGAAGAAAATAAATAAAAATGACTCATTTATAAAAATCATTTGGAAAACCAAAACACATTGATGCTTACATTGTTTGTTATGCAATGACATAACAAATATGATGTATTACACCATATATATATATATATATATAATGGAGAACAATGCATGCTTATAATTCTGTGGAATTAAAACAAAACGATAAAGAAGTTACACTTAAAAATTAAAGAAAAAAGAAAAGAAAAAAGTCCCTCTAGTAGATTTTTCTTATTTTCTACATTTGCCTAATTTGGTCAAAAGTAATATTTGTTTGATTTTCAGTTTTGCTTTCCTGAAGTAAATTTTTCTCATTTTAAGTATTTATTAGCAACAAATAAAAAAAAATTACTCAACGCAAGTATATATATATATATATATATATATATATATATATATATATATATGGTGTAATACATCATGTTTGTTATGTCATTGCAGCTCACTGAAAATCTAAAGGAGGAAAACTAAAAACTAAACCCTTTAAAGAAGAACAATGCATGCTTATAATTCTGTGGAATTAAAACAAAACGATAAAGAAATTACACTTAAAAAATTAAATCTCAGCAGTGGTTCAGAAAAATATTTAGCTATAATATTCATATAATTGCCTGCATCACAACAGTCAAAGAGAGCATTGCAAAGGCGACCTGCACTCTGGCCTCAATCAGGTCCAGTCTGAGGGCCAGGGCTTCTCTCATGAAGACGTCTGGATAGTGAGTGCTCTCGAAGGCCTTCTCCAGCTCCTCCAGCTGCCAGCTGCTGTAGTTGGCCCGAGCTCGCCGCTGCTTCACTGGCCGGGGTTCATCTGGAAGCCACATCGAAGCCACCAATTAGACAATTGCCAGAGGCTGACAAGGAACTAATGGCTCTAGATTGGATAATTAGCGCAGCGTTCATTAAGCCCTCTTCAGCAGAGCCGGGTAATTGATTGTTAGTAACGAGCTGTTAGCCAATCCTTTGTAAACATTTTGAATCCTATTAAATACTGTAAAATGAGGATGGACAATTATGAGAGAATTTCATTCACAAATGGTCTCTCTTAATAAAAGCTACACATTTGTATTATTAAGAGCAAATCACCTAAATAAATATACAACCCCCCCCCCCCCCCCCCAACCCCCATACAACACATTATATAAGGGAGCAATCTTATCTCAAAGGTTTTATTTACATATTTTATTACACATATATTATTTATATAATTTCATTACACAGCTCTCTGGAATACTTGATTCTGATCAGTCAGTTATGGTTCGGTGGTCTAATATTTATTAAACTGTATAACGGATTGCTGTTGTAGGCAATCAATTTCCTAAATGTCTCTCATATCACTGTGGCCTCTTTCGTCGCACATAATAAAGTGATTTCAATGCAAAATAAATATTTCATGTACATATCTATTAATCTTGTAGCAAGAGGAATAATGTAAACCCTCCTTGTAACAGGGTTTATTTTGTGATAATGACAGGAAGATTGTACACTAATATATATATATATATATATACTCTTTGAAATGCTGGGTTGAAAATTGCAGTTGAAAATTAAATTTGAAGTTGAGTTAAAATTTGAAATTATATATATATATATATATGTTGGGTTAAAAATGTCATTTAAAATCTTCAACTCTCACTTTCAACTGTAAATTTTTTAAATTACATTTTTAACCCAACATTTGGGTTAGTCCATATTTGATCCAAACCCAAATGTTGGGTTAACAATGCAATTGAAAAAATTACAGTTGAAAATTAAAGTTGAAGTTGGGTTAAAATTTGAAATTATGTTTTTAACCCAACATTTGGGTTCGTCCATATTTTATATTTTATCAAACAACCCAGCATTGTTTAAAGTGTGTGCGCGTGTATATATATATATATATATATATATATATATATATACATATATATACACTATACCCATATATATATACTATACTCATATACATATAAAATATATACTCATATATATATATAGAGAGAGAGAGAGTGTATATTATATATATATATATATATATATATATATATATATATATATATATATATAGTGTTTATATATATATATATGTATTATATATATATATATATATATATATATATATATATATATATATATATACACACTCTAAAAAATGCTGGGTTGTTTTAACCCAATTTTGGGTAAAATATGGACAAACCCAACCATTGGGTTACATTTTTAAATTACATTTTTAACCCAATGGCTGGGTTTGTCCATATTTTACCCAAAATTGGGTTAAAACAACCCAGCATTTTTTAGAGTGTATATATATATAAACACTCAAATGAAAACTTCACTTAAAATATAAAATGTCATATTAGATGTTACAACATAAATGACCAATAGGTTGCATTGAGCTCACCGATATTTTCAGCATGGTGTCCAGCAGACTGAGCGGCCAATAGCAGAGCCTGTTTGCAAGGTTCAGGCTGCAAGTAACTGCGCAGCAGCTCGTAGCTCAGCAGAGGCCCGGGGATGAGGATCTGCGGAGAGCTCAACCTACTGGGGAACGCTGGGAAGAAGTGTGCAGCCGAAGAGTGGAAGACTGCAGAAGACAGAGGAGACACCAAATGCCCAGTGCCAAACATGGCCCAGGTTCAGGAAGGTCCTTCTGGTCCAGAGAGAATTCCAGAAATAGACGGTCTAATGTAGGCTATGATGAACGGTCAACTTTATAAGCCTTGGAGGGTTGCAGAAGAACAAACTAGAGATCCAGTTGGAAGAGAACTTCTTAGAAGACCTTCATAGCTCCAGAGTCAAGGCTACTTTTCTCAGCTGATTCAGGTGCGAGTCCCACCCTCTCCCTGAGTCACATGACTCACCTATGACTACTAATTCTAGTAAAACAGGGCCGGGTTTGCAGGAAAGCACCCAATCATGGGGCACCGTTGATTCCATGCTTCATTAAAGAGAGGTTTCTTCAGCATCACTCTTCAGGAGACATCCACAGTGACACCTAATGCCTCCAAATCCACACCTTGGCTGAAGGAGTAAATGAGTAATAACCCTCAGTTCCATTCAGGGAGGAGTATATGGAAAGACCTGTCATTCTGAAGTATTCCATAGACAAGTTTGGGCACTCTTCAGCTTCTGAGTTCGCTTATTAATATGACAAAGAAGACATTTGGAATTGGAGTGTGGTGAGAAAATGGGGGGAAAGCACCATTCCTGAGCTGCAAACACTTCCAAAGACACGTACAACCGCCAGCGAGACCTGTTTGACACTCTATCTTTGCTGTCTGTGTAGTCGCGTACGAGGTTTAGATTTAACAGATGGATATTAAATCATTAAGGGAGAATCAAAAGGTCCACAGCTGAGAAACATTCAGTAAGAAAACCCAATACAAACAGAGCTTTGGTTGAAATCTGCAGAGAGAGCAAATAAACAGCCTCTGTTTACACAGTAAACACATCACACTAATTGGCCCATATAATTGACATCCATTTACAAGTCCATTTGCAGCATTTGGGTGTTTGTATGACATTCATTTGCGATACAACATGACTAAATGAAAAAAAAAAAAAATCCTTCAGGAAAGGCTTTGATGAGTTTTTATAATCAGCATGCTCGTCTTTGGCGAAAGCGTTTTTCCCTATGAAATGGATAATGTGTGGCATCAACTGGGAATTCTGCTGTCAGATTAAAATCCATCGCCTTTGTTTCTAAAGACGTCTAAGCCTGTTATCTCACTCAGAGCTTTCTTCACATTAGGAATAAGATCACCTGTCCAAACAAGGTGTATTGTTCAGTCCTGAGCTAAGGACAGAGTTCACTAATAATGGTTTTGGGTCATGGATCTCCGGTCTTTGAAAACGGATCACTTTTCCAACTAAGACCGAATTGTCCTTAGAGAGGAATGCCACATTATTCACTACACTCTAAAAATGCTGGGTAGTTTTAACCCAACTTTGGGTACAATATGGACAAACCCAAACGTTGGGTTAAAAATGTAATTAAAAAAATGTAAACCAATGGCTGGGTTTGTCCATTTGAAACACCCCAGCAATTTTTAGAGTGTACAGCACGTCAAAGAATTATACACTTTTCATGTTGTGTAGAATTGTCAAATTAATAGTTCACCCAAAATCGATTCTGTCAACATTTACTTACTTCCTATTGACTGCATGCCATGAACACAAAAGGCGAATTTCAGAAGAATATCCTAATTAAATTTGATGAGAATTGAGGGTGCCAAGAACCAAAACTTATTTTAAAAAAAGCATCATGAAAGTGGTTTATGACTCAAGAGTTCATGAGAAAATTAGTGATTTCATGAATGAATCAGCTCAGAACATCCCAATTAATCAGTGATCCAATTTGCAAAACTCACATTAATGATTGAACTACATAACTTAAAATCTGGACAGATTTAATACACCAATTGGCAACTTTGTAAATGCTTTCAGAAAGAGAACACTGGCCATCATTCAATAAAAGACCAAGCTTCAAAGAAAAAAAGGAAAATGATCTCAAAGTCGTTCAGAACATACCAAGCTCACGCAGAAACATGAGCCATATTGCTTTAGTCTGAATTTTAAAAAATCTGAGTCTGTGCCTGCCCAAAATCTTCAAACTAGTGTCAGTTCTTCCAGATTCTGAATCACGGCAAAAGTATGTAGTCAAGACAATGATCTGGTTGAATCAGTAAACAGTTCACTGGAAGCAAAAATCATTGGTGTATAACAACTAAAAATGTGATCCGTTTATAACACATAGCAATCCTATGACGTCAGAAGACTCAAAATACAGTACAGTAAGTCAAACAGACTTCATGATAATTTCCTGCAGTTTTTTTGAATCTTAAAAACTCCAGGCAGACCAGATCCCCATAATAATCAATACATTATTTTAAAATTCTAGTTCCTTTGCACTGAAAAAAAAAGTCGCTGTCACCCCCCAAGTTTGGTCTTGTTTTAAAGCAAACACTCAGCAGATTATTGCTAAAGTGAAAACACTTCAAAAAATGAAAGTATGAAAAAGTTATGGAAGTTTAAATGCACAGTAAATCAAATATACTGTACTATATATTTTTTATTTTATATAAAATATATATTTTACAAAATATTTTTTACTCTAAAATTACTATAAAATCAAAGCCATACATCTTATCAAGTTATGTTCCAAATTTGAAGTTGATATCACAAAAATTGAAGTTCCCATGAGATTTTGTTTAGACGTAGCAAAAATACCCGCCGGGTGCCATCCATTCCATTGAATTTAGTTGTATACATTCTGCCTCAACAAATTAATACATTTCTGTCCAAATATCACTTCTGTCACAAGACCTTTCTGACAATATGTGTTTTGTCAAGATTAGAAAAGGTTTTGATAATAAATTATGAAATATAATGATGTCCAAAAGGGGAGGCGCCTGATAAAATAAGTACCGTTTCTATAGTAACGCAACGTTCAATTATAAAACTGTTTTCACGCGATGAATACTGAGTTTATAAGCTTCAAATGATACTTAATTTATGATAACTACTAAAATATGTGATATAATAATAAAGGCTATAACAAATGATATTGTATTTTAGAGGATAATATATAAACAGTATATATATATATATATATATATATATTCATTTTTAGAGGATAATATTATACTATAGATTATAAATTTTATTATGAACTTTTAGCATAAAAACAGAAGTTTCAATGATTAAAAGTGGTTGCATCGACTTTTTGTGACAAAGGTCAGAACTCCTGTTTGGATGCAGATTTTTTGAGGTGCACTGTTGTCATACATTCATCAGTTACTATTCCTACATAATTTGTAACACAAAACAGGGGTAGAATATCTATTTGGAAGTCTTAGACCTTGCCAACAATGTATAATTTGTCATAATTAGATTAGGATTTAATAGAAATATAGTGAAATAAAGTTAGGTGTCCTGGTACCGGGACAGCGACAGTTAAGGGGTTAATTTTCAAGTACAATTAACTTGGATGTTTAAGTAATTTTAACTTAAAGTACATTAAACTGACTTCAATTAGTTGAATCTTGTACAACTTATAAAAAGTTTTGTAAATTGCTTAACTTATTTTGAAGAGTTAAAGCAATGTAAAAACATGTTGTCTTAACTTATTGATAATTTTTACAGTTAAATAGTCATGGATTCAGAACAACACTACGTGAATAAACGATGACAGAAGTGTCATGTGTGGGGAAACTTGCACAGAAACGACTTGTCACAACACAATAACGTTTAAAAAGAGGCTAGTGGATGACTGATAACTCAGAATAACATAAATTCTTCCTGTTTCAGACATTTGTACTGAAAGCAGACAGCATCACACTCCGAACATCTGCATGCCTGTTGCTGATGGATGTGCGAAGAGTTGTCAGGATCTCTCGGAGAACAAAACACAGGTGTGTGAATTAATTCCCAGGAACATTTCACCTCACAATCATCTTTATCCACCCTCTATCCGCTAATCAGATCAAACTGCAGAGAGATTCGAGAGCTGTCACCAGCATCGGCGTCAACCGCTAATCCTGCGCTAACTTTGATCAGATCCAGACATCCACGCTACACAGCTGGGCCGATCTTGGTTGAGTGAGTCACTGGCTTTAAGGCCACAACTGCACTGAAGGACAAAAACTCTTCATGCAGCTGTCAAAACATAGAAGGATCGAAGTCCTATTTCAGAACGGTAATTATTAGAGAATGCTTGCATATCCTTTTCCACCAACAATCTGGCCGGGTTCAAATACATTCGGAGACATTGAAATGCCACTTTTATCTGAAGCGTGGGGCATCCTGTGGTTACATTCCTAAGCGGCGCAACGGTGAAAGCTTAGAAATCACTCCTTGCTGGCGTTGAACCCACAACTTTCAAGTTGCCGGCACTTGTAACCACAAGGCCTAAATAAAATTTTACGTGAAACCAAAAAAGGAGAGATTTCACACTCTCAGAAAAAAAGGTACAAAAGCTGTCACTTTGGCGGTACCTTTTCAAAATGTACACTTTTGTACCTAAAGGGTGCATATTAATGTACATATTAGCACCTAAAATGTACATAATGACACCTAAAATGTATATATTAGCACCTAAAATGTACACATTATCACCTAAAATGTACATAATAACACCTAAAATGTATGTATTAGCACCTAAAATGCACATAGTAGCACCTAAAATGTACACATTATCACCTAAAATGTACATAATAACACCTAAAATGTATATATTAGCACCAAAAATGTACATAATAGCACCTAAATGTCCATATTAGCACCAAAAATGTCCATATTAGCACCTAAAATGTACATAATAGCACCTAAATGTCCATATTAGCACCAAAAATGTCCATATTAGCACCTAAAATGTCCATATTAGCACCTAAGATGTACATAATAGCACCTAAATGTCCATTTTAGCACCAGAAATGTACATATTAGCACCTAAATGTCCACATTAGCACCTAAAATGTACATAATAGCACCTAAAATGTACATACTACCACCTAAAATGCACATATTAGCACCTAAAATGCACATATTAGCACCTAAAATGGACAAAAGTTTACATTTTGAAAAGGTACAGCCCCAGTGACAGCTTTTGTACTTTTTTTCTGAGAGTGTGCCGGTTAATTGAAGGAGGCATTAGGGCAACAATGGCAGTAGATCTTGCAGGCCTGTATTGATCTTTGTTCAAATCACACTTGTTTGAGACTCTGTGCCGTCATTTGAATAGACACAAGGGCTTAACAACGACTCACAGCATCAACAATGGCTCAAAGTGCTTCTGGGCTTTCCTGAAGACATACGAGGAGATTGAGTTTTCTTTAAATCAAGACAGAGGAATCAAGACAAGAGCGTGGAAATTCCATTGAGGGCGAAGTCCTTTAAGTCAGTGGTTTTAATATGGAATTCTAATTAAAGCAAATCACTGAAATATTAGATGGGATACAGACTGCCTGAATGGGTCGTCCAACATCATCAAACAATAAACAGAAAATACTATTTGATAGGCTTAATTCAAGACAACGCTTCCCATTTTAAATGTTTCTTAATGTGGCATAAATTATCTTGTTTGATATGATGCTGTTTATCATTTAGGGGGTTAATTGCTTCTACTTCTACAGCAACTGAATTAAAAAGTGGGAGGATTGAACTTCTTGTTAACAATTCAAAGAGAAAGGCAACTCGCTAAAGAAAACCAAATTTTGGCATCCTATCCCAAACAAATGAAGTGACTATAAACATTTCTCAACTAGTTTTGCTTCAGGACCGAGATGTTACATTGGACAACGTGGATTTTTTTTTTTTTTTCAATAATCAACAAATAAATAGTAGCAACTGTATACCATTCAAAAGATTTCTATTTCAAATAATTACAAAAAAAACATTCTTAAATCTCTCTGCTCACAAGAAACACTATTGCAGATACACAATTCATTGCCATTTCCAATGGTTTTCAGCATTGATAATAATCAGAAAAGTTTCTTGAGCATTATATCATAATTTTAGAATGATTTCTGAAGGATCATGTGACACTGAAGACTGGAGAAATTTTTTTTTTTTTTTAAATATATTCAAATAGAAAATTGTTGTAATAATATTTCACAATATATATATATATATATATATATATATATATATATATATATATAGTGAAATATTATATATATATATATATATATATATTTTATTATTGTTATTTTTTTTTTATATACCAAATAAATGGAGTGTCGTTGAACATAAAATGTCCTTTCCATCGTATATCAATCCACAGCCTCTGATATCAACTTTGAAGCGATCAAATTCTCCTGAGGATATGCCAGCACAGGCTCTTGGAACAATACATAATAACATTAACACTCATTGGAGTGACACTTAAGAATACACAACACCTGAAACACTAAACATGATGGATGACTGTCCCCGAGTCATGGGAAAATGCCTTAATTTACAGACAAAACCACTGTTGTGCTCATACAAATCCAAAGTGCAAGTGAAAATTAATCCATTATTTGAGTCACTTAAGTTAAAACAGGATGTCGTTCCCTTCATTAAACATGCTTTACAAATACTAGGCTATATTAGTCATGATATGGCCACATGGTCTGGTTATTGTGGTGAGCCAATTGCAACCAAAAAATTCAACAAAAAGTGATCCTATATATTTATGTCATCTTTGGTAACTGTATCTCCCAGGCAGTGAGCTGATTGCTTTAGTCCTGGATCACTGGCAATGGGATAAACCTGAGAGCCCAGGCTGCTTTTCATGTCAAAACCTTCAAGGGGAGCGGCCGCGATCCAAAAGCAATCACACTTTACACTTCAAAGCGCGAGGGAAAAGGGAGGCGAGAGCTGGTCCGCATTTTTTCCACGCTAGCCAGGCACAACTCATGCGTGGAGGAAGAGGAGATGATCTAAGCGAAGGAGCTGTTGAGGAACACAGAGCCGACAGGTGTGCACAGGCAGGTACTGGCACATCTCTGTCCCTCCCAAAGGTGAGACACAAGCAGTGCTTCACTCCTCTCTGCTCCACTGTGGCTCTCAACATGTATTAGTGGTCACCTGCTGATACTTGTGGAGATTTTGCTATACCAGCACAATTAATTAATCATGGTTAAAAAGAATTTCTGCAACAACAATAAAAGTGTTGTGGGACAACATCGTCAAAACAATCCCCGTTCACACTGATCCGTCGGTGAAAACGATTAAAAACAGCTGTATTATTCATGCCAGGCCAGTAGTTGGCGATGTCACTTTGTAAAGAAACACTACGCACCAATAGACCATGGCAATGAGTGCCGAAGTGATGACGTCACTTTTGTAGGCCAACTCGGAAGCTAGCGGCGCATGGGTTCCCTCGATCGAAAAACTATGCATTTTTCCCCACAGACTTTTGGAAAATCGCAAAAAAACAAAGCGTTGTGACCCTTACACGTTTTGTCTATCAAGATAATCTTTACAATTTAATCCAAAATGTAAACATTTCGAAGCCTATATAAAGTTAGAAAAGACACAAGCAGTCACAATGAAGTTTAAAAAACCACAAGCAGGTTATAACTGGTGTGTTTTATGTCATAGATCAAAACGTGAAAATATTTAGAGGCTTTGTTCACCACAGACGTTTTTTTTTCAGGCGATTTAGCAAAAACCCATTCAAAAAACCCATAGACTTTAGCACGAGGGAACCGGGAGTGTTAACATGCTAACTCACTTCCATGTTTTGGCCTACATAGTGACGTCGTAACTTATGTAAGTTATGACGTCACTTTGTAGGCCAAACGCGGAAATGAGTTAGCATTTTAGCACTCCCGGTTCCCTCGCGCTAAAGTCTATGGGGTTTTTTTTTGTTGCTAAATCGCCTGAAATAAGGTCTATGTAATTATGTCTCAATTTAACAGTACAAAATCCTAACGCGTTGTCTACACACAAACCATTTATATTAAGTAAAAAATTCTTACATCCAAAGGGTGGCAGTATAGTGCGAGCCAACTGCCATTTTACCCGAACTTAATTTGATTGTGTTCAATCTACTTAAATATATGTACAACTAAAGTTACTTAATCCGTTTGTGTTGGATTAGATGCTTTATTTGTGTTGCATTAACTGAAACTAGGCGGTGCTTTTAGTTCCCAGCATGCTTTGCATATAGTTGAATTAAGAGATAATGTTAAAATTAAGTGTTATTTTATGGGTTTTTTTTTAGAAATTTAGAAAAGGGGAAGAATTTACAGTGTGTAATTGTGTTTCATGTTATTATTATTAAACCATTTAAATTACAGTAGGTTACCATTGTGGAGAAGAGTGAAGACTTTGTTTGCCTGTCGACTGATTTCATTATTTTCTACATTAAAGGCTTTGATTAAAGGAACATGTAAATCTTAGTATTTAAGATGCTATGTGCTAATGCTAGCAAATTGCTAGTTATAATCTATTAATTCAATTCTGTGTCACTGAAATAAATTAAATATTATTGGATGAATGAATATAAAAAAATACCTGAATCATGTCAGGAAGCCTTTTAAACTTCAAGTTGAGACTACTTAAATTGGGTCACTTAAAATTACTTAATTTCATGATGTTGAAGTTACATGAACAAGTTATGTTTGTTTAACGTAATCCAGTCATGTGAAACCTGTTGTCGAAAAAAAAAATTAAAGCCAACATATCATTTTTTTTTTGAGTGTATAGACTTCAAAATATTTACATTTTGGATTAACTTGTAAAGATTATCTTGATAGACAAAATGTGTAAGGGTCACAACTCTTTGCGATTTTTTGCGAAGTCTTTGGGGAAAATGCATAGCTTTTCGATCGAGGGAACCCATGCGCCGCTAACTTCCAAGTTGTCCAACAAATTGACGTCATCACTTCGGCACTCTGTGATGTGCATGTGCATGACGTCACCGTTTATGTTTATGGTTTTGTAGTTTACATGGAGACGATAACGCTACCGTTTTCAATGCACTTTGAAACTCCATATTCAGGCCCCCCTGTGTAAATGAACACCAAAAACATATAAAAAGGTCAGTTTTTGGTTGAAAACAGTCTTGTTGGGACTTTAGAAAATGTTTAGCATGTTCATGTTCACCTTAAATATCCATAGAACCATTCCATTATGTTCTTTATAGCTGAACAGGTTTCTTTAGATTATTAAAAGCTTCTTCACAGTAAAAAAAAAAAAAGAAAAGAAAAGAATTTCCCACTGAAAGGTTCTTTTGGAGGAACCAAAAATGGTTCTTCTTTTCTTTTTGGAATCTTTGTTTTTAAGAGTGTACTTATCCACTACAGGAGCAGAGAACCATCATATTCCTGACAAAAACTATAAGAAAGTTAAAACACAACTCACTGCAGTGCAGCTGTTGTACAGAGCAGCAAGGGCTTGCCTGATGAAAAGGTTTGTGGTTATCGATGTGTCAGTGGCTCATCACAGTCACTCCTCACTCACACCTCACCCACGCTGTCACTCATCTCCGTTCCGCCCCAGCGCGAGCCAGCCTGGGAATCTGACCAAAAGCACAGGCAGTTATGGCGTCTGAGGCGACGAAACTCCACTAACAGCTCTTCTGAAAGGAACCTGTGCTACATGACACCTTACAGGTGCAATTAAGACTGATCAAGCACATCCACCACAAGACAAATGATGGTGGAAATTGACTACAGCATCTCCAAGGAAATTAGCGTTAAGTAGCCACAACACAGGAAAGACAATTATGACATCTACCCTTTACGCACAAATCAAAAAAAAGTACAAATTTGAACAAGTGTTCTGACAATTAACTGACAGCAGGGTGTTTTCTTGCCTAATTTATCACAGAATGTGAAGGTTACAGCAATTTTCTTTGGCACAACAACTCAAAGGGATGGCACTTTGTATGATTAGAGTAAAATAAATAGGGCCTACATTTTTCTCAAGTCGATGAACGGAGATGCTTATCCTTTGTTAAATGTTGACTGTCAACCTTGTTTCTATTTGGTTTCAATAAGGTTTGCAATTTGAAAACAAAAAAACAAAAGTCAAAACAAAAATGCCACTAAAATAAGCTTTTAGCTGGTAGAATGAGATGGTTTCAGATCAAATTATGGTTTGTAATTGATAAGCTTATACGCTTAATTCTTTTAAGGTTGAAAAAAAGTCATTAGGTAAAAGTGATCTGTGCTTTTGTTTGTTAAATGAAAGGTTATGTCAATTTAACTACTTTGTTGACTTGCGGATTAATTTACCTTTTCATTTTAAACGATTTTTATTATTACAATACAAATTTAAAGTGAGACCCTTAGGGTAAGACTTAGGCAAGACCCTTATTAAATGTCCTGTAATTATTAATTAAAGGAGTAGTTCACTTAAAAAAAAAAAAGATAATATTGATAAAATTGAAATTGATAAAAAATGCTGATAATTTACTCACCCCCATGTCATCCAAGATGTCCATATCATTCTTTCTTCAGGCGAAAAGAAATTAAGGTTTTTGATGAAAACATTCCAGGATTTTCTCCATATAATGGACTTCAGTGGGAACCAAACGGTTCAAGGTCCAAAAGACAGTTTCAGTACAAACTGCAAAGTGTTCAAAGGGCTTTAAACGATTCCAGACGATGAATATAAGGGTCTTATCAAGCAAAACGAGCGCCCATTTAAAAACAAAACAAAAAAAGTTTAAGTTTTATAAGCTCAAATGCTCGCCTTGCTCTGTTCTGTTACGCATGTTTGTGACTCTCCTTCATCAAAATGAACAAATCTTTTTCTGAGTCATTTGGTTCATTCAACAAACAAATTGACTCGTTCATTTTGATGAACTAGTTCTAAAAAAAAAGGTCAGTAAGATTTTTAATACCAATACCATTAGAAGTAAAATTGAATTAAAATGAATAAAACTAAAAAAAATAATAATAATTTAAAATAATATTTTAATTTAAATTAAAAAAGTTTATTGCACAATTCATCACGTATGCAATAAACTGGTCAAAAGTGAGAGTAAAGTCTTACTATTTTGAAATAATGCTGTTCTTGTAAACTTTCTATTCATCAAATAATCCTGAAAACAATGCATCACAAAATGTTCCACACAAATTGGCAGCACCGCTGTTTTCAACATTGATATTAAGAAAAAAAATATGTCTTGAGCATTAAATCAGGATATAAGAATGATTTCTGAAGGATCATGTGAAATTTAAGACTGGGATCAAGAGTATATTAGTTATTTTAAATCACAATAATATTCTCTTAACCCTAACACCTAACCCAAGCTAACGGTCTACAGTTTACTACAGGCTACTAATATGCTAATGACAGTTAGATGACATGTAGTTGAAAAGTTACTTATAGTTAGGAGAATGTCTGGACAATCGAAATAAAGTGAAACCCAATAATATTTCACAATATTACTTACAAATTCAGATGTATCTATTGCATAAGACTTCTATTTTACTGTAATTCTATTGCATTTGTCAGTCATTATTAAATTATTAAAATGCATAAATGAGCTTGAAAATAAGACTTCCAACAGATATCTGTAACTTTTTTAACAATTATTTATTGCGAAAAAGTAGCTTGAATTTGCTCTTAACCACTAGATTATGGAAATAACGTTTACTATACTTTCTGATCGCACTGCAAGTGATGTTCTTCCTCAGTATTTTTGCCAAATATTTAAAGTTTCTTAAAGGAGTAGTTCACTTTTAAAAAACTTTTTGCTGATAATTTACTCACCCCCATGTCATCCAAGATGTCCATGTAATTCTTTCTTCAGTCGAAAAAAAAAAATTAAGATTTTTGATGAAAACATTCCAGGATTTTTCTCCATAATGGACTTCAATGGGAACCAAACGGTTCAAGGTCCAAAAGACAGTTTCAGTACAAACTGCAAACTGTTCAAAGGGCTTTAAACGATTCCAGACGATAAATAAGGGTCTAATCAAGCGAAACGATCGCTCATTTTCAAAAAAAAAATAAAGTTTAAGTTTTATAAGCTCAAATGCTCGTCTTGCTCTGTTCTGTGATGCGCGTTCATGACTCTCCTATTCAAACTCGTTTATCGAAATGAACGAATCTGTTCCCGAGTCAAAAAAATAAGATTCTTCATTTTGATGAACGAGTTCGAACAGGAGTCACGAACGTGCATCGCAGTACAGAGCAAGGCGACCATTTGAGCTTATAAAACTTAAAATTTGTTATCTTTTTTTAAATGGCCGATCATTTTGCTTGATAAGACCCTTATTCATCACCTGAAATCGTTTAAAGCCCTTTGAACACTTTGCAGTTTGCACTGAAACTGTCTTTTGGACCTTGAACCATTTGGTTCCCATTGAAGTCCATGTGAATTAAGACTAAGAACTTTTTAAGACCAAGAAAGCCTGTATAAGTTATACAAATGTTTGTCTGTTAATACTAATAATCCTCCTGTTCATGCTAAACCCACGTGTAACTAATTTAGCAGTAAAAGTACGCTGTTCTTAAGTGGGTGTGGGAGGGGGGGAACCTTCCTGTACGCTATTTGTGAAAAATACCAGGCAGAGTTAAAAACACACAAGTGGAATTTGTGAATCTTCATCTCTTCTATGACATGTTAAAAGCAGAGCAGAGAGCATGAAACTGAACACAGGAAGAAGCACCTTTCATCAGGCGGACTTTGCCGCGCTCGCTGAGAGCCTGTCAGTCCTCCAGCCGCCAGTGCGGGCATGTCCACCGATCGCCCTCTACAAAACACAGATAACCCGCTTCCACAGACCCCAGTGTAACCAGACACCCGCACACTCGCTCTCAGCCCGGCGCTCTGAAGAGCCTGCCCTCATGCACTCTTCAGGCAGAGATCTTCGGTCTGTGTGATTGAACAATTACCGCCACGGTTAATTTAGCCGTGGCTGAGATCGCCTCTCACCGGCATGCCGGCGCGCTGTTCTCTCTTCTCGTCTCCATACAGATGAAATCTGTGACACTGGACGAGAACAACTTGCACTTTCATGGCAAATAGACTTTCCATCACAGCATTCACAGCATAGCTGAGATCTGTCAGGGATCAAATGTGAAGGAAGGGGGAGGGGCAAAAAGCACAGACTCACTCATTTGCAATCATGCAGAGGAGAAAGATCACAGCCTTCCCCTATACTGCTATGGAAAGAGTTATTTTACAATGAAGCGAGAGAGCGAGAGAGGGAAACAATCCGAGCATTTTTACAACTCGTAGTTTTATTATTCAAAGCAGAAGACAAAACTAATTATGACAGGCTTTACTCCCAGCAGACATGAATATTACTAAGAAATTTCAAGAAATTTGAACGTGGAATGCTATATCTGAACAGGATCAACAGTGCATGACACATCTGACTTAAAGCGAAACTCTGTGTACTAACATGTTTAAAGTGACATCTATGTCGTTGCCTCCATGCGTAAGACCTTCATGGACTCTGCTATCATGGAACTGGTGTCAATCTGACCGTAGATGCCCACTAAAAATGCCTTATGGAGGAGAATATCAGCATGTTCTGGGAAACACAAAAAACAGAAGTTGAGCACTACTAACAACATCCATGGCATGCAGTCCATTATCACAGATTTACACACAAATACCCAAATAACATGCCCGTTCACACCATGGACGATAATGATAACCATAAAAATATCATTTTAAAAGTGCTTAAAAATGCTTCTAAATATAAAAGAATAGCAGAGTCCGCATCAAAACTGTAACGATAACTGCAAAGGGGAACGATATCGTTGGAATCACATTAAAGGTGCCCTATACTGTGAAATTGAATTTATGTTGGCATAGTTAAATGACAAGAGTTCAGTACATGGACATGACATACAGTGAGACTCAAACATCATTGTTTTCTCCTTCTTACTTAAATCTCGTTTTTGAAAAACACCCCTGAAAAACGGGCGAATCTCCACATAATACCGACTCTGACGTGAAAGTCGGGATCATTAATATGTATGACCCGAAATATTTGCATAATGCCAGCCCATGTTCAGTGACAGACGAGACGGAGCTGCGCAGTCGATCAGTGTTCGGCTCTACACACGAATACAAAAGTATATTTTAGTTCCTTCGTCCGAGCCTCTGAGGAAACAATGGATTCATTTTATTTTCTCTGGAAATTTTCAACCATTTCACCGACGACACACTCACTGTCCTTTGCTTGCTCAATCACAGCAACACTTTATGTGATGGGAATAGATCTAAATACTTCAAAAACATCTCACGATTCGTTAATCTCGATAGCTGTAATAGTAAAAACCTATAATAGCTGTAGTAAAATTATTCGAGAGAGTTTCACATGTCATACATAGCTATTTCATATGCAAGCATGTCAGCCAATCACAGCAGAGGCCGGTCAGACACAGCAGACACACCCCTTCAAACAGAGTGTTCAAAGCAGAGGCTAAAATCAGGCTAGGAAAAATGCTATTTTTGACTATTTTTGATCTAAAAAACATACTAACATTATAAGGGCAACCCAGGAAACATTATAAAATAATTTAAAAAACCAGTATAGGGCACCTTTAAGAATTCGTTTTTTTCAGCTGATGAACGATAAAAACATTGCCAGCCAAGCGAGCTTGAGCATTTAAAGGTGCTATAAGCGATGTCGGGTGACGTGACTTCTTGTTGACGTTTAAAGTATTTTCAAACAAAACGGAGGCCTCCTCATCTGCACTGACCCCCCAAACCCCACCCCCAGGGCCTTCTTGCCAGTTATTGGCTGGAACAGTTTGTTATGTTTAGTGGAGCGGGTTGCCGCAGTTTGTTTTTGTTGCCATTTGTGGAGACTGGGTTGTCTGCAGAGACCGCATTTTTTAAACGTGTGTTTAGGGGACAGGCAGCTAGCGGATAGTGAGGAGATGTTTGCTGTATGTGACAAAAAAATTTTGGGCCTAAAAAAAATGTGTGACATCGCTTAGAGCACCCTTAAAGCGGTAGACGACAAAACTGAAGCGTGCGCTTCTAATAAACAGAATAATATCGTCTGTTGGTTTGGACGCTACTAGTTACCGCTACCTTTATAGTTGTCATTCTTGGTTTGAACGTACCTTAAAGGAGTAGTTCACTTTTAAAAAAACTATTGCTGATAATTTACTCACCCCCATGTCATCCAAGATGTCTTTCTTTCTGCAGTCGAAAAGAAATTAAGGTTTTTGATGAAAACATTCCAGGATTTTTCTCCATATAATGGACTTCATTGGGGACCAAACGGTTCGAGGTGCAAAAGACAGTTTCAGTGCAGCTTCAAAGGTCTTTAAACGACACCAGACGATGAATAAGGGTCTTATCTAGCGAAACCATTGACCATTTCAAAAATAAATAACAAAGTTTAAGTTTTATAAGCTGGTCCTAGATAAGACCCTTCGTCTTATGTTGTTTGGTGTTGTTTACAGCTGCACTGAAACTCTCATTTGGACCTTGAACCGTTTGGTTCCCACTGAAGTCCATTATATGGAGAAAATGCTGGAATGTTTTCAACAAAAACCTTAATTTCTTTTCGACTGAAGAAAGAATGACATGGACATCTTGGATGACATGGGGGTGAGTAGATTATCAGCAAAAGTTTTTTTTTTTTTTTAAAGTGAACTAATCCTTTAAGACTTCCACTGTAAGTGTTTTTAAATAACGTATGTCAATAACTGAGGGGTGAGCCAAATATTTTTCAAGGTAATCAACAGCATGTGACAAATGCTGCCAAAAGAGCTTAATTTCGTTTTGACCCTGAAAGAAATTATAATTATTACAACAACAAAAACAATTATAGTGGTTTCTTAATGAATAAGGTCATCGTCTATTTGTGTACCTTGACAGAGCAGCACATATTCAGGCAGGTTCCTCAGGGCCGTCTGCACCACATCAAAGTTACCGCTGCCCAGACAGTACATGAAAGTTGGCAGGAATTCAGCAGCCATACTAGAGTTGACAAAAATAATGGTGAGTGTATTTGCACATGACATTTCCATTTAATATATGTAACGTTCTTCCCTGCAGGCATCTCACCTGGGGATGTTCTGGATGCACCGCAGGGCCAGACTGAACGCCATGTTGCGGCACACTTCCTCGGGGGAACTCATCAACCTCTGCAGATCATTCTGATAATACATGACAAGTTGGTTGTACTTGTTGAATCTTGCTCATGTTTGTCCATTTTGCAATTTTGTGTACAATTTTGCAATGTACTTACAACAAAATACTGAATGATTTCTGGATTTCTTTTGGATTTCTCATCCACTTCAGTCAACCCATCAAACACATCTAGAACAAAAGAAAAACAGCACATAATTTAATTATATATATATATATATAATCCTGCATTAACTTTTTATATGGTATTTCATACAAGGTTATCTATTAATTTAATCTTTTTTTACCTGAAATATGCTCTTTAACACATTTACTTTTAATAAAATATTTTTTTATTTAATTCATACCAAAAAAAAAAAGAACATGCACTGATGTGGATCTATCAACCTCAAGGCAGCCCCGCTAAAGAACATTGTATCAGAAAGAACTCTGGAAACAGTCTCTTATTTCTCTCACCTTCAATTGCTTCTCCTTTGGAGATCTTCTTCAGGCACTTAGTCATGTCGGCTGCAGTCAGAGGTGTGGACGCTGAGATGTTAACCAAAGAGAGGGAGCCTGAGGACGAATCCTCTGCTGAAATACAAAGAGTGGGAGACAGGCTTCGTGAAGATCATCTCACACGTTACTCTGTCTCCTGTGATGTGAGGTGTTAGAGCCCCTACCGTCTCTGTCCTCAGCAGAGCTCTCGGAGGAACCAGACTTCACAGGCAGAGTCAGTCCGGCGAGCAAAGATTTCAGCTGCACCAGGTCTGGATTCTCAGTGGATAGTCCCCTGAGAGAGAGGAAAAAAGCACAATGAAACTCTTTAAATCAAGACAAATAAGTTACAACAAGAAAGTAAATTCACTCTGTTAACTGTGAGCACACATTTAAAGCGGACACTCAGAATATACAGAGTGAATACTGAATTGAGTTCTCTTTCATGTCTTCATGCGCTTAAACAGACAAATACACACTAAATTATTCAAAACTATCCTTGTAAACGCAGTATGTTTTGTCTTGAGTCCTCAGCTCTCGCCCTCGAGATCCACTTTCTGGTAGAGTTTAGCTCCAACCCTGATCAAACTCAACAGCCTGTAGCTTTCTAGTAATCCTGAAGAAGGTGTTTTGATTAGGGTTCGAGAAAAAAAAAAAAAAAAAAACTGCAGGAAAGTGGACCTTGAGGGCCAGAGCTGAGAACCGCAAACAGTTGAGAAAGCAATGTTTATATTATATTCTTCGTATCAGGTCAATACAAGTTTAAATGTGGCCATGTGAATAGCCTTTATATAGTTTGATTGTGTTTGCTTTATGTTTGTTAATAGAATAGAAATGACTTTCTTTTCCTCACCAAAAGTCCTTGACAACTTGAATAACATTCAGAGGTAATAAAAACTAAATTAAGGCAACACTAAGATGCTCGTCAATCAACATTAAAGCGCCACCTTCAGCGAGAATAATGCAAGGATGTTAGACCTCTGCCAACAATGTGTCAAATGTTCAGTGATTAGAATATAAAGCTTACAAAATGTTTATCAAATTAGTGCTAAGACCCAGAATCTACCTGAATCTACTTAAATTCTGTAGGCTACTGATGTATTCATGGTATTCAGATGCACCTTGCAAAAAGACAAAATACATATGTTTAATAATTCAAATTATGACAATTATTTTTACCTAAAACTCTGAATCGATCATTAGAATGGGAATCGGAATAGATAAAATACAATCAATGCCCAAACCCAAACAGTGAGTATTTGCTAAAGCAGAAAAGAGTAATGTGAACCTCTTACTGTAGCACATCTGAGTGTTTCTGAAGGAAAGGCACAGCAGATGCTGCATCATGGGTTATGTATTTTTGGATGAACTGCACAAATTTGTTGATGATCGGCATACGGGATGATCTTCTGAAGTTCTGCAAAATATTCCAACAAGATTCTTTACAATTAGCTTGTACAGTTTCATTATGACAAACTAGCAGATAAGCAGGTTTGAGATTGCTAAGAACATTTTCATTATCAAAAATGAAATGTCACTATGTATTTAACTTAATGGCGTGTTAAATAGAAGTCATAACTGTGGTGCAGCATAGTCCATTACAAGAGGAGGTCTTTATACCTGCAGTACTTTGATAAAGGACAGCAGACAGTCCTGCAGTGCCCTCTGGTGGTCAGAGAGGAACACCAGCGGCTGCAGCAGCGCCAGGATAGCCAGAACATCACCGAAGAAGGTCAGGTGGGTCTGCTGTCTGATCTCATGCAGGTTCAGATGGATGCGCCCATGCAGGAGTGCAGCAATCATAGACAGGTGTCTGAAAAATACAAACAGCTCTAGTATGTGAACACTATTTACTTACTTAATAAATGTCACTATTGTTATTTTGAATGTCCGACGTGCATTCATGAGAGCACCACAACAAGCGTGCGTCTTCCTCTGCTTGTAGGTCATAAGTCAGAACGCCAGCTCGTGTGTCATGACCACACGCATGCATCGTGGTGCTCTCGTGAACGTGCGTCGGAGATTGATACAGAAGAAATGACAAAATAAAGTCGTTTTTTTTTTTTTTTTGGAGCACAAAATGTATTCTCATCGCTAAGGTTGAACCACTGAAGTCACATGGACTATTTTAACAATGTCTTTCCTACCTTTTTGGGCCTCCAAAGTGTTAATTAAATATCCATCAATGGAGATATTTAAATATCCATTAAAATATCTTAATTTGTGTTACGAAGATGAACAAAGGTCTTAAGGATTTGGAATGACATTAGGACGAGTAATTACTGACAGAATTTTCATTTTTTGGGTGAACTAACTCTTTAAGCGTGTTTTAGAACAACATTATATTTTTTTTAATTTTTATATAAATGTAATAATTTTCTTAATTTCAGAAATGACTTTTCTACATGACCAAGGAAATGAATTTGAATCAATTATATAATAATTAAAGTAAAAATTTTAAACTGAACAGAAAGTTGTTGCATAGTAAACCTGAGTAGAAGCACCGGATGAGATACGGCCAGTTTCCTGCAGGCCAGATTGGCATCGGACACGCGGTTCTCGGCTGATTTGGAGTCTCCTGTGTCAGCTAGCAGAGTGATGAGTCGATGCACGAGAACATCCAGCTGAAGGTGCACATATAAACACAGAAAATGAACAGAGTATTACTCTTTCAGCTGCTGTTAGGAGGAAACTCATGGCACGAGGTGTCCCAAACTGCAGCGGTTACCTTGCAGGTGCTGCCATCTGCTGCCCCCTCAGCACTCAGGGTGGCCTCTGGCAGTCGGATGTGTTGGATGACCTCTGGGAAGTGCAGGTAGATCTGCAGCAGCAGCGTCTGACACCTCTTACTCATTATACTGGAAATATACCACATGAAAACAATACATAAGAAAAAAAAAAAAAAAAAACAGATGGTTCCAGGAGAGTCTCTATGAGTAATGTCAACAACATAGAAGGGTACTTAACACGTGAACATTCATGTGCAAATCATTTTTCAACATCAGTTTAACAGTACAAGTTAAAATATACATGACTGTAAGGTCCTGTGACTGGCTTCTATTTCTTTTTAGTTTTACGTCCCTTTGAAGACATACTTTTTTAATGGATACAACTTTACTATTAGAGAATTATAATTGAAATAATTTAAAAAACACTATTAAATAAGCAATAACAATTATAATGGATATATTATTCAAATATTCTGAACATATAAATATAATAATAATATAACTTTTTGACTTTAACATCTATTGTAGTTATTAATACATAAGAAGAATAATATTTAAAATACTTTTAGATAGAGAATAGCAAGCCACACAGCATGACAACTTTCTAAATGATTATGACATAACTACGTATTTTTTATATTGCATATTAATATTAATTATTATTATTGACAACTATGTATTAAATACACAAGTCTAATACATAATTAAATTACATTTTTGGTAATATAACAATTATCATAATTATTTATTTAAAAAAAAAATAGCAAAATATTTTTTTTAAATAGTGTTTTGACTAATATATTTCTTAATTTAATTGACAAAATACTGTTTATAATACCGAGAAAAGCATAACACACAGCAGGACAGCTTTCCAAAAGTATTTCATGTCAACCAAACAGAAACCATGAAGTCATAATTGCTTCATGCATATAATTATAGAATATTAATAATAATTGTATTGCTAATGATGTATTAAATAAATAAGAATTATAATATAAAATATTTTGGGCCATTATTATTTAAAATAAGCAAAATACTATGCAAAAAAAAAGTCAATTTTCCAAAAGTATTTTGGTCAACGAGAGAGATTAACATGGTCTAACTAGAAAAAGCAGCCAGTATCAATAACCGACTTTATTAACAACAGAAGACAAAACTCATAATTGCTTGTCCAATCAAGCAAAGGCCTTCTTACCGACAACTTTGTAGCTTAATTGTGGTTTATGCCTGCTAATCCGCTGTTGTGCTCACAAGCAACAGATATGGAGAATGCCAAACAAACACATGAGCGTTTATCCCACCAAACACGCGCTTTACATGCCAGTATTACTCCAGCCCATTCTCGACCATAAGACAGCTTAGCTAGACTTAAAAATATCGTATTTCTGGGGGTAATTTTTTGTCTGACCTTGTCCAAAGTTTTCTCCCCCTCATTAAGGGGGTTTAATAACCAAAGGCAAATTCATGAAAGGAAGGGGGGCTGCCACCACAAAGAGCCCCGGTCTGATCTCTCTGACAGCCCCAGTCTGAGCTGCGACTCACAACAGAAGCCAAAGGAAGAGCCGGAGCCTTAATCCTCACGCATTCATTATACTACACTGAGCTCTCTCCAAGATCACAGCGCTGAACGACTTCAGCCGCCTCTCATTTCACACCACAAGAACTAATTACAGCTCTTCCCGCTTTTGTGCCTGATGTAGCGCATTTCTGCTGTAAGTAAAGCAACGGCACGGTATCACGCACATCTATCAGCCTCTTTAAGGGGGCTTTTAAAGAAGAAGTTCAGTGCTTTGCGACGGTGGCGAGTGTGGCCGAGTGTTTGGTAACACGGTACAAACCCTGACTTCTGTCTGACACAGTTGTCCTTGCTGTTTTACATAGATCATTGGGAACATGAGCAGAAGGCAGCGAGTTTTCTTACAGGATAAACTTGTACATGGCTTGAGTCATGCGTCCTTCACAAAGATGGATTTGCTTGATTCTGATCTTCTCTGATGAGTCTAGTTTTCCACTTTGCCCAACACCTGGGCCTCTAATGGTATAGACAGAGACCTGTGTCTTGCATGCACCCACTGTGAGATTTGATCTGGGGGTTCTTTAGTAAGGCTGCAATCGAGCAGATCCTTCTATATGAAATACGCAAGGTTAAAGGAGTAGTTCACTTTTAAAAAAACCTTTTGCTGATAATGTCACCCCCATGTCATCCGAGATGTCCATGTCTTTCTTTCTTCAGTCGAAAAGAAATTAAGGTTTTTGATGAAAACATTCCAGAATTTTCTCCATATAATGAACTTCAATGGGGTCCAAACGGTTCAAGGTTCAAAAGACAGTTTCAGTGCAAACTGCAAAACCATTCAAAGGGCTTTAAACGACACCAGACGATGAATAAGGGTCTTATCTAGGATCCTTCGAGTCATGACTCGAAAAAAGATTTGTTCATTTTGATGAACGAGTTTGAACTGGAGAGTCACGAACAATCATCACAGAACAGAGCAAGGTGAGCATTTGAGCTTATAAAACTTAAACTTTTTTATTCATTTTTGAAATGGCCGATCGTTTTACTTGATAAGAAACTTATTTATCGTCTGGTGTCGTTTAAAGCCATTGATTTGAAGCTGCACTGAAACTCTCATTTGGACCATTATGAAGTCCAATGAAGTCATTATGGAAAAAACATTATGGAGAAAAATCCTGGAATGTTTTCATCAAAAACCTTAATTTCTTTTCGACTGAAGAAAGAAAGACATGGACATCTTGGATTACATGGGGGTGAGTAAATTATCAGCAAAAGTTTTTTTTTTTTTTAATCGAACTACTCCTTTAACTTGGGGGAAAAATAATGCTTCCTTCTGCTCAGACAATGTTCCCCAAGGACTGTTTTTTTTCTCTCACAGGACAATGCTTCATGTGACTGACTGATAGGGAGCATGCCAAGACGCATGGAATTATGGTATTATTCCACCAAATATTGATATTTTGAACTCTTCTGAAGATAAAACTTTAATATTGTGTTGTTTAAAAATGTATTAAATTGTTTTCTCTGCATTATTTGAGGTCTGAAAACATGTATTTTCCACCAGTTGTCATTTCCTGCAAATAAATGCTCTACATGAGAATGTTTTTTACTTGAGATTTGGAAGAAATGTTGATTTTACTCAAATGCATAAATAGTAAATGCAGAGAAACTGCTGATTTTGCAGTGATCTCTTACTATTTTTTCCAAAGCTGTATGTGTATGAGTGGGCGCCACAATGCAGCAGCGCATTAGTTTAGAACAGCGATCAAAGGCATAGTTCACCCAAAATGTTTTATTTTCTCAGCATTTACTCAGTGTCTGGTTACCAACATTCTTCAAAATATCTTCTTTTGTATTCAACAGAAGAAAGAAACTCATACAGTTTTGGAACAACTTGAGGATGAGTAAGTAATAATAAAACTGTCATTTTTGGGTGAACTATCCCTTTAACTTACGTGTACAATTAGCCGTTTAAAACGTGCATTCACTTAATCAATTTAGAGAATCCAGATGGTATAATCAAACATATCTTGTGGAGCTCTTGGAGTATGCATTTATTTTAACTGTTGGAAACGGTGTAATTTTAAAAAGTGGACTTTAAAAATGTCTTATCCTGTTGCGCCCTCTACAGGCCATGTAGGATCAGCGACTAGTTGACGTCAAGCTTAAACTGTCATGGCAGAGCATTAAATTCAAATAGCCAGTGCAAATCCTAATACAGACTCGAAGGATGTACCTGTCTCCCCACTTCTTAACACAGCTGATGAGGTACTCGGAGACTTTCTTTACATTGTCCAGGTCTGAGTGGAGACAGCTGTGCAGAAGGGGCAAGCGGGACTGGAGAAGAGAGCAGGAGACCTGGTCCAGAGCGCTCTTAGAGGTGGCTGAGTCACGGCAGCTCAGCTCTGACTCAGACAGGATAAGGTCCACCAGACTTATGAGCTCCTCAGAACACAGCTTCAACACAAACTGCTCGGTGCGCTTCTGCAAAGAAACAAAACACCGTCTTACACACTCAGAGACAATGTAAACTGATCCATACAATCTGTAGCCAAACATTACAGTTTTAGACCTTAGGATCACTACAAATTGAGCTTTGGACTGGTTAACAATATAAATAGGCTTAAAGGGAGCATGTTCTATATACTTGCACTAACACACTAAATTTAGTTTGACATGGCCATTGTCTTCTCTACTGCTAGTCCTTAAAGCTACTGCACCTTTGAGAATGTAAAGTTGTAATAATTGTAAAAATGACATCTGCAGGTTTCCCACACCTTTTGACCAATTCATTTCTGTAAAAAAATAGTTTCATGACAGGAGTCGTTTATGCTTATTTCTAGAGATTGCGATCCCAAAAGAAACTTCTAGCAGTTAGGTCGTGTGTCCACCAAAGCGTTTTTAGCCAGCCTAAAACGCTAGACGCTCTTCTGAAGAGAGCCATGTTGTGGGCACTTGAGAGCGTTTTGGCAGCGCAGCGTTTTTCCGTTGAGACGTTTTGTTGCTATGATACAGAATATCCGCAGCACAGTTTGAATGTTGTGACAGTTAGTCGGTGTGGTATTAGTCCCGCCCCTCCTCCATTGTGATTGGACGGCTGGGTAAAAAGTGACAGTGATGAGCGCTGCGTTTTATCCAAAGTTGAACATTTTTCAACTCTTGGCGACCAGTAAAAAACGCTGGACGCTCGGCGCTTCAGCGTGAAAAAAAAAAAAAAAAAACGCTCAGCGCCTCGTCACGCTCATGGCGTTTAAAAAACGCGGCGCTCCCATTGAAAACTATTGAAAAGTCAGCTATTGCCAGACGCGTGGAAAAACGCTTTGGTGGACACACGGCGTTAAAGCTGCAGTCCAGCGTTTTTTCTCTTTGTCGCCATCTCTGTTTGAAATCTGCAATTGCAGTCATTCGTGGAATTATCAACTTTATGTGAGTTGCACTTCAACACCCTCGACACGGCACAGCGTGGATGAACACAATGTTTGAGGAGAGAGTGAGGCTGTCAGTCACCACACCGGTGTCGATATTGGCATTCAATAAATTAAACCTAACAATAGCTTATAAGTTATCATATCACGAAAAAAACGTGCATGCTTGAACCTCCCGCAGAAATCCACCAGTACCAGTGGAATTAAAAACTTTATTTCAAGCTTACCGCTTTGAATCGAGCTAAGGCAAGCAGATAGCGTTGAACACTGGCTGGTTCTGTATTTTCTCAAATATGTATTTTGGATCATTTATAATGCAAAAAAGCTACAGACTGCAGCTTTAAAATAATTTAAAGTCGATCATCGCCAGCTAAATTACATTCCCAGCTGTTTCAAGATTGTGGGAACCCTATGCCTGTTATGGTTGTCTAAACGAACTGCATGTGAAGTGAAAAAACAGCAATCTTGCCAAGCTGCTGAATATGATATGTAAATATATTCAAAATTGCGATGTAATATTAACTGTGGATCAAATCAAACCTGAGGAGTTTTCTGATCTCGACCCTGCCAGATGCGGGGAATGTGACTGCAGGCCCACAGGAAGTCCAGAGCTGAGGTTGGGTCCAGTCTGGAGATCAGACAGAACACAGTTACACACGCAGGTGTGAGAACAAAAAGAACGGAGCGTGTTTGACAAAGCCGCTCACCTCTGCTCTCGGTGTTTGTTGAGCAGAGAGCTGATGCACTGATGTAAGGTGCTCCAGTTGGATTGGTGTGTAAGGAGGGCCAACAGATATGGCCTGTAAGAGGGGGCCACACTTACACCGCTGCTTTTAACCTGAGACAGACAATGAGAAAGTCACACTCATCTCATTTAAAGAAGCAATAGATCACAACAGCAACCGTTCACCATTTTAGTATTCAGTTTCATTGGATCCAGAAGTATTTCTGCCATTCATTTTTCTCTGTATGCATTTCACATTCCATTAAGCCAAGAGCAAAGCAAAACATTTGTTTTAAAGGGAAATGTCTCAATATTTGAAAAAAGTACAAGAAAGAATTATATTAATCTACTTATGAGCAGAATTGAGGGAATTAACTTTTAAAAGTAATGCATATTGAGTACTCCCCAAAAATGTGAATAAGTACAATACTTAGTTACTTTTCAATGAAAGTAATGTGTTGTGTTACTTTTTGTCACCTGGCTATGGTTCGCTCTCTTCCAGGCCTTCTTTTTTTTGCAAGCAAACAACGCACTTTTTTAACGCATTCAACAATTTAGACAATATAACATACACCCTCATTTATTATATATATAATATTACTATATATAATTAGAATATATAGTATTGTAATTCAATAGAATATTAAAGTTGAAAGAGTTGTTACTTTTGTACTTTTTGTCTATTCCTGTGTACACATGAGTAATTTAGAGTTAATTTAGTAGTTTCAAATTAAATAAACCAAAAGATAATTGTGCTCAAACTTAAATATTAATATGCAAATTTTTAAAGTAATGAATTATTTTAATCAAAAGTAATCTGATTACATAAAGTACATTACTTGCAATGTGTTACCCCCAACACTGCTTATAAGAGAATGAATTAACTACTTGTGCCATAAAACATTGAAACCATTTATGTAATTGAACTAGCTTGTATTTTATATTTAAGAAAAAAAGGAATATTAGCTATAAGCTTCTTATTTTTTTGACGTTTACATGTTTTACGTGTCATTTGCACCCTCACGCGTAAATATTTAAATCGGTACCCACACCCACATGATCAGTTTAGAGAGAAACTACTTCACCTTGTTTTGAGCAAAAAGCAGCTTCTGCTGAAGATCCGAGCACACGGAGGTCACCTCTGGGTCGAGCAGCTCCAGCCAGTCCACCAACAGCCCTGAACACGAGCCAGGCTTCTTTGACTCAGTGCTGCAAGGGAGGACACACACCCCTCATCAACCCAGAAAATACACAGCATTTCCGGCAAATAAATAATACACTAATTAAATCAGTGATTCCCAACATTACGTCTCATCTTTGCATGTATACTACCACTTAAACCTTTGGTTTCGGTGTCACATGGTCCTTCGGAAATCATTATAATATGACGGTTTGATGCTCAAGAATCATTTCTTATTATTATCAACATTAAAAACAGTTGTGCTGCTTTATCTTTTTGTGGCAACCCTGATACACTACCATTCAAAAGTTTGGGTTAAGCAAGATAAAAAAAATAATTTAAAAAAAAACATTAAAAAAATATTCAGCAAGTATGCACTACATTGATCAAGTGGCAGTTTATGCCTTATGGATTTCAATTTCACATAAATGCTGTTCTTTTGAACTTTAAGAATGTGTCACTCTTTCCACAAAAATATTAAGCAGCAAAAACTGTTTTCAGAATTGATAATAATATTTAAAAACCATCATTAATATCTGAGCACCAATAAATATTGAGCACCAAATCAGCCAATTAGAATATAATCAAGAATTTAAAATATTTTTAAATAGAAAGTTTTGCAAAAAAATAGAATTTATAATAATAAATTGCAATAATATTTTCATAATATTACTGTGTTAACAGTTTTGTTGATAACATAAATGCAGCCTTGCTATACATAAAAGGCTTAAAAAAAAGTGTATAAAACAATAATAATTCCAAACTATTGATCGGTAGTGTACAAATTTTATGAAAATTGATACAAGTTCACAAGTACATTTGACTCTACAGAGTAAATCTGGGGGAGTCGTTGCCTAATTTTTAGCGAGTCAGACTGGTAACCCAAAAGTTGCTGGTTCATTTCCAGTACCGGCAGGAAATGACTGATCAAGGCACCTAACAACTCCAGGGCACCATAGCATAACGGCTGTCCACTGCTCCGGGTGAGTGCGTGTCCATGGTTTGCACTGTGTGCGTGTCTTCACTACTCTGCTCCTAATGTGTCCACTAACTTGGATGGGTTGAATGCAGAGGACAAATTCCAAATATGGGTCACCACACTTGGCCTTCACATGTCACTTTCACCATATAACTGTAATAATGGTGATTTATCCAGTATAATTTGTGTACAAAGGTTTGCTGTTGATGAAGGGGTACTTGAGCCTTTACAAAAGCCTAAAACATCATAGAGTCACACTGCATATGATGCGTATTTAGTCTCACTGTGACTTACTATGATAACTTTGGCTGTTCGACAGGGATATAAAAAAAAATAATAATTAAAAACCCAATTTTATTGTTCCTTCCCCACCTAGAAACAGTATCCCCAGCATACAAGGAAGGAAATATGTGATGA
The DNA here is from genome assembly GCF_016745375.1 of Pimephales promelas. The sequence goes on along the minus strand of NW_024121200.1, from coordinate 312,343 downwards.
GGCAGTGTAGAGTGACTCATGGTGCGCTTACATTTTGGAATCCACCTCTATTTTCACCCCTCGTTCCTCTGTTTCCTGTAGCAGCAGAGAGATCACCATGGCAACGGGACCAGCTGTGTTTCCTGGGGTCCCATTCTCCGTACCGATGGTCATAAGCAGTGATAACAGCTCCTCTAGATATGGAGACTTCACCTCCATGAGGCCCTGCAACACTAAAGCACAAAAAGTTTTTGTTTTATAATATCGGCACTCTTGTGTAACACACAGGTCCATAAAAAAGAAAAAAAAGAAAAACAACCCATTGCAGCCAATCCCACATCACAAAAATGAGAACTACCACACGCTTTGCTTCTAAGTAACCCTGCGTCTCAGGAACTCCAGCCCCACCACACTAACTTTCATGAGTAATTTTTTCAAAAAGTACAACCCGGCCTTTGGAGCCGTCGCTGGACGTAAACAAGCCCTAGAGTGGATGTGTGGCACAGTGTGAGGTTGTTTTTGTTTTGGTGAGGTTTGAGAGCAGAATGTTAAAATCATAAAGAGAAACATTAAGGACAGCGCGAGTGGAGATACTGGTGCATGAGTCAAACGCAGCCCTCCGGAGAGACTGACTAATGCTGGCAAGCACTCCAACACCAACACCAACACAGAAACTTAACTGCCTCTGTAGAGCTGACTTACCCTTCGGGTCCTCGCCTGTTAGCCTTACGTTTGCCACAAACCAGTTCAAAAGCATTTTCCAAAGCATTGCTATAAGAGTACACTACGTGGTTCCCAGAGGAGCTATAATTTAAGTTAATAACATCACACAGAGATAAGTGCTGTGTCTAATGTAGGCCGCACAACACATTCAAGAGATATCATATTTCCACCCCCCCTGATGTCCATTTACGTTTTTTTCTAGGCCACAAACAGACATGATTTAGTTTCTTAAGACCGTTTTACGCACCCTCTCAAACTCTCAGGCCTGTTTCACACCTCTCGCATGAGGCAGTAAGTCACACTGCAATGAAACTAGGCAGTTGACGCATAATATGTTTATGAACTTATTTAGAATAAACGTTGGGTAAATGCTTAAAGGCTCTAGTATACTTCAGCGAAATTGAAAAAAAATCTGGTGCATTGTCATTTGGAACAAAAGTTTGTTTGATGCTCGTTTTGGGAAAGTTCTAGAGCGGTAAACACCTTCAAACTACCATTGGTCTGTGGCGATGTAATAGATAGGTGTGGCTCTGAGGCTCTGCCTTGCTTTTCTCCAGTTCATTTCTTCTGTTCAGTCCACTGAGGTCAGAAAGAATCTGAACTCTCCCTCATTTAGCCTTCAGTTCTTCAGATATTTAGAAATCTTAACATCATAACACCAAAAAAAATCTTTGTAAATGTGGACAGTCATATCTTCATGTATTCAGTTTGGAAAGAGTAGTTTTGGCAGCTTAGTTTCAATAAATGCACTTCTTGGATTCAGGAGGAAGCTTTGATTTCTAAACATTTTAGTACGTTTTCACAGTACAATGAACTCTCTAATGTTAAAAGAGTCTGATTAATTGTGATATGACCCTTTAAGTGAGTACTGGAGGACCCTGAAGAGGTTGAATACCTTTTCGGATGAGTTCAGGTTCAGCATTGCATTTTTCTCCAGCTCTCAGAGAAGCAATAATGCCCCTCGCTGCCACTTCAGAGTCTCGCCTATACGCCAGTGATTCAGCCAAGTGTAGAAATCCTGTACGAACTGATGACAGAGGACACAATCAACACCAGTAGAGCATGCTGGGACTAAAAACGATCAAGTGACTGTAAATTTTGACCTGACTCAGCTCAGTTTGAATATAAGCTTGCAAATGTGACTAAAACTCAGGAACAGGAGTGACTCACCATCTGTGATGCGATGTTTGTGAGAGTACTGAGCTGCCAGAGATTTCAGCAGGCTGTGGAGCGGCCCCGTCTCCACCGCGGAGTTCTCCAACCACGTCAACATCTGCACAACGGCGTTGAAGAACAGCGATGAGAAGCCAACGTCTTGAGACACCAACCGCTAGAGGAGAAAAAGAGAAGCAGACAGAGTGAGCAACGAAAGGAAGCCCCAGTGAGGATATTGAATATGCAGGTATGAGTAGGTTAGGTGCCTGGTAAAGATGGAGTTGGCGCAGTAGAGGACAGGAGATCGTATGGCTGTGGTGCATTGCCATGACCAGGGCTCCAGCGTGGGCGGAGTTTAGAAGGGCTGCTAAGGCTTGTAGGAGTCGTCCGGCAGCGCCACCCTGCTGGATGTGACCCTGCCGTGCCCGCAGAACCTCCTGGGCCAGGGTCTGCTGCAGAGATAATGACAGTGGTCGGACCGGAGGAGGAGGCCAGCGAGGATCCACCTTCAGAGGGAAGAGCTAGGATGGGGAAAGAGAATCGTCACCATCACAGTCAAGTAATAAAGAGTTTAATTAAAGAAGAAGAGGGTCATCTATGCAATTAAAATGTCCCAATCTGGGATTTGTCAGTGAGGGGTCATGCCAAGAAGAGACTAAAGGGCCAAATTTTGAAAAAGATCTGTCCAAAGGCATTTTAGATTCAAAACAGTTTGGCAGAGCACTTCCTTTTCCAGATAACGTCACACACCAATGAATTTTGTTCTTGTATGTGCGGTTGAGCTCACGTTCATCATATTGGAGTGCTCTATGTATGTGCACTGATCAATGTTTAAATATGAATGAAAGTCTAAATTAAATCACTTCATCATATTAAGCAACCGTGTCTCTTCAGAAGACTTGTATTAAACAGCTAAATTCATATTGATTACTTTTAGAAATGTCTTTATGCACTTTTTTCTCAAAGCATAACATTTTTAGTGGAATGGATCTCTCGGGTTTCATTCAAATAATATTTGTGTTCTGAAGATGAACGAGTCTTTTGGTTTTGGAACAACATGAGGGTGAGTAAATGACACAATTTTCTTTTTTTTTTTTTACAAAACTGATTCATCTTGATGCATCTTTTCAAAAACTGATTCAGTATTTCTTCAAGTTTTAATCACAATCCAATGATGATATAATGCCTTCACATACTTCACATTTCCTAAAACTTCCCACTTCTGTCGCATTCAGGTGTTTGTTGTCAGAAATGACACCAGGCTTATTCTTGCCTTATTGGGGAAATCGTATTAAAGGAGAAATTATTGTTTTAGCATACCATTCATTGACTCATTGACAACAATATAAACATTCCCCCTGCTATCTAGTCAGCTTGCTGACAATTTTGGAATTTAATATAGGGTACTTTCTCTGCATATAAACCATGCAATATTCTTCAAATGATTTTTCATATATGTAAATATACACTAATTAAACAAGACAAGGTCGTAACAGATGTGGCTGTTGTGAAAAAAAAAAAGAATACCATTCACAGCAGCAATCATTCTCCCCTCCACTATATTCAAAAAGTTTATGGCACACCAACTCGGAAAATCGGTTATCAAAATTATCCGAGTTTCCCAGTAGTAAATACGACTTAAGAGGGCCTATATGTCCAATTCCCTCCAAGGAAACTCATATTTATGATAATTCCGCAGCATTAGATTTACAAGATTCATCTACAAAAATCTGCAACATGTTATGATGTTGTTGGCGATACTTAGCCTTAGAAGAGACTGACCCAGAAATTTGGAAAGAGAAAGTAAAAATGTGAACAGGACAGATTGCGAATGTCATGTCAGATTATAATATTATTATTAATAACATGGTAGAATTAAATCTTGGCAGGAGGAAAAAAAAACCCCTCTAAAAAGCAGCATAAGTACCTGTAGTAGGATCCCAGTGAGATCATCCTCTGGGCCGATCGCTGGCACCTGACTAACTGCTCTCATCTTTACAGAGCCATGAGCTGTTTCAACGGTAACCTTAGCCCTGTTCACCTCTGAGCTGTCTGTAACACATCAGATTAGCAAAGGAGTCAACTGAGAAAAACAGCACCATTATTCACTGCTATCTTAACCCTTGATGTAAGGCATTCGATCCTGACCTCTGCGTGAAGGAAGTGAGGCACTGAGCAAACTGTGAAACGTGTGTCCTCCCGTGGCTCCTCTCTCATGCTGGACTTCTACCAGATGAGCCATGTAGTCTAACAGATAAAAAACGTCCATGATGTTAGCATCATTTCACACACACTGAATGCTGGGAGAAAAGAGTACACCAAACGAAAGATCCTCACTCTTGTCCATGATGTTCTGCTCCAGTGTCTGGGGATCATGGGACACGGCCTGGTCCAGATACTGCAGTAGTTTGCTCATGCTGGAGACGGGGATCCCGAAGGACTGGACGAACAACAGCAGCTGCGTGGGCTCCAGGTCCTGTAGGGCTGCAAATGACAGAGAAACCCATTCAGACTTGTAAAGAAAGAAAACCTTCGGGGTGTGACGTCGGGGTTTGAAAGATACTTAAAGGGATAGTTCACCCAAAAATAAAAATTCTATCAGTATTTACTCACCCTCATGTTGTTCCAACCCCGTAAGACCTTCGTTCATCTTCGGAACACAAATTAAGATATTAAGATCACTCCTGTATACTAGTCCATAGGCTTCTTGAGGGAATGACTTGCTGGCCTCAAAAAGTCATTAAAGACATCGTTAAAATAGTCCAAGTGACTACAGGGGCTCAATTTTAAGTTTATCAAACGACGAGAACACTTTTGTGCGCAAAAAAACAACAAAAATAACGACTTTATTTCAACTATTCGTTTATTTCTCCCTCTGCCTCCCCTTGTCAGGTTACTAGTTTAATAGCGTAAGCTTCTGTTATTGAGCCACTGTAGTCACTTGAGCCACAAAATTGAGCCACTGTAGTCACTTGGACTATTTTAACGATGTCTTTGATGACTTTTCGATGCCAGCAAGAGTCATTCCCTCAAGAAGCCTATGGACTAGTATGCAGGAGTGATCTTAATATCTTAAATATCTTAATTTGTGTTCCGAAGATGAACGAAGGTCTTGCGGGGTTGGAACAACATGAGGGTGAGTAAACACTGACAGAATTTTCATTTTTGGGTGAACTAAACCTTTAATATTCAGTAATATTATTGATTTGACTGCACTGACACTGTTGGATGTGAAGAAAACTTGACCTGAACTGAGCTGAATAATGACAGTTACATAAACTAATAATGATACCATTGTCTTTTTAGAGCTGCTCATAGCTGAAATTTAATTTGTCTCAAGTTATTTGACTGATTATTACTGTGATGCTCCTTTGAAAATCTGTATTGTATAAAGTGCTATAGAAATAAATATGTGACTCTGAAGACTGGAGTAATGATGCTGAAAGTCAGCTTTCCAGCACAGGAATAAATTACATTTTAAAATATATTAAATATTATAAGAATTAAATATATCATCCTCATTTTATTATATAATATTTCATAATATTACGGTTTTTACTGTATTTTAAATCAAATAAATGCTACTTTGGTATTTCCTTAGCATCAATACAAGATATCTATACCTGCATCGACCAATCGGGCGACCTCAGAGCGGATCATTCGTAATTTCAGCCAATCTGGCAAAAGAAGGGCCTCCTCAGACGTGTCAACCAGGAATGCAGTAGGAAGGGGCTTTTTATCAGGAAACCAGATATCCAGCAGTATATAGAACTCACTTTCCCCTAACAAAAAAACAATCACAGTATCTGTTACTCCAAGTACAGGCAGAATCAAACCCCACACACTTCAACAGAGACGACACTCACCTTTGGGAGGTCCCAGCGTGAGCAGGATGACCATAGCATGGACTACCAGAATGTGCATGGTGGCTGTTTCTCCTGTGGTCCATCGCAGGAACACTTGATCCTGAGACTCTGACTGGGATGTATAAAATTTGGTCTTTAATCATGTGAACAAGCAAGCGGCAATTTGAATTTCCAGTTCCAGTTAATCGTTCCATACCCAGCTGTAGAGGTCCTCTCCCTCTTTTGTCTTCCTCATACGACGGATGTAGGCAGAGAAGATGGTGATCAGAGCGGAGAGAACGGCGTCAGACTCGGGTCTGCAGGAGTGCTTGGAGAACAGGCAGTTCATTATAGTGGAGCGTTCCACTATCAAGCGAGCTACATCCTGAGAAGCCAGAGAGGAGAGACGGATTAGACTAGAGCTTTTCTCAGACTGATAAAATGATGTAGGTTTAGACTAACCAAGGCCAGGTCATTGTGAAGGGACTGCTCCTCCACTGGTGCATGCTGGGATAGGTAAATCAGGTATGCACTGATGGTTTGAGGATCGGTCTCCATGTGAATGGCCTGACAAAAAAGGAAAACCACACACACATAAGCTGATCAAGTTACCGATATTGATATTCTTGTAACTGTGTAGGTAAACTGACCTGCTGTAAGGCGCTGGCCGTCAAGCCTCTCACGCTGTCAAACAGAGGCAGTTTGGGGAGGTCCTGAAGGAGCCACTGGTAGCCTGGCAATAACTCTGCATCTCCGGAGTCCTCCTCCATGAGCTGATCCCTCTCCTCTCCATCTCTTAATCCTCCCTCCGTCAGCACCAGAGACAAACCCTGACACACATCGCAATCAACAATCTTATTAAAGCGTCCTAAATGAACCAAGCACTGGTGGATGGTTAATTAACTCCGTACCTTCATGGCCAGCACTCTAGAGGCCACCTGAGAAGAACTGAGACGGCGCAGGAAGTAATCCAAGACCTCACATGTGGTCTGTTCATCAGCCTTGGGACCCAGCAGAAGGTCCTGCAATCGCCCAAGAAGCTGCCTCTGTTTCTGCTGCCTCTGGAGGGAAAAATACAGTGAGAACAATGATATTGTGAAATATTAAAATAACAGTTTTGTATTTATATATATTTTAAAATGTAATTTATTCATGTGATCAAAGCTGAATTTTCAGCATCATTAATCACATGATCCTTCAGAAATCATTCTAATATGATGATTTGCTGCTCAAGAAACATTTCTTATTATTAACAACGTTAAAAACTTTGACTTTGGGATAAAAAGTATTACATACTTTATGAAAAAAATATAGGAAAATAAAAAATGGCCCATTGAGAAAACTGACATGTGAGATCGAGACTGAGATTTACCTGTCTTTTCTTCGCTCTCTGCTCTTTGCTCTCTCCTTCTTCCTCATCATCAATTGAAGATGAGTCATCAGCGGCATCGTGGAGGAGGAATTCACACAGGCACTGAACTGGCAGCACATCCAATGACCCTTCACTAGACTGGACGAGATCAGCCAGCCACGGCATAGACTGAGAGGAGGCCTGGACGGGGGGGAAATATTAAATTTAGCGAGTCCTTTAAACATGGCTATTAAGAACAGCTTAGGAAAGTGTTTACTTGTCTCTGAATAATATTGAGAAGGAAGTCAGGGTTGCGGCTACGGCAGAGCAAATGGCCCAAGCGCAAAGACTGGTTCAGAGTCTTCACTTGATCCAGGACAAGAGGAGGCGGCCTACGTGGGGGTCCCCTAAGTGATGCAAAGACAGGGTCAGTTTCTTTAAAGGGTCACTCCACCTCTGGAAAGTTGAATGTGTATTTAAAACGAGTCATTTATGAAGAAGAAATTTGAATTATTTTTGAATTTGGAGCTTTCTAGACTGATAAAAGCCAGAAAATGTATTTTTGGCTTATGTGGATGAAAGACAACAACTCCCAGAATGCACTTGCTTCACCACGCCTACTGGTAACAGCACAGTAGTTAAGCAACTCTAGGCTAGTCTAGAAAGTCTCCATGATGAGTCTGCCCGAAAATGTGTTTTGAGATTGCCCAAAATGTCTGGGATTCGGCTTTTGCGTTCTACAGTCGCCATTCATCATGTTTACTGTGGCGAGCAGGATGACTGAGGGCCGTGTGGAGAACGGCGCAAGGCCGGTGGCGTGATTACCGATGAGCGACACCTGTGAGACGCACCGGTCTCGTATCTCTCACGGAGGAGCGGAAATTTTCTTAGCAATGTTGAAACGCACATCGACCGATCACTTTTTTAGCGTTCATGTAAAAACTACATTCAGATTCACCAATCAGAATGAATTCAGTTAGATTGAAACCAAAGCTGTGCATGTAAACAATGAATGGCGACTGCAGAAAGCAAAAGCTGAATCCCGGACATCGACGGCCGGCATTGACGGTAACCCCTAAAGTTACTAGTCGGCTTTCTCCACAGAACAAGAGCCTGCTAGCTTAGCTTCCAAAAAAGATGGCTGACACTATGTGTAATCCCAATCCTCCAAAATGCATCGGTCAGCGTTTTCAGTACCTTCGTCCATACTTTCAAAAAGTTTCTGCAGGTGAAATCAAACGCACTGCCACTGATCTGTGATTGCAAGTGTTGCACGACCATGCAATAGTATAACTGGGTTTCTAACAATGGAAAGCTTAATGCAAATGGGTGGAGTGTCCCTTTAAAAACACACTGGATTATTAATGCAGTGACAAACGGGAAGTCATACTTGGGGTCCAGGCTGGTGAGCTGGGACAGCAGAAGGCTGTTGTTCTCTGTTATGGTCTGCTTGGTGGAGGCGGCTGCCAGGTGGCTCTCAAAGGCCAGGATCTCCTGCCGCTCCTTCTGAGAGATCTGCAGCTCTCGATTGATCATTTCTGTTTTGGTCTCCTCGTCGGCCACCGTGCACGGAGGGTAGGAGTAGTTACTGAGAAGAGAGCAAAACAAAGAGTCAAGTGCTGAAATATCCATAAAACCACATTTCCACACAATATGCAGAACACTTACTTTGTCATAACCATCTCCATGAGCATTTTCAAACTGGGGTAACCATCCCACGCTGCCAAACCTGAAACCGTCGGTGACAGAGATGTAATGGCGTTCTAATGAGATGTTATTATGAAATGCAAGTATTGCATCATATCTGGCCTCACCGATTTTCTGCGGGTTGAATGCTGCGACCACAAGCAGCAGGAGCCAGGCCTTCCAGTAAAGAGTTGATATGGCCAGATTAGGAGGTTGATACCTATAATGGAACATTTAATAAAGTATTTCACCTCTCAGACGAATAAACAGCCCACAAATAGAGTAACAGATTCCAGGAGCGGACAAACCACCGAGTAGCTTAATCTTTCAAAGAAAATAGCCCATGACACCCAATAATTATCCGGCAATATAAAGCTGATGAATCACAGCCTAATAAAACAGAAGTGAAAAAACAGCAGGGAATAAACTGGGTGAAGGGTAAAGGCCGTACCCTGCAGGAAGCTGGATGTTCTCTGGGTGATGGTAGGTGCAAAGGTTCAGCACAGCATCAATCAGCTGGATCCTCTCGACTCGCAACACATCCAAGTCTACAGTTGACGATGTAGGAAGACAAACATAATCACATCACATGGCCAGCTTTAAAAACAGAAAAGGTCTGAGCTAGGCGTGTACTGTACCAACATTCCTCTAACAAGGAGCATTGTCTTACCATCAGACTGAACTCCTGCAGCTCTCTTCACCAGGTGATCGGCCAGCTCCATGGCGTCAGCAGGGCCCAGGGGCAAATCACGAGAGAGACCGATCACCAAGATGCGCATCAGTGTGTCCTCCAGCAGAGGAACCTCAGAGCACAGCCGGAGAAAGAAACTAACAAACAGGAGAAACGCTTTAGCATCTATTAAAAAAAAAACACTCTTTCTGTACGATGTTCAATCAGAGATGATATCTCACTTTCTGTCGCTCTCAGGTGGCCAGTTATCCCATTTGTAATATGTCTCAGGCTGCTCTGTGAAAAGCACCTTGTGAAGACTGTTGAAACACAACGAAACAATCAGCAAATAACAATCTGCTGTAGGCCATAGTCTTACAAGCAGCGAGTGAGTCACATTTTAAAAGGGGTCATGACATGAGAATATAAGACAAATTTGACGTATAAAGGTCTTTGCACCATCAAAACATCCTGCAAGTTTCATAGCTTAAAATGTCCTTCTCATATTTCTTTTTATTATTTTACATACTGTGCCTATAACAATAACAAAAACTGGTCCCACATCCCTCTTATCCATACCAGTGCACATAGTCTTTAGCTCCCACTTTACTGATGGTGGGAACCACGGAGTGTAGCCACCACACGGCATCTCTCTGGATGGCAGCGATCTGGTTCTGAAAGGACCTCAGAGCTTCCAGATCTGAAATACAGACACATTCGCAACCTCATTATCATAAAAAAACAGTTTTGAATGTTGGGGTCCGTTTACACCTGGTCACTTCCGATCACGAAAAGACCAGGTGTAAATGCCCTCCGAAATGCTTCTGAGACGTATTTAAACACGATCACTCAAACCACTTCAGGAGGTGGTCTGAGACTATTTCCAAACAAAACTGGACAAGTGTAAATGCATCTGGTAGTTGAAACCACATATGAAGAGTTCAGATGCAAAAGCCTCTAAGTGCCATTTGAAATTTTCTTCTTTAATGATGATTTTTATCAAACTTGTATATTTAAGTTCAGTAATTTCACTTAAATAACAATTAATAGGTAATTATCATTGCCATTTAAATATAATCACTGAACTTAAATATACAAGTTTGATAAAAATCATCATTAAAGAAGAAAATTTCAAATGGCATTTAGAGGCTTTTGCATCTGAACTCTTCATATGTAAACTTAACTCCTCCCAAAATGTTACAAAAAATAAACGTGTGAGAGCGTGTTATAGGATTTATGACATGTTATAGCCAGATATGACAGCGCCCCTGCAGCACGCATTGCCGCAGATGAGTAGCTGAGCATCTCTTCAGCAAGCCAAACTGCAGCAAATAAAACTGAAAGTAAAGTCTCAGACGCTTAACACACAATCATCTTCATTAAAAGTAGTGAGACAAAATGATCTTACCAGTGCCGGTGCCGCTCTCTCTCCTATTGCGGCCTTTGGTCTTGAAATTAGCTGATGATAAATAAAATGCATCTCATATTCGTTGCTTTCATTGACGTGAACTCCGTTAAATTTGCATATAGCGCGGGAATTGAAGATCGGATATATATTCGTTTTGCGGAGACACATTTATGTGGCCAAGTGTAAATGGAACCGTTTTTAACAAACATCAGTAAAAACCCATGAAGTGATCAGGTGTAAACAGGCCCTTGGATATAAGGCACTAAGAGTATAAAACATCTTACTCTTCTTCTCTCCTTTGTCCCACGCAATGCCGGCCTCTTTGACCTGAGCCGTGATCCCCAACATCATGGACACCGTCAAGAGATCTGTCACTTGGATGACAAACCGCTCCTGAGATGGATAAAAAAACTAATTATGTACAGGCATTACATCAAAACTAGTGCTGTCAAACGATTAAAATATTTAATCGCGATTAATAGCATTAATTTCATAGTTAACTCGTGATTAATCGCACATTTTTATCTAGTCTAAATGTCTCTTGAGTTCTTTTTCCTCACATTATTTTTTCTCATTTTAATGCTCTTATCAACACGGAAAAGTGGATCGGCTTGCTTTGTGCAAATGTTTTTTTATTGAAAACAACATTGGCATATACTGTGTTCAAATTCACACTAACATTCTCACTTGGAGCAAATAATCTCTCACACAATGTAACACTGTCCATCAATATTTACAAGGGGGCGGAGAATTCACATCAGCTATGTGTGTGTGTGTGCTTAGCAATCATTTCAGACTGGACATGCTGCGATGATGATAGCTCAGTTCACAACGACAAAACACACAGATCACTTAAGTTTGGTCTTGTCAATTGAACCATTTGGCAACTTTTTAGTACAGTAAAGTTTCCATTCAGAATCTTATTGGCATCCATTTCGGCGTCTCGCGCTCGTCATTCACTCAAAACGTAACGTTAACCTACTATTTGGCCGGCTCGCAAACCCAAACAAGTGTGTGCTGCGTGCCTGTTGTTTTGTTTCCGGTCTAGCTAGATCCACTTGCACTTTTGTCGACAAAGCAAAAAAAAACGTCTTCCCTGTGCGACGAAAGCCATTGAAATGAATGGGTTTCATAGCGCAGCGCCACACATGCCACGCCCTGTTGCAAAAGTATGTGAAAAAACTACAAAGTTTGCTAGGCCAAAAGGACCGCTAATCGAAGGATAAAAAAATTGACACAGTTAAAACGGGTTTGCGTTAACGCCGTTAATAACACGTTAAACTGACAGCCCTAATCAAAACACATTTTCTTTTAAGAAACTACACATAATAAATACACCTATTTAGTCCTCACTTTAAACTCCATGTCCACATAAGTGGCCTCTTTCCTCTCTTGCATGAGGCCTAAACAGAAGGACTGGAAGTTGATCTCATGTTTGGTCTGTTTAATGATTTCCCTAAGCAAGGCCCTTGATGCCCGCAGGTAGTCATCCTTATTGGTCAGCAAGTCCTGGAATACCATTGCCAGAAACTAGGAACAAGACAAAACAAAAGGTCTCAAAATAAATGTTATTACACTTTTCACGTCCATACTTTTCATTTTAATGCCACAACTGGAATGGGTCAAAGTTTGATACTGAGAGATAGGGATCTTGAAAACAAGTATGAGCAATACTAAAACAGTTACAATCGACTTGGTAAGCAACACTGAATACAGTTATTGTGCATGAAGCCAACAATGTTGTTTGAAAACTCACCTTGGGCGCCTGCTCTGGGCTGTGTTGCAGAACAGTATGGAGGACTTGCATATTATTAGGATTTCTGGCATTTGACAACTCGTTAAAGATCACAAACTTCACCATGGTGCCCAGATTATCTCTGTGAGCATTTAGAAGTTCCCTGCAGAATATGAAAAAGACAAAAAGGTCCATAAAATCACAAAAAGCATTTAGACTTTACTCGGGGTGTAACGGTACATGTACTCAGACTGAATATTTTTGGTGCAGTACGCATGTGTACCGAATAAACACAGTGTTGTTTTAACCACTGCATGTGAGGAACTTCTCTGCATGTGGAAAGTAATTTCAAACTCAAGAGGATGGGACAATGACATTTGTATCAATAGACTTTGATGTTGCAATCACATCTTGAAATATAGCAAAAGACAAAGAGTGAGCTGCTATTAGATCCAAGTAGGTACATACCGAACCAGCATTAGTGTGTACCGTTACACCCCGAGACTTTTAATTACTAACTTATAATTTTGTGGAGAATAATCCAAGAGTTCAGGTTTGAAGGTGTAACGCAGACCTGACACACAGCATGTAGTGGTTGAGGAGAACTTTAGGTTTGAGGCGGATCTTGATGAGGTTTGAGATGACCTCCATGTCGTCTGAGCCGTGTGTATTACAGTTCATGCACAAAGACATAAGAAGATCCTGTGCTGGCCGAGTCAGCTGGAAAAGCATCAAACAAGAACAAACCTTTAGATATGTGGTTTCACACTCTCAGACAAAGACACTTCCTCTCTTGTTGTACCTTGGGATTCTGTAACCACATCTCGAGTCTCTGCACGGCCATCAGTCGGACCTCTTTATAACCACAGGTGGCCGTGAGAAGACGCAAAAGGTTCCTGGACACATTGTCCATGGGCTGGCGACGGTTCAGCTGGTCCCTCAAAACATCCAACACGTACTCCTCCACACTTTCAGCCAGCTCTTCGTACCTGGAGGCAAAGCAGATAATGATTACACACATCCACATAACCATGTTACAAGGTACAGATTTGTAATTATGTTTTTTTTTTTTTTCAAATTATTTTTACAATTTTTACAAAAATTTAAAAAAAATTACAAATTATTTACAAAAAAATTTTAATACCTGCATATTGCGGGCATAATTCAAAAATCTCAGTACCAATGAAAATTCATAATAACTGTAATAACATAATAACTACCAATTCCACAGAAAAAAATAATTGGCTAGTTAAAGACACTCATTTATATGTAACATTATATATATATTTATATATATATATATTCTGTTAAATATTTAACAACATATTTATACAACATATTAGTAACATATACACTATGGTTTAAAAGTTTGGAGTCTGCCAGATTTTTTAAAGTTTTGGAAAATTAAATCTTATCCAATCCTTCATTTATTTTAAGAAAAATAAAGTAAAAACAGTAATACTGTGAAATATTATTTAAATTTCAAATAACTTTTTGTCATATATATTTTAAAATGTAATTTATTCCTGTGATCCAAAGCTGAATTTTCTACAGTCTTCATTCAGAAATAATTCAAATATGATGATTTGATTTCATTTCTGATTATTATCAGTGTTGCTTGTTGAAACCATTTCTGTGGAAATTAATATTTTTGATAATTAGAAAGTTTAAAAGAACAGTGTTTATCGATGTAAAAGTATTTCCTGTTAATTTATCAGCATATTAATGAATCATTGTTGAATACATGGATTCTTACCAACCCCAAACTTTTGAAGTCAAAACAATGCAATGTAGCATTCTCAATTTATTAAATATTACTACAAGCTCTCAACATAATTATTCAATGTAATGCAGTTCTTTATAATCAAAGACTACTACTATATTGTCTTGAGTATCTGTAGTTCCATACCTTGGCATGGCCTGTCCATCATCCTCTGGACTGAGTTTCTCTTCAGCAATTAGAAGCTCAGTCTGACCTTCATCTTCATCCGGAGTGGAAGGATGAGGGCTGTTCCCTAAAACAGTATTTTGAATCAATTACACTTTTTGTTAATAACCTACAGATGACCGAATAAAGTCTTGGACCACCAACCTGCACTGAGGTCGCCTCCTGACCGTCCTGTTTCCGTCTGGAGCAGCATACTCTTAGGAGGCATCTTTGTTGTGAAGGCAGTTTGGATGTTATCCACAAATGTTTTACAGTGCGAGCTGTCCACCCAGATCCTCTCACCGAGAGAATCCTCAATGTAGACCTGGGGAACACCACAATGACAGTGTATTAGTACTATGATCACTGTGAGACAGGAATGCTGGTCAGAAGCACTGCTTACTTTGACAAATATCTCAGGCCAGTTTTCATCCTCCTCATAGGCGGCCATCAACAGGTTACAGGCCAACACGGACACCAGGTTGTTCCCCTTGGCCTTAAAATTAATTGAGGCATCACGGCGGAGCAAACTGCAGAGAGCCTGATCAAAGACGTTCAACACAATTAGCTATACAGTACGTCACCAGAAGCAACAGTATATTCAAGCACAGGAGATGAGATCTACCTCTATCACACCCTCTGTGGCAAATACATTGGGCTTGATTTTGGCCAGAAACATGAGGCTGAGGTACAGCGTCATGTCAGGCTTGGCTCTGTTCATCTTCAGCTGTTTGACAGCCCCGCAGAGAACACCCTCAATGCGGTCATCATTACCCTCGGCCTCCGCTGCCTCGATCTCATCCAGAAGAACAGCAGGCGACACTGAAAAAAAAGCAAACACATGTTGTGTGAATTCACACTGATTGTAAAGACAACATCTATGGAAATATGAAAACTGGATTTGGAATACAGATGTCTAAAGTAACACATACAGTAAATGCTACAATATTTACTGTAAAATGGTCAAAAGCATTTCAAACTGGTAAAAATTAATATTATAAGGTCAAAACATTTTTTTTTAAATGTAACATATGCACAAACTGTTCATAATAAGATCTATAAGACGCATTTGGAAAATAAAGTGAATTTTCATTTCATGTCGACTTGTTACATAAGCCCCCTGTTACATAAGCACTTCTTATATTGTATAATAATATTTGAATTATTTTATTGTTCTTTTATTAAATAAAATAAATAAATGCTCTTTATTTTAGTTTACTTCTTTGTTTTCATTTTCATTTTAAAGTTTGTGTTAATAATTACCCTTTTTTTTCAAGGGCTCCTATACAATGTCTTGATTTTGTTTTTGGGCTGTACTAGGATATGCTTTCATGCTTGATTGTCCAAAAAAACACATTATTTTTCAAACATTTTCTTTATTCTTGAGATCTTTTTTATGCTCAAACAGTAACATTACACACTAACTAAAATCAAAATAGGGAAAAAGCATAAAAGGGCCCCTTAAATTAAAAGAGTTTGATCATTCTTTTTCTTTTCGGCTTTGGTATTAAAGTTGGTTAATTAATGGATTTGACTGCCAATGGTATCAACTAGAAAATCCTGACATTGTGAAACCCTAAATTAGATTAAAGTTTTTCTGAATCCTACCTTCAATAGGAATTACAGATGGTTCTTTGATTGAGGGGGATATTGATCTTTTGTCAACAGCAGCCACCTCAGCGAGGCGTGAGAGGGCACTGGGTGGAGTACTAGAGAGCTTGGGCCGCTTGGACAGGCTGGAGGAAGAGGGCAGGGATGAAGATGACTCTCTCTTGCGGTCTGGGGGTAAAACAGCGGACGGTGGCTTCAAGAGAGCTGGATTTGCTTTGGGCTCACTGCCTTGACTCTTTGCTCCAAGAGCAATGAAATCCCCTGGAGGTGGGTGACCTGTCACAGGATGATAAAGACATGTCAGATAATTGACATGAAATGCATGTGATATAATCACAGCTAAACAATCTTACCTGATGGTTTGGTATTACTAGGACGCCTAATGCTTGTTGGCTTTGGCCGATTCATTGTTACACAATTTCCACAAGTGCCGACTTACTGTAACTGTAAGAGACTTAAACACAACAAACTTTGATAAACACAAAAGGAATTACAATGATATCGTCATACATACATACATACAATAGCTGCATTCAGGTCGACTATACTAAACTATATTCGGAGATGGTAACATTGATATTGTAACACTGAAAAAAATGTAAAACGCCTTGTATTACCTTTTAGAGCTCTTAATTCAATTCGACTTGTCTTCTGTGTTTGTTTACAAGCTGCATCTGGTCTGCGAGTCTTTCAACATTTGGCAGGTAGCAGCTAATGTCTTAGCAAAAAAAACATCAAACTTAACGCAATGTACTTTTTAGAAATACTGTTTAGTGCTAACAGTACAATATATTTAATATAATGACATAGTAAGAGTAGAATATGAAAAGAATATTTATAAACTACCTCAGTCTTTCAAATGCTCTGCTACATGATTTGCCGTGTACAGTGTCCGTACTTCTTCTTGCTGCAGTAGGAGAGTTTCCTGAAAGAGCGACAGCGCCGCCTACAGCACTGGAGTCTCACTCAGTGGCAATTTCGGGACAACCGAAAACAAATTACCGGTAGTAAACAAAATATGTGTATTAGTAGGTGTTGAAAATAACAGTAAACTTTCATCCGTTATGTTAGGGATATTTTGTACAATAAACAATCACTGTGTAATTGGTACTGTGTTGGATTGCCTCTTATCTACAGTTACTGAAGAAAGACCAGCAAAAAAGCACTATGATAAGTTGAGCTTAAAAAAATGAGCTTTGAAGAAATTAAAAAGACATTTAGGACTTTTCTATAAATAAATAAATAAAAAAAATGAAACATGATAAACTTAAGCTTTTATGAGCTTAATTTTGAAGAAACAAAAAAAAAACTATTTCAAAAACAAACAATAAATAAAATAAAATTTTATTTATTATAAAATTTATTATTTACTTATTATAAAATTTTATTACCCGACCTGCCACCGCTATATGCGCCTGTCACCCGACCTGCCACCGCTATATGCGCCTGTCACCCGACCTGCCACCGCTATATGCGCCTGTCACCCGACCTGCCACCGCTATATGCGCCTGTCTCTCGACCTGCCACCGCTATATTCGCCTGTCACCCGACCTGCCACCGCTATTTGCGCCTGTCTCTCGACCTGCCACCGCTATATTCGCCTGTCACCCGACCTGCCACCGCTATATGCGCCTGTCACCCGACCTGCCACCGCTATTTGCGCCTGTCTCTCGACCTGCCACCGCTATTTGCGCCTGTCACCCGACCTGCCACCGCTATATGCGCCTGTCACCCGACCTGCCACCGCTATATGCGCCTGTCTCTCGACCTGCCACCACTATATTCGCCTGTCACTCGACCTGCCACCGCTATATTCGCCTGTCACCCGACCTGCCACCGCTATATTCGCCTGTCACTCGACCTGCCACCGCTATATTCGCCTGTCACCCGACCTGCCACCGCTATATTCGCCTGTCACCCGACCTGCCACCACTATATTCGCCTGTCACTCGACCTGCCACCGCTATATTCGCCTGTCACCCGACCTGCCACCGCTATATTCGCCTGTCACCCGACCTGCCACCGCTATATGCGCCTGTCTCTCGACCTGCCACCGCTATATTCGCCTGTCACCCGACCTGCCACCGCTATATGAGCCTGTCTCTCGACCTGCCACCGCTATATTCGCCTGTCTCTCGACCTGCCACCACTATATTCGCTTGTCACCCGACCTGCCACCGCTATATTCGCCTGTTACCCGACCTGCCACCGCTATATTCGCCTGTCACCCGACCTGCCACCGCTATATTCGCCTGTCACCCGACCTGCCACCGCTATATGAGCCTGTCTCTCGACCTGCCACCGCTATATTCGCCTGTCTCTCGACCTGCCACCACTATATTCGCTTGTCACCCGACCTGCCACCGCTATATTCGCCTGTTACCCGACCTGCCACCGCTATATTCGCCTGTCACCCGACCTGCCACCGCTATATTCGCCTGTCACCCGACCTGCCACCGCTATATTCGCCTGTCACCCGACCTGCCACCGCTATATGCGCCTGTCTCTCGACCTGCCACCGCTATATTCGCCTGTCACCCGACCTGCCACCGCTATATTCGCCTGTCACCCGACCTGCCACCGCTATATGAGCCTGTCTCTCGACCTGCCACCGCTATATTCGCCTGTCTCTCGACCTGCCACCACTATATTCGCTTGTCACCCGACCTGCCACCGCTATATTCGCCTGTTACCCGACCTGCCACCGCTATATTCGCCTGTCACCCGACCTGCCACCGCTATATTCGCCTGTTACCCGACCTGCCACCACTATATTCGCCTGTTACCCGACCTGCCACCGCTATATTCGCCTGTTACCCGACCTGCCACCACTATATTCGCCTGTCACCCGACCTGCCACCGCTATATTCGCCTGTTACCCGACCTGCCACCGCTATATTCGCCTGTTACCCGACCTGCCACCGCTATATTCGCCTGTTACCCGACCTGCCACCACTATATTCGCCTGTCACCCGACCTGCCACCGCTATATTCGCCTGTCACCCGACCTGCCACCGCTATATGAGCCTGTCTCTCGACCTGCCACCGCTATATTCGCCTGTCTCTCGACCTGCCACCACTATATTCGCTTGTCACCCGACCTGCCACCGCTATATTCGCCTGTTACCCGACCTGCCACCGCTATATTCGCCTGTCACCCGACCTGCCACCGCTATATTCGCCTGTCACCCGACCTGCCACCGCTATATTCGCCTGTCACCCGACCTGCCACCGCTATATGCGCCTGTCTCTCGACCTGCCACCGCTATATTCGCCTGTCACCCGACCTGCCACCGCTATATTCGCCTGTCACCCGACCTGCCACCGCTATATGAGCCTGTCTCTCGACCTGCCACCGCTATATTCGCCTGTCTCTCGACCTGCCACCACTATATTCGCTTGTCACCCGACCTGCCACCGCTATATTCGCCTGTTACCCGACCTGCCACCGCTATATTCGCCTGTCACCCGACCTGCCACCGCTATATTCGCCTGTCACCCGACCTGCCACCGCTATATTCGCCTGTCACCCGACCTGCCACCGCTATATGCGCCTGTCTCTCGACCTGCCACCGCTATATTCGCCTGTCACCCGACCTGCCACCGCTATATGAGCCTGTCTCTCGACCTGCCACCGCTATATTCGCCTGTCTCTCGACCTGCCACCACTATATTCGCTTGTCACCCGACCTGCCACCGCTATATTCGCCTGTTACCCGACCTGCCACCGCTATATTCGCCTGTCAGACGACCTGCCACCGCTATATTCGCCTGTCACCCGACCTGCCACCGCTATATGCGCCTGTCTCTCGACCTGCCACTACTATATGCGCCTGTCTCGGGAAGTCACCTGTGGGGGGAAAAAAATTAATCTGACTAGATGAATATGAGTATGACGAAGTCAGGCTAGATTAAATTTGCTTCTATGGCGAAATGGTCTGCTTATATAGGCATAAGCCACGCTCATTCTGACGCACCCTGGGCGCGAAGTGACCCGATTAGTTTGCGCGTCGCAGCCGCCTCGCCATGGGTTTGTGCAGTTGCCGCAGCACAGCCAAAAGCGAGCTTGACGCTCTGTGCGTTTTAAAATAATGGCTTCAGAAAAAGAGTTTCCCCACTGTGTGTAGCTACTAAAGACGAAGTGGACGTTCTCGAAAGGGAAGCACATATACTCAGGGTGATTAGATGTCTCTGGGTGGCACTGTTGCTATGGAGCGTTTAGGGACTATACAAGGAACAATGTTTCCAAGAATCTTCACTTTGAAAATGATGTCAGACATGGGAACAGACATTACTGTGCCTGCCAGACAAAAGAAAACAGAACTTTCACCCAGAAAAGAACACCACAGAGAACACACACTGTAAGGTACTCAGCAAAAACAACATGTGCTTGTAATCGGAGAAAATAGGCATATGTGCCTGGTTACAGTTGCTTTAAGTATTGTTGAAAACATACTTCTCTGACAGGAACAATGAATGGCTGCTTAATTCTGAAAGCCTTCCAGATATTAAATATGCATGCCACTTCTAAAATGTAGCGAGTGGAACAAAATATTCCATGTGTTTCCATAAACCCAGACAACTCAAAAATGATTTGCTGAGGATTTCAGCATGTTCCCTAATTAATGTTTTGCCTATACAAAACCATTAGCCACGCAAAACTACCCCAAGTGTTTTTCATATTAAACATATTTTCATGATGTCAATGGCACACTCACTATTCCAAATAAAAATCTAATTTCACAGGGGAAATCTGGAAAAATAACTGTTTTTTCAGCAGTATTTTAGGTAGGCTATTTATAATTAAATAAATGATCAGGGCACTTTATGGTATAATAAACTTTTAAACATATTTTTAGTTTTGGAAGATTCAAGCAGGTCTGTTTAATGTTTGGTTTAAGCCGGCATGATCTTAAGAACATGAGGATGTGTTTCCACTTAAAATCTCCTCTTTTTTCACTTCCACATGGTGGTTTCCCACAAGTCCCACAGGAAAGCAGAATGGCAGGTCATCACTTCTTTTATGTT
The DNA here is from genome assembly GCF_016745375.1 of Pimephales promelas. The sequence goes on along the minus strand of NW_024121200.1, from coordinate 291,225 downwards.
ATTTGAGCTGCATTTGTCTTTTTCTCTTTTGAGGTGTGTATAAGAATGGCCCAAAGATCAGGTGTGTGTTTTTTTTTGTTTTGTTTTTTTGTAACGTGATATTTTTCACCTGTGGACAGAGAATATTTTTTCATCAAACCTTAAGTGACTATTAATTTAGGTAAATATTTAAGATAGTTTACTATATTTTAAAGATTTCGTAAAGATGTTTAGAAAAATGTGTTGTGAGAATAGTGATTTTAGTACACTGTGCATGCAGACACTCGGTTGCTCAGTGAGTCTCTCAGCATATATAAGATGTCATGCAAGCAAAAAGCATGTTTTCATTTGATATAGGCTACAGTAAAACAGATTGACAGGGAAACGTTAAACACCACCCAGAATTCTGGGCATGAAAGAATCAAGAAGCCAGAAGACCAAACAATGATATTAAACCCATATGCTTTCAGAGTGAAAGGATTTGTGTTGAGTCACTGGTAACGACTATAAACAAAAGTCCACATAATTGTGTAAAAAAAAAAAAAAATACTCAAATGTGTGTGTATTTTCTTATATTTTTAATTTTTTATATAGCTCATAGTGTCACTTGACACAGCAGTTCAATGTGGAAGTACAGTAAATGGGGTGTGACCACACAGATGGTGTTTGCGACTGCTTTAAAACAGTGTTTTGTGACAGACAGAGGGCGCTTTCGAGACGCTTTACTGATATTATGTGCAATTCAGAAATGTATGACAAACTATAGACGTTTACATAAAGACCAAAAATGAAGAAAATGTGTGTATGAGCTCTGATAACAGTCACGTCTTACCAGATATATATTAGGAGGCTGATACACCAATTTGAGCTTTTGTCAATGTCAAACTCAAGATCATTGAAATAACTCCTCGTTGTATGTATGCACAATTTTACCCTTAAACGCTAATATCTAGCAATTAATACAATAAACTTTGCAAAAGTTTTCAATTGCGTCTATTTCTGGCCTCCACTAGTTTCCCGCCTGACTGACGTCAGCATAAAGTTATTTTCATGAATGGAGGGGGCGGTCACGAGGAATCGGTGACGTCAGTGCTTGCGGAAGCACAGAGTGGAATGTTGATACATTGTTGTTGTTTTGTAGTTAATTTAGTTCAGAGAAACATTTCGCTTCGGTTGCAGGACGCGAGAAGGCTCAGCCTGTTGATTCCAGGACACTTCTCAGAGATTTTCCGCATCCCCGACAGAGATTCCGCGCTCACAAGGTAATGTGTGCGAGCTTTTCTGGGAGATGTTTTGAAATTCCTCTCGAAATTGCTGATGTTCTCACGATGACGGACAAGAATTCAGCCTATCTGTAGTATTTATGTTGTCGATGCATGGCTTAATAAATTCTTCTCTTAAATTTTTAAAGTTGTATAAAGAGTTAGTATTAATTTAGGTTACTATAAAGATGGAACATAAGTTATATGATAGTGAAATATTTGATTATAAAAACAAATAGTGGTGTGGTTTGGACACGTGTTAAAGATTGCAACTTGGAATTTAGCTTACTAATGCTTTTTCGGATTTTTATTTTGTTGCTTTTATATAAACAATCACATTTATAAACATACTTAACTCACTGGCTGTCTTTAATGTTGTGTAAATTTGAAGTTTACTTGCTTCGTACATTTTAAAGGGAATAAAGTAGGCTAAATCGTAGACGGTGCATCTTTGACAAACTAAACAGCAACGTCTCGTAATTTTTAAAGCAGTTTGGCCATACTATTCCAACTTTTTTATCGCTTTTAACAGCGGGCATGTTTCAAAAGAATTAATATTACGCCATAAGGAAATAACACGTGGTTGGCGTTTAGGAATTCTGGGACAAAGGGCATATTTGTGTGGCGAGCACTTTTGGGTGTAACGGCAAGCGACCTAAAGACTGTTATGATGATACCTGATGATACCGAGTCAGCTGAGCCCGCGGAAAGATTCCGTTTTCTCGCGCTCTTTAATCAACACGAGGATTCAAGAATAGGGTGACGTTATGTCAGATTCTCAGTGCACGGCGGCGTGAACGCGCACAGTGTGGTGGACATTACTTTTAAGCAAAATAACGCGTTGTACCTTCAGTAAAAGGCCTACTTGCTATATTTTGAGGCTTTTTATCGTTACGCAGCGCAAAAACCCGTGATAGATGATAAAGCCTACTGTTTGAAATAACTTAATCATGAAGCAGCGTGAGCCACCTTGATGTCTACCAAACCCTAGGACTTTAATAAGACATTAACAAGTTTGTGATCGAATATTCTTTATGAAACACACTTATTAAATGGAATATCCATGTGTGATGATTGGAAATATTTATTAACACATTGTTTAGGAATGATTTTGTCCACTCTATTCTGGCAGGTTAGCTCAAAAGCAACGCCCTCAAAGGAAAAATGAGTCACTGGATAATGTGATTCATTTCCACATTGGGTGATACAATAGCTGTCCTGAACCTAATGCGATACAACTATTAAAGTGAAGTCCATCCATTGTTATTAGAGGAATGCTTGTCAAACATGAGTATGAAGTTGGACTTCATTTGGTAGGCTATGTAACGTTACCATTTAAGGACACCCATGGTGGGAAATTAACTTTTTGCAGCTTATAAATTGGATATTAAACTTCTATAAGTGGACCAGAAATGTATCCACACTGTTCCACATTGGTTAGGGTCTAAGTATTCACACTGTTTTTTGCAATTCACTTTAACCCCATTGGTGTTGTGTTGCAGCTTTGTACTTAAAATTACAGTGTTAGTGTGGAGAGCTTTACGTTTACATCATATATAAGTGAAGCAAGTCAAGTCAATTTACTTAAAGCAAAGCTTTATAATGCCAATACCTAATTGTCCACATTTAGCAGTTTAGAGCTGGATGACAGTATAGATTAAATTTAATGACAATATAAACAATCATGCAGTTGCAGTTGAGATTTGTTTTATATAAGCCCTCTTGTGTGTCCTATGTGTAAAAATTGGATATACTTATAGGAGCTATAAATTAGAGTTTGATTGTTTGTGTTTTCTTTTCTTTCTTTCTTTTCCAATTTATAACAACCACACCATAGATCTAAATGGTATTTTACCTGAAACACCTCTTGAGATTGTTCCTATCAGAGTGTTTAGATGTAAGGAGAAAATTCACATTTGATATATGAAGAGTTCAGATGCAAAAACCTCTAAATGCCATTTGAAATTTTCTTCTTTAATGATGATTTTTATCAAACTTGTATATTTAAGTTCAGTAATTTCACTTAAATAACAATTAATAGGTAATTATCATTGCCATTTAAGTGAAATCACTGAACTTAAATGTACAAGCTTGATAAAAATCATCATTCTAGAAGAAAATTTCAAATGGCACTTAGAGGCTTTTGCATCTGAACTCTTCATATGAAAAGCTCTCGTGCAGCTTTCATGACGAACAGCAAATCAGGCATGCAAGGTGACAGCATGTCTTTCATCTGCTCCCTAAGATAAAATCGAATGTGTGCATTTTTTTTTTTTTTACAAAATAGCACTTGGAGACATTTTACAAGGCATGTGCCACAGAAATATCCACCAGTGTGTAATAAAGCATCTGCATTTGACTGGTGGCGGGTGTTCATTTCACACCCTGGAGAATATAAAAAGGCCACCACCCATGTTTGAGGGGCCGCTGTGGTCAAATCTGATAATTTGGCTTAGTTTTTCCAGAGTCAGCAGAATATCAGTTGTTGAGGCTGCTAATTCAGCATTGGACATTGCCCAGAAAGAGTCTTGAGAGCATTGAGTGCCTGTCATTACACTGAAACAGTTGCTGGGGTCAGATTATATTTGTGTTCTCATATGTTCCATTGGTTCAAGAGGGTATTGCGGGAGAAGGCGCAGAGAATAGTGCATATATTGTGTTCTTTTGTCCCATCTTGAGCAATGTGGAAAATCATGGAGGAGGGCAACCTTGTCATGTCTCCTTATTCACTGTATGTGGGGTTGTGTGACCTCGTCTGACTCAGAGTTGCTGATGTATCTGTGGCGATGGCCTCCCACATGTTGTACGTTGTCTGCTCGCTGCATTTAGAAACCCAGGGGAAGTGCACTGCGCACACTGTGCTGTCATGAGACGCACACGTGGGATCACAAGCACTCGTGGCCTGTCACTAAGCAATGCTCCATGAGTAAACAGTTTACAGTCAGTATTATAGTAATCACATGATGCCAGTTTTGAGTTATATGGTTTAGGATTAGTTGTAGTATTGATTATCTCACACATCTAAAGCCAGCGTACGCAAATAGCAACACAAATTCCTGTGGTTTAGAGAGTTCGTTTGGAGAACCGGAACTCTTACAGTATCTTTGTGGTTAGGAGAGTGGGTATTGAAAGTGAATGAGACAGCGGTAGTTGGTGAGTTAATGACTCAAAACGAAACTCAGGGAAACTCCAAACCGAATTCGCACGTCAAGCGTTTGAGCACCACGTCTTGACCTAGGCTGCAACATTATCAACAGTCATAGTGAATCAAATGCAAGGTCACTGTACTGTCACTTGAAATATTGCAGTTAAATAAAAAGCCTGTGTTTGATCTGGCCGTTTCCAGAATTTGGAAATGTGTGATGTGGGCCAATGTAGAAATGTACTCTTTGTACACTAAAAAATATGATAAATAGGTAAAACCAACATGTTTTTACATTGCTTTAACTTATCAAAATATTTTAAGCAATTTTCAACTTTTTTATGATTCAACAAATTTTTTAAGTTAGTTTATTGTAATTCACAGGAATAGTTCGCTTAAAAATGAAAATGATGTCATCATTTACTCACCCTCAATTGTTTCAAACCTGTATGAATTTCTTTCTTCTGCTGAGAGTGTTTGAAGAATGTCGTTAACCCAACAGTTGATGTATCCCACTGACTTCTATAGTAGAGAAGAAAATACCATGGAAGTCAATGGGGAATATCAACTGTCTGGTTACCAACATTCTTCAAAATATCGAAAGAAGCAGTCGAAAGAAATTTATTCAGATTTGAAACAACTTGAGTGCGAGTAAATTATGACGAAGTTGAAATGACTTAAACATCCAAGTTGATTGTACTTAAAAAAAAAAATAAGGCAGCAATTAAAGGGGTGATGAATTGAGAAATTAAAGTTTCCTTGAGCTTTTGATATCTAAGAGGTCATCATATTATAAGAATATCCTGTAAGTTTCAGAACTGAAAACGTCCTTGTTAGTCCAATAAAAGCTTTTATTGACACCAGGCTCAGCAAACGACTCGTTTTTCAAAGTGGGGAACTATGACGTCAAAGAGGATATAACACCACCCCCTCAGAAGAAGATAAACGCCTACTTCAACACGGCTGGTTTAGCCCTGCCCACCGATTTGCGCATTTCATGCTAAATAACATGTTGGGTTGGGCCGATGGACGATATCATAGATTGCATCATAGTTTAGATTGCATCGGCTAAACATCGTGCCCCCCGTTTCCATGGTGACGCGTTATGCTTGGAACGTGATTCACCACCGCCAAAATAGCCCTCTATTGCACATTCAGCGCTTTCATTTCAAAATATTTGCTTAACTTGTAACTTGCTTACCATTTCATGATGAACTGTCTTATATTTCGATTCTCAAATGTGTAAGTGAGTTTTTGTCGTTTAAAAAAAAAAGAAAAAAATCTTGATCTGTAACGTGAGATGGGCGCCGTGTTTGGGCCGCAGATCAGACATTTCTGTCTGTTGGATGTATTATAGTGCGGGAATTCATCAGTTTCTCCCGAAATACATGAAAGTAAGTGGCCCAGAAAAATAGAGTTGACTTTATAATCATTTAAACTGTGTCTCTCTGATATGAATAAAAACCGTCGTCAAATATTTGAATGGGTTGTTATTTCTGCTTCCATAGACACCATTTATATTATATATTATATATATACTGCTATTATATATTATATATATATATACTGTTTTTTAAATGTCTGAAACCTAAAATAAATATTATGTGGTTAAAAACACTGAACATTTGTGATATAACGATGATGAGGGCTGTGCGCATCTGTCTTTGGCTTAGCGCCAGCCATGGCGCGAAAGCACGCAGTTTGACTGCCAGTTATATCACTGTACATTCGCTCCATAGACTCGCTCTGTGCTCAGCTGCTGCAAAGCGTGCCGAATTCGAAATTGCTGATAGAGGAAATTATGTTGTGGAAAATGAGAATATTATGAAAATACCCCCTCCCCCGACTTCCTCCCGATATCATCGTCCATCGCGATGTTTCACTATAGACATCGTCTGATACCAAATTGATAGACATCGCCCAACCCTAATAACATGTATGCCTACCTCGTGATGACAAACCGGATCGAGCTACCGAACAAAAAATATGCCGTTTACAAAATATTGTGCAGTGCCTGGTTGTGGAAGAAGACAGTCGCTGCATAAGCTTCCTCTGGATTCCAATAGGACTGCATGGTTAAACTTTATTTTTAATGATGTTCCAGCTGATGAAGGTAAAACATTGTCCGTTTGTTCGCCTCATTTCACTGAGGATTGTTTTGTAAACAAGACACAGGTCGAGACTGGATTTGCAGACCGATTAAGAGTAAAGAACGGTGCTGTGCCGTCTATATTGGATCCGACAGAAATGGTGCAACACTTGCTTCCGGTTGCTATTTTTACATTGGAAGTTTTCAAAACAATTTATCCTACGTGCACTGACAAGTCAGTTGAAACTCATTATAATATGCAAAACTGTTCTCCACCCACAGCAGTGGGCGTTTACTTCCAAGTCTTCAGTGCGAAACGCCCATAAAAACCCAGCGTTTTTGAGCTAGGCTCAAAACTAGGGTAGAAAATAGCTCATTCATTTAGCTCATTCAAATGAATAATTACTTATTCATTTTGATGTTTTTGAATGCAAAAACCAAGCAAACGTCACAAGTTTACCGCAGCGCAGACAACGATATAAGAAAATTTAAAAAGCCAGTCCATGACCCCCTTTAACTTTATATTTTTATTTAAATTTACAGTGTAGTGGTTTTGACTTTAACGAATCTAAAAATGCCATTGAAATGACATGTATATCACTTATACCCAAAATACATTAGTGTACCGATCTTAATCATTATTTTAAAAACTTTATTCAAATATCATATTATAATGATACACAACTTTTATATGACGGACCAATATTTTTCAAGATTTTCATATATATATATATATATATACACATGCACATGTATATTTAAAAATGTTAACAATATTATGCATATTGTATATCATTTATATACATGTTTCATTATGCTTTGTAAGAAATAAAAAAAGATCAATCCAAGTGAAGATGTTTTGTTTTTTTTGCCACAATTATCTAAATACGTTTTATTTCAGAAAGTAAATGCATGTCTATACATGAATTGAATTTGAATGTTTTTATTACTTTTTTAAGTATTTTTTTCACCTTTAATGCACTGTGCAGTAGAGCAAACAATGGCTGGCCACGTTTAATTTATTGTTGAATAAATTAACAAAAAAAAAAAAATAGGGTCATGTTATTGATCCATGTATTACAGAGTCAGACTTTATTATATGGGATGTCTGGACCACAAAGAAACACCCTGCCCTTTTCGTGGTGCCCTTTACCAGTTTCTGGTTCGGACCGGACTGACCTCACCACCACACTGTGGTCAGGTCTGAGGAAGAGCTGTCTGGGACTTATTTCTCAAGAGCTTGAGTAACTGCATGTTTATATGTCTATGATGTGTTGATGCAATCCTCAAGTCCTAATGGAAGACCATTAGTTAAGCATAATAAGCGTAGGCTGGAGAAACTGATGTTACGTCATATGTGTTCGGATGAGTGTTGACGGTTATAACCAATTTGGTTATGTCATGATTTTCCTGTGAAGAATTGTGCTTGTTGTTCATTACTTATTAACCACGTTGCACTGGCTTCTCTGCCGTACATACTGGGGCGGGTTTGTCTTTGGTTAGCACATTCTTGACATTCCTTGGAATTCCTGCGTCCCCAGTTGGAAAGGAGCTTTGCGCTCGCTACCTCTCCTCCCAATCCGCAGAAAGTTCCGGCGGTCCCGCCAAGCGTTTCCAAGGTTCCACGTATACTTTTCCTTCCACCCCTGCGAAACAACAGGATTTTCCTGGAAACATCAGTTCAGGAGGGTGTGATTCCCTGCCGACCGTCCTCGCTCTTACCAGTAAACAGCATGACTAACAGCTCTGCTATGCTCTCCATTTCCTTTACATAATATCCCTGCGAACACGCCGCTGCGCTGTGGAAACGAGTGGGCCGGGACCAAAAGAGACCGAGCTCTCCACCAAAACAGAGACTCGGAGCAAAGCCTTCTCGCGCAGGAACGTAGCAGCTGGCCATTCGCTGCTAAACTAGTGGAGCAGTAACAAAAAAAAAAAAAGAGGAAAAACAAACAGCAATGACAAGCCAGGCCTCCATTTATCATGGGAACACAAGCACACATGGCTTTGAAGTGGTGTTTGGCTTAGCCTAAGGCCTTGTCTCAATTCCATACCTTTCATAAGTGGTCAAAACAAGAGAATCTGAGAGATGCATTAACATGGCAACACTGGCGTCAAATTCCATAAAAGGGGAGGTCCTTTGTGAGTTGTTTCTGAGAAAGTTCACAATCTCAAGACTCAAATATGCGGTTACCCAGCCATATTACTCAGGGAGCCTAGAAAGAACGTCATCGCTGTAGCAGCCAAAGCATGCAATACTCTAGCAGATATTGTCCGTGCGGGCCAGAGGGTTTAGTCGGTTATAATCCGCCTCGTTTGGTTTATTGGGATCAGATGTCATGTAAGCAATTAATTGAAACGTAAGTTATGTGACGCAGAGGCCCGTTGTAGTTCACATCATGGTTTGTAATTCATGGAAAATGATTGCGCTATTTGGCGGAGCTCCTTGACACAGGCAATCCTTTCCATCGTAACTGAGAGTTGAGTTAACGTTATGTAGTGGAGGAGACTGACCCTTGAAGTTCAACAGAAAGGTTGTTGACAGGCTTAATACCGTGACCAGCATCCACATGGCATGTCTGAACAGCTTCAACTTGTGATTACTGAATAGTTTCAGTTCTGTTTGTGCTTGTATATTACATAGCGCAATGCACGTCTGGCATGCCATTATGTAAGACAAGCCGTATTCATTTGATAAAACGTTATATGGTTGATGTGAAATAATTAGGCAACTCTACCACGTTCCGGCCTCTGTCAATGGTGTTGTATTGTTATTGTTGATTCTTAGTTTGACTCACTAAAGGATGTGGATGTTGGGGCTCCCAGTTCTATATCTGATGAGGTAATCGTAGCTTTACCACAACACTGCAACAAGCAACTTTATAAATGCTATGCTTGCAGAAATAAAGTAAACTTGCTCAAGCATTATTTAATAGTCAATTTAGTCAAACGTGACATGAATAGACTTCTTTTACACAATGGGCTCTATGCACGGCGGTGTTTCCGGTGAAGGTGTAAGGATGCTCGATAACTTCCGCCGATCGTAGAGTCCAATGCAATACCGAGAATTTATATTGAATTTTATACTCCATGGTTATACTATAGAAACGTTAGTCACAAAAACAGACAAAACAGACACCCCTCGTTGTGTTTATGCTTTATATTAAAGTCCCCGTGAACCGGAAGTTGCAAACGATTTTTCTCCAGTGCTGTGACGTATTTCCAAGTGAAACGTAATATTGAACAGAGGGCAGGGTTTTACTCTAGCGCTCCTCCTCTCCATCTCTCGCTCATAGCAAACTAACGGTTTGAGGGGAGTGGTTACGCGTTTCCCCACCCAAGCCGTGAAACCTACGTCATCAGAAAAAGAAACCGTTCCAGACCGGAAGTAACCTTTCAGATTTTGATTAAAGATTACTAAGGTAAAACATTTTTTTAATATATATTCACTTGCACGGATTAATTGTTCATCACAAGACTAGTAATATGCGCTAACAAAGTAAATAGGTTCAATTTTGATTTCACGGGGACTTTAAATAAACATAACTATATATAAAATTGCATCTAAACAACGTATGAAAGTTTCGTTTCAAAGACGGGAGGACAGTAAATTTTGAAGACTCTGCCATAATCCCGTTTTCTTTGGTTTTCCTCCGTTTTAATCTCCCCAACCGGAAACTGACGAGCATCCTTGCGTCAAATGCGGTACTTATGCGTGCATATATAGCCCATTCTAGTCAGAACAAAAATATGTAAATTGAAAAACGGAGGGCTTTCCCATGGGACAGTGCCCACAATAGGAGATCGTATTTACTCCTAAAAAGTTCATAATACCTTGGGTACATGGCACTGAAAGGTATGAATATAAAGGTGTAACTTGTGTTTTCCTACACTCTAAAAATGCTGGGTTGTTTCACCTCAATTTTGGGTCAAACATCCACAGCAAAATCCCTAGTGTTAAATTAACACTGAGAGTGTGAATTATATAAACTCCAAGCAGTGTGTTAAATGAATACTGAAGCAGTGTTAATAATTGAATAATTGAGTGAAGATTGAGCATTATTGAAAACCGGAATTGTGTCACCATTGTGGTGATCAGTGTTTGGTTTAGTTGGGCTCTTGACCCTTAATCCATTAACTTTAGATTTTGTTAATGCTGTACATTAGTTGTAACAGCCAGGTGAACACATGGACAAGGTGATCTGATGGTATTGGTTGTGTTTTAACATAATCATTATTTCCCAATCGTTTGACCTGAACTCCCTGAAAGCCCAATTTCTGAAATAGGTTAACTTCATTAATTATACTTAATTATTGACTTCATTATCTCATTAACTTCCTCTACTTAGTTTATATAATTCACACTCTCAGTGTTAATTTAACACTGGGGATTTTGCTGTGTGGACAAACCCAGCCATTGGGTTAAATTTTTTTATTACATGTGTAGTGTCCTTAACACTTACTCAATGATTTATTTAGATTAGTTTTAGATTATTTTGTACAGTATCACTATTATGAATGCTTATGTTTTGGCAGTGAGTGCTAAATATTGAAATATTGCACACAAAAAAATATATATATATTCGGAGTTGACGGTACTCAACGATTGTTTCAAAATGAATCACATTGACATTTTAATTTATCATTTCAGTATTGTTGCTTTAAGTACACTAGTAAGTAAAACTAAATATAACATGGAGTAAATCTGGTTATATTTAGATGATTGTAGTCATGTAGTAAGATCATTATGCATAGCATTGTATGCGGTTCTCTGAATTGAACGTGGGGCCCCTTTGCTTTTCTCAATGTCAGTGTGTGAGAAAAGTTATTCAGTTATCTACACTTCACACTCTTTGTGGCTTCCTTCACAGGGCTTTGTGCTTTAACATGGATACATTTTTTCCCCACTGGCTTCAGAATCTATGATAAGAAGACTGTGTTCAGATGGACTATCAAATGTTCAGCATCAAAGGCGGTGTTCAGTCCTATAATTTATGTCCAGGAAACTATGAAAACCTGGGACATTAGGGCTTTTCCTCTCTGTGAGGGCTGAGCAGGAAAGAGGGGCCCCCTGTCAGTTCACCCCAGTTCTCAGCACAAATGGAAAGGGGGACCATGTGCTGAAGGAATTTCAGGGAAATGTGTGTGTGAGAAAGACCTGAAAGGCTGGAGGCCCCATGAATAGAGAGGGAAGCATTAAAAAAACCAAGTGATTCCATGGTCCTCGTTGGAAAGAAAAGCAGGGCCTCCCCTGTCAGAGACATTTTAAAATCACCCATGCCGAGCCAACTTGCTGTCTAGGAAAGCTCTTCTTGTCATAGCTGACCTTGTTTGTCACAGTTTTAGATGCTCGGGACAGTGTGGCAATTGATTCTGATTCAACTCATATTTTAAAGTTGCAATTTCACGTATATTTTTTTAAATATAAAAAAGGAATATTGCATAGTTTTCTTGTTGCAAGTTTGACTGGAGCAAAGTGACTTGAGGGGCCCTTAATGTAGCCCTCACATCAAGGGCCAGATGGTATGAATCAAGCCTTGAGTGATTTTTTTTTTTTCATGGTATTTGGTTTCAACTGTTCAGTTCATACCCAATCTATACACGTTTGTTCTGTCATAACGGAAACATTTAAACCTGCAACTAATGCACGTCTGGTGTGGTTTACTAAGACCAAATCAAAAGAATGACTCAGAGTTTACCAAACATGCCAAAGGCAGTGAATCTGCTCACTGGTCAGTGATACTTATTGGAACAATTACTAAAGAATTCTTAGTAAGAGAAAATGATCACTTAAAATGGTTGAGGTATGCTGAGGGTTGAAGGCCAGATGACTGGACCGGCGAAATAAAGTGCGGAAGTGGGAACATGGGCAATCTGTGCTTCAACGAAATGCATTCTGAATGGAATGCACGTTTCCTCCTGGAATAATAGAGTTTAGCCCAAAGGAATAGGATAGCACTTTAGGATTCCACAAGTATTTCACTTCTTAATGATTTTCCTTTTAATATTTCCACTCAGAATTGTGTCACTGGCAACTGGAGTTGTGTGTCAGCATGCTGGGCTAAATATAACAAGCACAGTTAAATAAGGACATGAAACAGACCAGGAAAGCCTAGTGTAACAGGATCCAGTCTTTCAGCCACAGTTCTAAACCTGATAAAGAACATTGTCTAAAAGCACAAATATAACAGTGTCTGTATAAGGGAAACTATTCCCATGTGACTGATGGCCTCCTGGAATGTTCCATTTACTGAAGAGCAAAGGACTGACTTAACTTGATTAAAACTCAACATTACGTTCAAAAAGGTTGCTATTTGTGGTCTTTACCACTTTTTATATTTAAAGGAATAATAATAATTTGACAGACAGGCAGACGAATAGATAGAGCGTCATATGGATAGATTGATAAATACTGTAAAACAAACAAATATGGCCAATAAGTTATGACAACATGTTTTTACATTGCCTTAACTCATCAAAATAACTGAAGCAATTTTCAACTTTTTTATAAGTTGCACAAGATCCAACTAATTTAAGTCAGTTTAATGTAATTTAAGTTGAAATGTCTAAAACATCCAAGCTGATGGCTATTTAGGTAAATGTAGCCCCCATGTCATCCAAGAAATCCATGTCATTCTTTCTTCAGTCGAAAAGAAATTAAGGTTTTTGATGAAAACATTCCATGATTTTTCTCCATATAATGCACTTCAATGGGAACCAAACGGTTCAAGGTCGAAAAGACAGTTTCAGTGCAAACTGTTCAAAGGGCTTTAAACGATTTCACATGATGAATAAGGATCTTACCAAGCATAACGATTGCTCATAAAAAAAGTGAAACCAAATGATTCGAAAAAAGATTCGTTCATTTTGATAAACAAGTTCAAACAGGAGAGTCACGAGCGCGCATCAAAGAACAGAGCAAGGTGACCATTTGAGCTTATAAAACTTAAACTTTATTTATTTTTTTAAAATTAAAAGCGTTTCGCTTTAAGACCCTTATTCATCGTGTGAATTCGTTTAAAGCCCTTAGAACACTTTACAGTTTGGACTGAAACTGTCTTTTGTACCTTGAACCGTTTGGTTCCCATTGAAGTGCATTATATGGAGAAAAATCCTGGAATATTTTCATCAAAAACCTTATTTTTTTTCGACTGAAGAAAGAATGACATGGATATCTTGGATGACATGGGGGTGAGTAAATTATTGTTTGTTTTGTTTTTGTACATTATATTTGATGTTACAGACATGTGATGTACATTGTTGTGTAAGTGTTCAAGAAAATGCAATAAAAACAATATTACAAAAAAAAAATCTCAGCAAAAGTGTTTTTTTTTTAAGTGAACCATACGTATTATCGTAGTCTATTTTAATTCTCAGTTGCTTTAAAGGTTATCTAATTTTGTAAAGGGGCCACTTTTAGGTTTTTTTTTTTTTTTTTAGAGTGGTCCTCCAGTGCGTCGAGCTTATGAATGAAGCTTGTTTACCTTTTTCTGGTCACGTGACACTCTCCCTCTCCATCAGTCTTACAGTTCACGTATTCTGACCAGTTTCTGACGCACCTGAAATGGAACCCGTCGAGCGCGTGCTTCACGCGTTTTTCTTTCTTTTTTTGTTAATGTAGATGACTGTGGTGGGTGTCTCGAGGCCGTGAGCTCGACTCACAGAGTGGCCTTTTTAAAAATAGCTCAGTAGCCAAAATAGTCTCGCATGAACGGCTAAGCAGAGAGATCAGACAAAGCTTCATGCAGAGAGCTGACCTGCTTCTATTATTGCTCTCTTGCAACGCTCTAGTGAGCTACATCGTGAGAACGCGAGATCAGCAAGTAAACAGGGTAACCCTTGTCTGAATGATGTTGCAGCACACAGTTCTACTGACCTCTGCTGCTCGCTCTTGGTAACTTCATTTAACTCCGTGCAATTTAGGCTACATGATGACAGGACGGGTGCCCTGTGTTGTGACTGAAAAAGAATATTCAAAATTTCATGCGTTATATTTGTTAATTTATTTTTATGCTTTTCTTTTAGATTTTTGAGGAGTTCTGATTAGCTGCTTGTATGCAGGGTATGACGACTCATTTTACAGAGGGAAAAGCTTTAAAGGTAAGAACATTTCCCTGTGGTTTTTAGGTTTAATGAGATCTATATGTCTAGGACATTATTTCAACTATTATTATCTGGATGGTTATTATCTAAACATTTCAGATGTAAGACATATTTCTTCTCATCATCCTTATATGGATGCCCCCATGTATTGCACATCTGTCACACCATATTTTTCAGAAGTCACTTCAATAATCATATTAATTTCTAGTCACTATATCATTAACCGAATTGTGTGGAATTATTTTAATAAATGTTGAATGATGTAGAATATCTGCGTGGTGATTTAAATTGCTTTAACAAAATAAATAATTATAGTGCAAAACATTGTTATATTTTGAATCATGTATGTTATATTTTTTTATTGTTTATTGGTTCTGTTTGGGAGATTTCGGAAAAGATACAGATCCAGTAAAAACTGTAATATTGCGAAATATTATTACAATTTAAAATGACCGTTTTCTATTTGAATCTATTTTAAAATATTATTTATTCCTGTGATGTCAAAGCTGAATTTTCAGTATCATTTACTCCAGTCTTCAGTGTCACATTATCCTTCAGAAATGATTCTAATATGATGATTTACTGGTCAATACACACACACACACATTTTGAAACTGTGATGCGATTTGTTTTCAGGATTATTTTATAAAGAAAGGTTCAAAAGAACAGCATTTATTTGTAATCTTTTGGACTATTATACACGTCTTTACTGTCATTTTTGTTCAATTTAATGCATTCTTGATGAATAAAAGTATTACTTTCTTAATTTAATTTTTCTTAATCTTACATTTTGAACAGAGAAAAAAAATACCAGTAAATCTACACTGTAAAAATATTTTCAAGATTTGTTATCACAACATATTTTCTTTTGTCAAATCAACTTTATAATAATTTATATAGTTGAGATAACTTATTATTTTGAGTTTCTGATGGTTAAATTAATCTACTAACTCACTTTTTCCAGTTCAATCAACTTAAAATTTTAAGGCAACCCAGGTTACTTACTTTTTTAAGTTAAACCAACAATATTTTTTACAGTGTAGTAATCACAACATTTTTTCTTTTTTCAAATCAACTTAAATAATTTATTTAGTTCAGATAACATATAATTTTGAGTTTCTGATGGTTAAATTAATCTACTTCATTGTATTAAGTCACTTTTTCCAGTTCAATCAACTTAAAATTTTAAGGCAACCCAGGTTACTTACTTTTTTAAGTTAAACCAACAATATTTTTTACAGTGTAGTTATCACAACATTTTTTCTTTTTTCAAATAAACTTAAATAATTTATTTAGTTCAGATAACATATCATTTTGAGTTTCTGATGGTTAAATGAATCTCCTTCATTGTATTAACTCACTTTTTCCAGTTCAATGAACTTAAAATTTTAAGGCAACCAGGTTACTTACTTTTTTAAGTTAAACCATCAATATTTTTTTACAGTGTACTACTGTTAACTAACTTGCAAGGTGAAAACTGACAGCAAAGAAAAGTTTGACTTTGCTTAAACTTTCTGTTGTCTCTCCGTTCTGCGGTCCAGGTAAAGAAGGAAGTGGGTGAGAATGCCCCGGCGCTCAGTGATGACGAGCTGGTGGGCATGTCGGTGCGGGAGCTCAACCAGCACCTGCGCGGGCTGACCAAGGAAGACATGGTCCGGCTGAAGCAGCGGCGGCGCACGCTAAAGAACCGCGGCTATGCTGCCAGCTGCCGCATCAAGCGCGTCACACAGAAGGAGGAGCTTGAACGGCAAAAAACAGAGCTGCAACAAGAAGTGGACAAGCTGGCCCGTGAAAACGCCAGCATGCGTCTGGAGCTGGATGCGCTTCGTGCTAAGTACGAGGCCCTGCAGTGCTTCGCCCGGACTGTCACCCGCGGGCCTCACGGTAAGGTGGCCACCACCAGCGTCATCACAATCGTCAAGTCGGCCAATCACAGCCCCAGCTCCGCCCCCTTTTCGGCACACTCGCAGTGCTGATTGACAGCGCCTGCCCAGCTCCTTTTGGCCAAACGGCTCTGAACCTTGACTGGCCCCCGCTCGACCCACACTGAGAGGAAGCTCAGTGGTAAGACTTGAGGGGAGGGCGGAGGCCGTAATCTGCGTGACTACAACAGGCTGCATCTATTTTCATATCTCTCTTTTACACACACATACATGCAAAAACATTTCTTTTTTGTCTGTGCACTGTGCTAAAAACTCCGGCACCGGCAGGGCGCGCTCACCGCTCTTTCCACTTCAACACAGGCTGAGATTTAGCAGAGATGAGCACTTGTTAAAGTGTGAGATTGTACTTGACTTAACCTGCCATGGCAGCACTGATGCCCGTGACAGATTGCAAATGCATCAGAAACTAAAATATATATATTAGTATCATTATTTTGAAGAATTCAGTACTTTTATTCAGCAAGGATGCATTCAATTGATGGGAAGGAACAGTAAAGACGTCCATAATGTTACTAAATATTTCTATTTAACTTTATATTATGGATACTGAAAAAAAATATTACAGTAAACATTTAAGAATTTCATATTACAGTTTTTACTGTTTTTTTTTTTTTTTATCAAATAAATGCAGCCTTGGTGAGCCGAAGAGACTTCTTTGAAAAACGTTAAAAAAAAATTTACCAACCACACTTTTTAAACTTTTTTTTAGAAAGATTATGTGATGGCGTCATATAGTGGCACTTTTGAAAATTTCGTCTAAATCCAACGCACATGGCACCCTTTAGCGTCAACGCACAGAGCTTTGTTCGGGTATGGTAGGTTTACCACTAGGTTAGACCACTAGGAGGAGGCTTCGGCCCATATATATCTGCGTTTCATATTGACGCTAAAGGGTGCCATGTGCTTTGGAAGCCTCAGTATATGACGCCTTGGGATGAGAACGCGTTGGAAATACATTGGCATAAATCTCATAATACATCTCTATAAAATGATATCAGTCATTGTGAAAGAGCAGTGTTTCTGATCCTGGATAAATGTCAGACAGCACAGTAAAGGGAAAATCCTTATCCTGAAGCGTTACATTACTGATAAACAGAGAAAATTAGCCAATTGGAAATGAGCCAATCCTCTCTTAGTCGGCAGTTTAAAAATACAAATCCCAAATGGGAAAACTGCACTTATTGTTACTGTTGAATTACAGTCTAATACTAGCACTTGCAAAGCAGACTAACACATGTAAATATTCAAGACTGAAATTACAGATTAAATGAGTTTCTAGAAAAGGGCACTTCATGGTGGGTTTTATAAAAAAATGATTATATTTGTTTTATGAGAGGTTAGTCAGTATAATGTTGATCATCCGGCACATCTGTGTTGTCAGTTATCTTAAAGATACACCGTTTTCCCTGACCTGTCTCTATACGACACCATAAAATGTTAGGTAATCCATATTGGATATAGTGATCACAGGAGCTGTCTTGCATACAAAAAAAAGTTTAACAATAACCTGTATATTACAGAACTGAGTTAACATCAAAACCAATCATCAAATTTAAGCTCCCAACTGTGTATAAAATTCCGTCCGCTCAGAAAGCATTCCTCAAGAAAGGTGCCACTGCCGGTGTTGGTTACACTGATAAAATGTATACAAAATGCAAATATTCGTTATTTCGACGCAGACTCTTGGGTAAGGAGAATCCTGGTGTCCTTAAAGGAGTTGTTCACTTTAAAAAAAAGAAACCTTTTGCTGATAATTTACTCACCCCACCACCATGTCCATGTCTTTCTTTCTTCAAGTCCCCGTGAAGCGGAAGTTGCAAACGATTTTTCTCCAGTGCAGTGACGTATTTCCAAGTGAAACGGAATATTGAACAGAGGGCAGGGTTTTACTCTAGCGCTCCTCCTCTCCATCTCTCGCTCATAGCAAACTAACGGTTTGAGGGGAGTGGTTACGCGTTTCCCCACCCAAGCCGTGAAACCTACGTCATCAGAAAAAGAAACCGTTCCAGACCGGAAGTAACCTTTCAGATTTTGATTAAAGATTACTAAGGTAAAACATTTTTTTAATATATATTCACTTGCACGGATTAATTGTTCACCACAAGACTAGTAATATGCGCTAACAAAGTAAATAGGTTCAATTTTGATTTCACAGGGACTTTAAGTCGAAAATAAATTAAGGTTTTTTGATGAAAACTTTCCAGGATTTTTCTCAATATAATGCACTTTACTGGTAATCAAACTGTTCAAAGTCCAAAAGAGCGCGTTCGTGACTCTCCTTTTCGAACACGTTTATCAAAATGAACGAATCTTTTCCCGAGTCAATTTGTTCATTTCGTTCATTGAATGAACCAAATGACACGCAAAAAGATTCGTTCATTTTGATGAACGAGTTCGAAGAGGAGTCACGAACACGCATCGCAGTACAGAGCAAGGCGACCATTTGAGCTTATAAAACTTAAACTTTGTTATTTTTTTTAAATGAGCGATCGTTTTGCTTGATCGTTTTGTTTCCCTTATTCATCGTCTAGATATATATATATATATAGGCTATATATTAAAGCCCTTTTAAACAGTTTGTAGTTTGCACTGAAACTGTCTTTTGGACCTTGAACCGTTTGGTTACCAAAGTGCATTATATGGAGAAAAATCCTGGAATGTTTTCATCAAAAACCTTAATTTCTTTTCGACTGAAGAAAGAATGCCATGGGGGTGATTAAATTATCAGCAAAAGTTTCTTTTAAAAGTGAACTCCTTTAAACCTGTTCAAAAGAAATTAACTTTGCATATGATCTGTCATAAATGTAAGATGGCTGAAATCAGGATTGTCTCTTACCTAAGTGACTATGATATTAGGGATGTTGTGCTGCTGGGAAGCCCACTAATATCCCCAGCTCACTGTGGGCTCTTAGCATTTTTTAATATATGTCTCCTTATGCCCAAACATGATCTAGATCTGATGTTTCCCACTGTCTCTAGTCTATAGTTTAAATGTTTCCATTTTAATGTACATAATGTCAGTTTATAAACTCAACACACTATTAGTTTTTATGGTGAATGGTTGCATTCAGATGCTATTTTTATTTTGAGAGTGCATATTTTAGGAACATGTCATTTCAGTATTCATCATTTATTTGCCATTGTTTGGTGATTTTTGTCCTGTGCAGTTGGTTTGAATGTGACCACAGTTCTGGTTGACGGGTCCTCTTTTCTGGTCGTATGTTTTTATTTTTATTTTAAATTCCTGTCTCTGCTCTCCCTTCAGGCCACAAATCCATTTAGAGGGTGAAAAAAAGGCCAGAAATGTTCCATTTGTCATATTGTGGCCAACTTTTGTTCCCTCTAAAATACCTAATACATTACATAATATCAGGATTCAGTTCCCTTGATAGGAAATGCTACATGTCACTTCATCTTCTTTATTGGATTAGACTATACTTTTTTTTGAGAAATGGAGAACTTGACAAAACAGCTTTTCTGTGCTTTACACTGACATCTGGTGGTGATCTGTATTTCCTTTTTTTCTTTCTTCAAAATGCTGTGATTGAATGCTGATGACACCAATATCTGCTCTTTCAGTCCTTGGACTATTGAGGCATTGCTGTTTTGCTTTGTGTGCATTTCAGCTGCCACCAAAGCCATAACCCATCTATGTGCTTTCTTTAAAACACACCTTATATTCTTTGAATTTGTATTGTGAGTTAAACAAAACGACACCCTCCAGTAACCAGACAGTAATGCCCTAATTCATACTAATAAGAACAGGACATGTTCTCACAAAACTATTTTGTCATTTCACAGGTTTGCCAGTGTTTTTTTTGGCCAGTTAGCAAAATCAGTAGTGACCGAGGCACTACAGGTCATCTTATGACTGAGGCCTGTGGACATTTCCTTGTTTTGAAGCAGTAAACGTTCCTCCTAACACAGTTAGATGGTGAAGATGGTCTTTAAACTAAGTGGGTACTTGTTTTTTTCAATTCTATGTATGCTGTATGTGGCCTTTTGGGCTGAATAGGATAAATTATTCTATATTTTACGTATGAATATATCTATTTTTCAAAGTATATAATATGTGCTCAATCAGTCCTTAAAGCTATTTACCCAGAACGCACATAGGAATTTTAACCAGTGCTCTTTAAAACACACTTGCCTATAAGAATCTTATAGTAACTCCATGACATATAAAGTATGCTGCTCCAAATTATTACTTTATATTTGTCAATGTTAAGATGAAACTGTAAGGTATTAGGAGTAGTCCTGTTATTTGTAGTTAAAATAGTGCCTTTAATATTGAGCTTGTCATCATTTAAGTACTGTATGAATGGGTGTGGTTGTTTTGTAAAATCATATTTCCATATGCAACCACGTCGAACAGATTTGCCTGTTTTGATCGTTCTCGTGGGCGTTGTGCTATATATAAAATAGCGATTGTAAATATGGACACCATGAAAGGCAGCAAAAACTAGGCTTAGATTAATCACATTCATGATTCTCATTAATCTGCTTGTATCACATTGATCTCTGATATTTATTTTGTTTTTTTTATTCTCATCTTCTAAATTATTTTATTTACATTCATTTGTTTTCTTTTCAATTAACTACCCTCATGTACAAATGAAATCATCCTGTTTTTTTTTTTTCCCCCATTCTGGCTAAATTTGTGGTGGTAAATTATTCCTGTACAAAGTCTGCAGTGTTTGTTTTGTACTTTTAAATAAAGCTTTTCTCATGTAACCTTGTTTGAATCTGAAGCCTTGTTTGGTGTTACATCAAAAAATGAAACTCATAAAAACAAATCTCACTCCCTTTTATTTATTCCCTAAGAGAACAGATTGTCAAACTTTATAGGAAGTTAAAATATCAGAGAGATGACTAGGTCTAGGTATCATCCAATATATTATATACACATCACTTTCTTTCATCCACTGTTAAAAGGCAGCAACCATTGGCACGAGTCATACTCTCATAATGCTGCCTCCTAATTGTTTAACAAATGACTTCTATGGCTAATTTATAGACAAAACAGGTCAGTTTATTTTGTCTGTGAATAGAACTGAATCCATGGTTACATTTTGAAGCTATGTGATAGTTTCAAAACACAACTGAACTACCAGGTTAACAAAAAGTAGATTAGCAAATACGCCAAGGAACATCTCGAAAACAAATCTTTATCCAGTCAAAACAAAGGCTGCACTCAGAAACTTCAAAAGTCAGGATTTTGAAGACTTAAGTTCTGTTTAGAAAGCACTGATGATGACTGACTTTGTGGTAACAAGTAGTTATAGCCTTTCATGACACTTAACTAAATACATTTCACCATGGACTGTTACCAAACGATTTGGGCAAATCATTAAAGAGGTGAACAAAACACCCTCGAAAGGTTAAGCAGTGGATAACTAAACATAATTTAACAACAAATTAATGGTAACACTTGTGCTACTTCACACTTAAGATGTCCCAGGTTAAAGCTTTAATTAACCAACCAACCAAACACTGGCTGAATACACATTATTTGCAATTAAATGACGTGATGATAGCAGAGACTCGCCTTTTTGCATCAGATCTCACTGTTTTTGAAGGCCTGGTGTGAAAATTAATGAACCTCCAAATCAAAGCCGGGACAGTGCTCTGTCCGTGTGGCATGACTGATACAAAGGTTTCAAAGATCCGCAGACAACAGTTTGAAGTGCTTCTCCAAAGCCAGAGCATCTTTGAGAGCCAGTTCAATTCGTCCTGAGACCCAGCAGAGAGCAGCTGAGCAAATACTTCAATCGACCAGATGCAAGAATGGCTCCCTAAAGTGTCAGTCCCTTATTCATTCCATCTGAACAGCTCCACGTGCCTCATGTTGATCAGCCATGCCTCGGAAAGGTTTGGGAGGAGAGAAGGGAATCTTCTCAATAGGACAAGATCATCCGCCAATACAGGATGAGCTTGGGACAACAATAAGTAAAACAAAACCCTTACATGACCCGGTCTACCTTCATTCCTTGTCAGGAAACTGTCCAGATCCCTTTTTTAAAAATCATGAGCTGATTTGGATGATTAGTCTCCTCATTAAAGTTAGAAAGAGTCAATTTAGTTCCGGATTAAATAAATAGAAAGATCAGGACAGATGGGAAACTAGAACTCATCATCCGTGTCGATCAGCATCACTTTGTCAGATTTCTTAGCACTCTTGGTGGTGTTGACCCCTGGTTTGCCATTCATGTTGGGTTGCACCACTTCCTGGGTGGACTGCTGGGTGTACTGTTGGTAGGCTGGGGAGAAGTTGTGGATTGCGTCCTGAACCATGTCTCCAGGGTTCATGGTCTCCTTCAGGCCACTGGATATGCTGTGCATAGGTGCTACATTCTCTACAAAACAAAACAATAGATAGAAGCGTCATATATCACGACATATATGTTTGATGACATCCGAGACTTAAAATGAACAAATCTGAAATAAGAGGCACTTTCGCACACAGTCTCATCATTAAAACCCATTACACCACAACTATATATTGAGGTCAACTATAGGCCTTCACTCCCAAAGGACTAACACATTATCCACAGGACCAGGATTGCGGCCTGGGACAAGTTGAATTGCTCAGTGTAGGAGGGAAGATATTTATGTGCGCACAGAAAGCAGGGGGAAATAAATTACTTTTGGGACTCCCGTGAAGCATACATAACTACTTAAATCCATTTTGTTTTAAAGGTACAGAATGTACTTAAAGGGGCACTTGGCAACTCTAGTTACTTGTTCGCTGATTTCCACTTTTGTTGTGGGATGTGTTCTCATCAGCTCCCCCTACAGCTGTGCGGCGTGTATTTCACAACACTGTCATAAAGAAACTCACTTGCGGCGCCTTCCTCACACTTTTTACCACTGCTCATGTGCATGTGTTATTATCGGAAACGGCCAACTCTAACGTGTGGAGCTATGTCTACCGAGTGGGTAATACATCATACACCGTATCATTGAATTATGTCGAATTGCCATAAACCAGTTTGTGTTTCTCGCTCGTTCTCGCTTCTCACGAGACCATAGCTGTCAACATTGAACATAAGGAGGAATCCACCCCCAAAATGAGGGATTTTTTAGACGATTCTTACCTTTAAACTTTAAAAATAAAGCACTAAACACTATAGAGTAACTAAACCCTAAACCAACTTTTTTTTTTAGTTAATGATTTGTAAGAATGGATCTTTATTAATACCAGTCATTGATTCGAGTAACTTTTTTGACATTTGTGTATAAATGGTTTTATTTCTACAATATATGGTGTAAAAACATCTTAGTGCTGCCCTCTTCAGGTTGAACGGTGGCTACTGCAGTTGAATTTTCCTATTGGATGTTAGCAGTTCTTCGTGACGTATGCACGTTTCAGTTCACCACGCTCTTGGTATGAGCTACGCCCTTGGCAGTATAAAAACCAGCTTGTTTCGTTAAAACCACTGTAGCAAGTCAGGATTTTGGAATTGTGTGTATTGAAAATGATCAGGATAGAGTGTTTTAGCATCTATTTTGTCCCCTCTATGTCTGCTGGGGTCTGCCCACTTTTTCAGCATTTTTCAAATATTGCCAGCGGGTGGAGTCAGGCTCTACCCAGGGGTTTAGTTACCCTTTAAAAGTCTAAAGAGTTTATAACTAGCCTACATATGTGTGAGAGAGAAAGAGACAGTGTGTGTGTGTGTGTGTATGAGAGAGAAAGAGACAGTGCGTCATTAAAAAATATACTGTATATCATAGAGAATGTTTAAATACTCTAATATCAGCTTATGAGGGAAACCGACGGGCTTTGGGGAAATGGAGGGGGAGTTAGTGGTGCTTCGGAGGCTGAGTGCTGGAGATGATTGGGAGAGGTCTGTGCACCCGATCAGAGCGCGCACTGACACAGAGTTAAGCCTTTATACTCGACGCGTCCGAACAAGCGCGGCAAAAATGACAAGTTGGGTGTGCAAGACTGGCAAGACCATGTTTCGCATGGCTGTGTACAGCTTTTTTTGCAACAGCACGTGGCGCCACGTCCGAGGATGAACAACTTCAAGCCGAATCTGCCCGAGCTTGTACGTCTCACACAATCATAGCATAAAAATATGGGATATTTTACGGGAAACAAGAAGACAGCGGGAAAAGAGCTGACAGCTATGCATGAGACTTCTATTTCCAACTTACTGGGGACGTTAGTCCTCATGTTGCAAGGTTGGTTTTCCGCCTGGGAAAGCTGGGGGGAGCGGGGAAAGCCGCCATTCTCTCCAGAACAGGTTATTGAACCATTCAAATGATTTCTGGTTTATTAAGTTGAAATAAAGTGCCAAGTGCCCCTTTAAGTGTATGTTATTCATTTACTCAACAATAAAAAACAAATGGCACATAGTTGGATATTTTCCAACTGTAGGCAACAGTGAAGGAAGGCATCCTTGTGTCTGATAAGACAAATACAACAAGCTGAGGTTTGAAGTCTGGAAAAACTAGAAAAAAATGGCATAAAATAGAGAGGGAATACAATTTTACAGCCTTTTGCGGGAGGAGGGAGCTGGACAAAATATGAAAGTTGTGGGTTGGTGCAGGACAATATATAAATATATATATATTATATATTACTGCTCCTGCAAAATATATATATATATATTTTATTTTTTTTATTTTGCAGGAGCAGGACAGAAGCTACTAGCATACTGTGTGAAAGTAGGGACTGTTAAATCCAACCTGAGTCCAAATGACTTAGGAGTTCCCCAAGGGTCAGTTTTAGGACCGATATTGTTTTCAATGTATATAAATGATCTCCCAGATTGTTGTCAAGGTGTAAACTGTCAGCTTTATGCTGACGACACCGTTATCCATGTGTCAGCTAAAACAACCGCAATGGTTGGGCAGCAGTTAACAGAGGCTTTACATAACATCTCGAAATGGCTTCAATTGTCCCATTTAACTTTAAATGTTCAGAAAACCTTTTCCATGTGTTTTTCTATCAACCGGAGGTCTCCTGACAGCATCTTTGAAGTTCATTTAGACCATGAACCCATCTCTGAGGTTAATGAAACGAAATACTTGGGCATAATCTTGGACAGACACCTGAAGTTTCAAAGTCATGTAAATCATGTTTGCAGGAAAGTTAAATCAAATCTAAACTGCTTTCGTTTCATTAGAAGAGAGTTGCCACATCATGCGGCTTTATTGTTTATGCATGCAATGGTTTTTTTACATTTCTCATATTGTATTACTGCATGGTCACAGACATCAGCGTCCACTCTGAAACCAGTTATTTCTCTATACAAACAGGCAATTAAGATATTTGACAAAAAACCCATGATATACCATCATTGTAATATTATAAAGAAGCATAAGCTTTTTACTTTTGAAAACTTTGTAAATTTTAGTATTTAGAAATTGACTTTTAAATGTTTGAACAACTGTGTGTCACCACTGTTCTCTGGCCTCATAGAGAGGCGTCAGGGCTCTTTAAGACCTTCCACCAGAGCCTCAGTTAGTGGGGATTGTGTGATACCGAAGTTTAGAAAATCTTTTGGTCAGTCTAGCTTCTCCTTCAGAGGGGCTACACTATGGAATTCTCTCCCAATTGGACTCAAACTGCAGAGGAATATTAACATCTTCACCAGAGACCTTAAACAGTGGCTGAAATCGGGCCAAAGTTGTTCCCATGTGTAAATGATCTTTGTCTTGTTTTATAATGTGTTTTTATCTGTAGTAAAAGCCCCTATGGACAGGTGTTGAAAATTAGCACATGTGCTATTACACTTTAAACAATGCATCTGGTTCGTCCAATGTTATTGCTATGTCCATATTAAAAAAATAAATAAATAAATAAATAAAAAATCTTGTGGCACTAAAAAAAAAAAAAAAAAATCCAACTAAAATCCACTAATCCATTCAACAGAAAGACAATGTCTAATGAACAGTAAAAAAACATTCCCAAGTTAGCAAAGCATAACGGTCATTTCACATTTCTGAGGTATTTTGTTGGTCTGGATTACACAATCTGTTAACAGCCAGTGACATTCCGACACAATGCAATCTTGCTATTATCCTCACTCTTGTGAGCACATCACCACAGGCACCGCCAAGGTCCAACCCAGCTGTTCGCAAAATAGAAACGGGGATGAAACCACTAGCAATGCACTGATGTGTTTGGCAAATCACTCTTCAGCTTCATTTATCTACGACAGACTAGAGAAGCCAAGAAAGAAATTCACAATCCTACAATTCCCAGATTTATCTCAGCTGTGGATGTATTAAATAAGGTTACGGAGTAAGCCTGATACACTGCAATATGATGAGTTCCAGCAAACTGCATTTTGCCTTGTGGATGATGGATGAGCGCTTATACAAAGGTGACGGCAGGCAGCCACTAGAGGGGTGAAAGTTTCTGACCTGTGCTTGTTGCTCTCCAGCAGCCAGCCTGAAAACTGTACAGTGAACGGATGGATGTTTTGGGACCTGACCCCATGGAGGGTGAAAACTCAGGATCAGCAAACTGTCCTGAACTTCTTCACAGGTGGTCCGCTAGGGAGAAAAGGCCATCCTGGAAGGTTGCTCTACCTAACAGACTTCATGACAGTCGTGGCCTTTTTATTAACAGTGAAAGGTTATGAAACCAGCGGTGACTTCACCCTTTGAGCTCAGTGTTCAACTATGGTTAAAAACTCGAGGGAGTGCAATTCAGCAATAAGCCCACAGTGAAAGAAGACCTTGCACTATCTGAACATTCAAAGTGAGGCTTGAAACATGCACATCTAACTGACAGTCAAGTTATATTTCATAGAGGCCTCTTGAAGGCAGAACACAAATCTAATGCAGCTTTTAACATTCAGCAGCTGAACTGACATCACTGCTTAATTTGGTGGAAATTGAAAGCGAACTATTCTTCACCACCTTGAAAAGAACAAGCGACAGAATATGACTAATCCGTTAAGCGTGGAGAGGCTTTTGTAGCTCTAAGGATATGACCAGAATGATATACTACTAGCATACTGTTTTCTGCACAGTGCATACTATATACTGCCAGCTTTTAGGTAATAGTAAATAATTCACAATCATCTGATTGACACCCCAATATCGTACAAGGCAGTATTGCACCTTAATACTGGTTGCCATCATTAAAGAAAAAAAAAAGGGAATGACAACGACGCAGTGTAGCTTCTACTGATGAAAGAAGAGATGACAGACAAAAATCGAGCCACTCTACCCACACTTGAAATATTAGGTTCTCCAGTGTGGGAGTTTTTTTGCATTTCGGCGTTCGTCGGCTTGATGATCTTCAACCAGATGTAACTGAATAATATTCTGATTGTTCTAAATCCAATCTGACTTCTGACCTGTAATGCTGCCAGAATCATAATCATACACTGTTCGTTCGTTGCCCAGAGGAGAACTGGCCCCCCGACTGAGCCTGGGCTCTCCCAAGGTTTTTTCCTTCATTCTGTCACTGATTGGAGTTTTGGTTCCTTTCCACTGTCACCTTTTTTCAACTTTTTTTTTTTTTGCCCATGGCTTTCGGCTTGCTTATACCTAGTTCAGACTGCACGATTTTCAAAGTAGTCGGGTCGCTGTTAAACCCTGCATGACTATCTTGGCCAGCATTCAGTCGCTGCTGTGTTCACACTGCACAATGGATCGGCGACAGAAGGTTTCAAAGCTTGACTTTACAATAGGAGAAAAAAAAAAAACGAGGACAACTTTGTCTAGCACGCTGTGTGCAAACTACATTTCACAACAAACACACGTGAGATGCGTTTGACCAGGAAACAACCCGACACCACACGTGCAAGGCCGGAGTTCTCACGTGAAACTTTTTTCTTTTTCGACCCGGTTGTGATCCAGCTCAGTTGAAACATCAAACAGACACGAGTGCTCCTGCCGAATTTCTACTATTTTTTCTTCCATTTCTTGGGTCCAAATAGACCGAGAATAAGCCTTTTTCTGAAACAATGCCATGCATGTTGTATGCATGATGCATAACTCCTCCCCGAACTCCCCGCTGCTCTGTATCTTGCTCTCTCATTGGCTGTCGGTAATCGCTGATGTAGTTTTCAGTTTTTCAGTCAAGACACTTTTCACACAGCAGGATTTAGATCGCCGACAGGTCCAGATATTTAGCATGCCAAATATCTCACGGGCGTCGGCAACTCGTCGGCAATTCTCTCAGATTGCGTCTTTGCTCATTCACACTGCGTGATTGTCACTCGCGTGAATGAGCGTCGATTTGCCTGTGATTTTTCGGCGATTTCTCAAAACCTGTCGGCGAGCCAAAATCGTGGCTAAAATAGTGCAGTCTGAGCTCGGCATTAGTTGGGGACAGCTGGATGATAATATATGTATATATATATAGAGAGAGAGCCATATATATACATATATGTACTAAATTAACTTTTTTACAACAGAAATGAAACATCACTGAACTTAAGCTGGACTGTGATGCTATTTTCTTCTGGAAACAAACTTTGTTTTAAAGCAGCTTCACAGAGATAACAGGAAAAATAATGCAACAATCTGTATTGTAAAAAGCATTTTGATTGTGATTCAGTGAGCAAAAAAAAAAAAAAGAACACAAAATACATTTAACGATGAATTGACCGATATAATTATTTTCTTCAAAATTGCTAGTTCTTGCGATAATATCGTTACCGTGAATTCTTTTTGCCATTATAATCGTGTAGCCAAAATCTGATATTGTGACATCCCTACTGCGAATTTGACTGTGAATAACAGAATTGTAATTTTAGGCTAAGCTATTCCTTGTCATCCGACCTCATTATGCTGCAAGTTAAATTCACAACAGAAAGTTTTACAGCAAGAAAAACACCCGCTGAAGATTTCGTTCAAATGGCATCATAACAACATGCTTTGAGCATGAGTTTCTCAGTACACAGGAGTTTTTTTTTTGTTTTTTTTATGATTGTGTATTGCTGGTGTGAGTGGAGCTTTCCAACAGTCTTCTGAACTGTGAGTCATAACCCTCCTGAGGAAGGAAACTTCAAGTTGCCTCATAAAGGCTTGCCGAGACATGTTTCTAAGATCATCTAAACTTACCTTTAAAAACTAGTTAAAAAGTTCTGCTATGTTTTTCCAAAGTGTCAAATTTTCAAGCTTCTAACCTGGTGTTTCACTCTTCTTCTCGCGGTACACACTGGAGGTGAAGGCGTAGCGGAGGGCGATGGCGCCGAAGAACATTTCGATGCAGATGATGAAGTTCTGCCAACCGGCTGCCACTGTACCAGCACCGACCTCATGACCATCAATGACCAGAGCTTCTGGGATCACACCGCAACGCTCCAGAATGGCCAATACCATACCTGAGAAAAAGACAATCAAAGAAAAAAATTTGCATAGGCCAGTGTTTCTCAACCTAAATGACTCCAATGGGCCCCACCAACTACGTTTCCATCCAAATTTCCATATTTAACTTGTGCACAAAATTGGAATATCATAAAAAAAAAAACAATTAGCATCGTTTCATCACCAATCCTAGGAAACTGCCACATAATATGTGTAATCAAATTGGAATTTACTGTAATCGGGAAAGCCACTGTGTCTCTTTTTTCCTACATCATACAACCCTGACATGTTATCTTACATTCGGATGCTGGTGTTTGGGAAAACAATCATGTGAGACGCTTCTGTGAGGGAATTAATCCAAATCATTCTGATGACAGACTTTGGCTAAGGCGTTTCAGAATGAAGCTTTACAATGAAATTTGGTTGAGGCAGTCACGCAAGTTGCACATCGAGGGATTTATTCGGTAAATGCATTTCCATTATAATTTATGCTCATGTCATCTTATTGGATAAAACAAATGATCTGCAAATGGGTGCATATGCTTTTTTATGCACAATTTCATAATTTATGCTCATCTTGGCATTTCAATCTATCGATTTTTCATGCAATATCCTAAAATGCGCATAAAATGGATATCGAAGGCCCCATGACTTTTCTAGATGTTCATTATTTACTAGATAAGGATAAGGGTTTGTAAGTATTTTTTACTTACAATTTACCCTGTATAGAAAAACATACATTCATAAAATGTATAAACATGCTTTATTTATAGGATTTATAAGACTTTTTCCAGGACTACATTTTAATAATTCTTAAAGGAAAAAAAGTTGTTGAGTGGGTGGGTTAAAATAAGAAATATATTGATTTTTTTTTAAAGCTTATTTTAATGCTCATTTAATCTTGACTTTGAAATTAAAGTCATCTCGAGGCCCCCTTAGAAGTTTGCTGAGACCCCCTGGTTGAGAACAGCTGCCATCGAGCAAATAGTATTTTCGTATTTTTTTAAGGTAGAGCAAGTGCCACATAAGTTTTATGAAAAAAAAAAGAATAAGTACATTGACAAACATGTGACATTAGTAACAAAATTGTTGTTCGTAGTAGTATTGTACTTGGCTTACAAAAGTGTCAATAAACAGCTTGAGATGAATACTGGACATATAAAATAAGAATGCAGAGTAACCCACCTTGCCAGAATGAGAGGAAGATGACAGATTTGATGGTGAGGAATTTGAGCACAGGCTCAAAAGGTCTTAGAAGGTCACTGGTGGCGAAGAAGAAGAGGAAGAGGGCATAGAGAGCCAAACTGACAGAGATGTTGTAGATGATGGTGATGTATAGATAACCTCCGGTTACACTATATGAAGAGAAACAACAAGGAGTTAAGCACAGCTCATTTAAAAAGGCAGATGTTGTGTTATTTATAAGGGAAGCTGATACAAATGAATGACAGGGTGGCTCACTTAAAATCTCCATCGTGGTATTTGCCAAAAGCCTGCAGAAGGATGGTGATGACAGCCATGATGGGCTTGATGACACAGAACTGAAGTGTGGCCTAGATGACATTAGTAACAGAAGCCAATGAGTAATGGTGATGGTTTGGTTTTCATGGCCCTTTAATATAGTTTGAGTGATAGAGAACTTCCAGTCCTCATTCTTTTCAAAGGCATGGTAATGTTACATGCTTATTTTTGACAGCCAGTGCTTATTTCTTACATAATCAACACAAAGTTTGACATGACTGACAAATCCACTCATTGAGAATGACGCAAAGGAGAATTTCCCCCCAATTTCGCCACATGCGAGTCGGAATCGACTGCTTAAAACATCAACGTGGAATTCAAGTTTTAAATCGAAGCTGTCTGTGAGAAAAGCCGTCTCAAAATAATCAAAGTACGCTCCGTCTCCGCTACAGTGTGGCATATCGCGAGGTGATGCTTTGATCCCACATGTAGGCGTCCGGTCATACAGATTTATGGGTTTTGAAATTTCACTTCCTATTAAAAAAAGTTAGATTCACGTTCTTTTCAGAATGGGGGATGGGGCTCTCAAGTCCAATTCCCATCAGTATTATTCTCAAAGTATGAGCGAGTTCCTAACACGCAGACAGCATCAGTCTGCCAGCAATAGCTTTTTTTTTGTGCTTATAATCAAGCGACTTGCACCTGCTTCCTACTCTACATTAACCACCGGAGCTGCTCAGGAAAGACAATGTTACAAAGATAACAGCTGCTACTTCAGGACAATTCAGGTAGAAAAGGTGGATAAAGGTTGTGGAGACAGAAGACCCAGAAATTCGGACCCTCTTATTAACATTTACGCTATTTACACATCGCCGTTTGCCTTTATACAACAGAATGGGATATGAGACTTAAGCGGGGTGGTGAGATCACACTGAAAATCTGAGATGTAAAACCTGGAAATAAGCTAAACATTTCAGAATATTTTATACAAGTACAAAAAAATGTTGGATTTTATAGAAAAATAGGACCAAACCTGCTTGCAGAATCTCAGGAAGCCAATAGAGTAACTAATTCCTCCTAAACAGCATGTCCCATATAGGCAGCTGGACCTGTTAAAGGCAAATGAAGAGGAACATGTAAAAGGTAATGCTATTCTTGAGAGTAGTTTGATGAATTGATCTCTTAAGACACAGGCAGGCGAAAAATGATGTTGCACAAAAAATAGAAAATGCTGTCAGAGCTTTAACCTACAGTAGAAGTTAACAGTAGAGTCATGGTGGCCATGTGGGCGATGATGACAACCAAATTTAAAATGAAAGTGGTGGTCACCATACTTCCAGAGGAGCGTCATGAGGTGTTTATTATATCCAGTGCATTTTCTGCCCACATTGTCCACATTTGATTTTTGTTTTTTCCAAGCACTTTACAACGCATTGTGGAACTAGAATTTTGCCCACCCTTGAATTTGGCCAAATTTAAGCATTTTAGGAGGCAGCATAATTAAAGGGTTAGTTAACCCTATCATCATTTACTCACCCTCATATCGTTCCAAATCTGTAGGACATTTGTTAATTTTCAAAGACAAGATATTTTTTATAAAATCTGAGAGCTTTCTCTCCCTCCATTGACCAAAAGTTCATAAAGAGATCGTAAAAATAATATGAATTGAGCATTTTAGTAAAAGTTTTCTGAAAAGTCTTGATGAAGAGATTGATTTTAGGCTTATATTCACAAATTGCATTATATTTACATACATATAATATTCATCAACACACACATCTGTTGAGGTAAATTATTGGGTGAACTATTGCTTTAAGCCTTTGCAAAGGGAGCACACCTACCATGCCTTAAAATGCTGCTCACTATGTTTATTCCCATAACATTGATTTTTATATAGATATACAGTATAGACACTCACTGAATGGGTTTTCCTCTTATTTCCGACATGATGGCACTTTCTCCCCCGAGGTACTCAAAAGACAGACTCAGGAAGTTGTATATCACAAATGCTTGAATAATAAAAACAAAATAATACATGAGAGCCTAACTTAAACAATTGGCAGTAAGAATGATAAGCATAAAGAACATGTTTGACATGACAAAACATCTCATCACACATCAAGATTGAGGAGTTGTTTGAGTCCAGAAAATCCATCTTAACCTAAGAGGTCTATTTAAAGACAGATTAGAAGGTCAGATCTCATTGTCTCTCAGTGTGTACAACTATTACTTATAGTGAGAGTTTACCGATGGGAGACTAAGACTTAACATCTTTAAAAGTACAATTACATTTATATTATAGCGCCTATAAAAATAATTTAATACTTTATTCAGAAAAAATGCATTAAAGTGACAGTAAAGCTAAATAATTTTGGCTTCCACAAAATTATTAAGCACCTGTTCACAACACTGATGAGAAATGTTTCACCAAATCAGCATATTAGAATGATTTCTGAAGATCATGTGAAACTAAAGACTAAAGTAATAGTTTATTTTTGATCAAATAAATACAGCCTTGACAAGCAAAAACGACTTTAAAAAAAATAAAGAATACAACAAATATTGCTTTATAAGTATATTGACTAAAATGGTTCAAGTGAAATAAATCCCCACACTGGAATGTTCCCATGTAACTTAAACCGAAAAAACTGTTATAAATAGTCATTGTCTAGCAGCAGTGGGATAGGCCTGAAAAGATGATAACAGAGACATTTGGCTTGCCTCCTTTCTGACTGTGCCATGACCAACAGGTTTGTTCAGTTACAATGAACATGTATCTATTTCCCCACTATGAAACCTGCAACCCTACGTCTGTAAAGCAGGCTCTCCTCCCTCACTGCAGGCCAGACTTAAAAACAACAGCACACGTCATTCCACCAGCGCTATATCTGTGCTAAATAATATTACGCCCGTGAGGCAGAAGAGGATGTAAGGGCACAGAGCAGCTCAGATTTACTGTACCTTCATAGCAGTCACGAACAGAGTCGAAATACACATAATACTGGTCATTACTGATGAACAGCAGGCTGAGCCAGGAGTCGAAAGAATAGATGGGGACAATGAAGAGGATGCGAATGATGTAGCGCTGCTCGTTTGGCACCGTGTACGACCTCAGGTGCAAGTATATCTGTAAAGAGAAAACGTGTGTTAAGAAAGACAAAATGTGCTCATGCTTGACCACAAAAATAAATAACAAGTCTGGCTTAAATTGCAAAAACAGTGAAATGCAAATGATTAAAATGTGCACTGGAGCAGATGAAAAAGTGGCAAGAAAACAAGTGAGCTGCATTTCATCACTGCTATAGTAACATGTTTGGGGAGAGAGCTTGACAAACTGGAGCTTGTATGCGGTAACACCAGTGTTGTTGAAATAACAATAAACTGATAAAAATGTAAAAGTCTATAACAGTTTATGGACGGTTAACAGAAATCAAACAAAGCAATATTTACCACACTAATGCTGACCGGATATTAACTACACACTTCAAAATGAAAAACGTTGAACACCACTGACATAATATGCACTTTTTTACTGGTGTAGTAGCTACAAACAGGCGTCATCTTTTTTATTTTTAGCTTTATGACAGGTGGCAACCAGGCACAGAATTATGTTTATAGTATGTGCAGTATTACCATGATTATATGCGTTTTAAATATTGCAGTTACCATACAACACATTAAGTTTATTATTATTCTCATTACATATTATCTTACTGCAGAACTGGTGCTACTATGAATAGTGGCATTTTTGGATACTATTATGGTTTATTTCTTTATATTTTCAGTTTTCATTTTAAGTACGTTTTAGTATTTTTTTGAGCGTTTTGTCACTTTATATATATATATGTATATATATATATATATGTGTGTGTGTCTGTGTGTGTGTGTGTGTGTGTGTTTTAAATGTCTATATTATTTAAATGTCTATATAATGTCTATAGTATATACTATTTTATTTTAGTACATCAAGTTAAACTAAGTGAAAAGAAAATGTTTTTGCAATTAGCTGAAATAAAATAAGTTGAAGTTGCTCTATACATTTTATTTCAAGTAACAAAAATGTATTTATGGTTATAGTTTTAGTTTAAATAGAATAACCCTGCTATGAACAACCCTACCCTTGGGACAGGGTAAAAAAAAAAAACACACAGTTGCCCAGCCTCTCGGGAACCTAGTGTCAGAGTTGCATGTACCCCATGCACACCGTTTGACCATTTGAAACTTAAAATAACAAGAAAAAACAAATGAAAACTGACTAACTCCAAATGCATTTCAATGGAAGTGGAAGCAGAGCATGTCCGAGTCTATTGGGTTAGCTGCGCACTGTGATTGGTTCATCGCGTTTGAAGGTGTGGCTTAACCATAGGTCAATTAGAACTGCTGCTCTCCACAAAGTTGACCTAGGCTATTAGAAGATTGGTTACAGTACAGGCCAGGGTCATACAGAGGTTTTCCTCGCAAGGGTCAATCAAAGAAGTTCAGTCCTCATGCTGTGCGTCAGGTCCAGAAGCTGGCTTCAAAAAACAGACGCATAATCATACCAGCATTGTTTTAGAGGTTGCAGAGGCAGAAGATCAGCTTGTTAGTGCTCAGACCATAACTTGCACACTGCAACAAGTCGGTTTGTATGGCGTTTTCCCAGAAGGAAGCCTCTTCTGAAGCTGGCTCACAAGAAAGCCCACAAAGTTTGCTGAAAGTAACTTGTCTAAGAGCATGAATTACTGGAACCATGTCCTGTGGTCTGATGAGACTAAGATAAAATTGTGTGGCTCAGATGGTGTCCAGCATGTGTGGCGATGCCCTGGTGAGGACTACTGAGAAAATTGTTTCTTGCCTACAGTCATGTATGGGTGTGGTAGCGTCATGGTCTGGGGCTGCATGAGCGCTGCTGGTACTGGGGAGCTGAGCTTGAGGGAAACATGGATTCCAACATGTACGGTGACATTCTGAAGCAGAACTTGATGCCCTGCCCTCACTTCAGAAACTGGGCCAAACGGCATGATAATGACCCCAAACACACCACTAAGATGATGACTGCCTTGCTGGGGAAGCTGAAGGTGATGAAGTGGCCAAGCATGTCTCCACTTACTTGTCTCAACAAGTGACAAATATGCCTTCATCAGATATTTTACTTTTTTTAAAGGTTTTAAATTTAAAATGACTTGGTAGCAGAGGGCCCCATGATGAGTCTAGCTCTGCCCCTGGGTAGCACACATATTCTGAATGCCTTTTATTTGGCAGAATTCAAATGGGCCATTTTTGAACCAAAAATAACCTATGCCCACCACTAATATCCAGTCCAATATATATATATATATATATATATATATATATATATATATATATATATACAGTGCCCTCCACAATTATTGGCACCCCTGTTTAAGATGTGGTCGAGGACTTTTAAAAATTCTCCCTTTTTTTTAAACAACATAGAATCCAAATGCAAAAAAAGAGAAAAATCCAACCTTTTATTTAAGTACATTACTTTGGTGGTAAAAAAAAATTTAAAAAAATAAAAACTTCAAATCATGTGTCCCACAATTATTGGCACCCCTGATGTTAATACTTTGTACAACCCCCTTTTGCCAACAAGACAGCACTTAATCTCCTCCTATAACATTTCACAAGATTGGAGAACACAGAGAGAGGGATCTTTGACCATTCTTCTTTGCAAAATCTTTCTAGATCATCCAGTATCCTGGGCCCTCTCTTGTGCACTCTCCTCTTTAGCTCACCCCACAGGTTTTCGATTGGATTGAGGTCTGGGGACTGAGATGGCCATGGGAGGACCTTGAGTTTGTGACTGAACCATTTTTGTGTAGATTTTGCCACACGTTTTGGATCATTATCCTGCTGAAAGACCCAATGACGACCCATCTTCAGCTTTCTGGCAGAGGCCATCAGGTTTTTATTTAAAATGTCGCGGTAGTTCAAAGCGTTCATAATGCCATGCACCCTAACAAGGTTCCCAGGGCCTTTGGAAGAGAAACAGGCCCACAGCATCACAGATCCTCCACCATACTTCACGGTGGGCATGAGGTACTTCGGCATACACATCTTTTGTTTTACACCAGATCCACTTAGAGTGTTTGTTGCCAAAAAGCTCAATCTTAGTCTCATCCGACCAAAGCACATGATCCCAGATGAAGTCCCAGTGCCGCTTGGCAAACTCCAGACGTTTACGTTTGTCAGTGTTAGTGAGAAAAGGCTTTTTCCTAGCATGCCTCCCAAACATCTTGTTGGCATGTAGAGAGCGTCTGATGGTTGTTTTGGAGATTTTGTGACCCCAAGATGCCACTATTTGATGCAATTCTGTGACAGTGAGCTTAGGACTTTTTTTTACTTTTCTTAGCGTCCTCCTCACAGTGCGTTGTGGCAAGATAAACTTGGGACCTCTTTCAGCCTTGTTTGTCACTGTTCCTGTTGTTTTAAACTTCTTAATGATTCCTCTAACTTTAGATATGGGCAATATAAGGTGAGTGGCTATTTTCTTGTAGCCATTGCCTGACTTATAAAGGTCATCACACATCTGCCTTACTTGAATGGTGTGTTCTCTTGTCTTTGCCATGTTGACAAATGGGTAAGAGAATTAGGCCTCTGTGTCATGTCATATTTATACCCCAGGGAAATAGGAAGTCATGAATTACTAATTAAAAGTTCCTAGATACCCTGACCAACATTAGCAACTACAGAAAATATATATTTTTTTAAAAATCAATTACATTTTTCAGCGGAATTGTTAGGGGTGCCAATAATTGTGGGACACAGGATTTGAAGTTTTTATTTTTCTAAATTTTTACATTTTTTTTTACCACCAAAGTAATGTACTTGAATAAAAGGTTGGATTTTTCTCTTTTTTTGCATTTGGGTTCTATGTTGTTTAAAAAAAAGGGAGAATTTTTAAAAGTCCTCAACCACATCTTAAACAGGGGTGCCAATAATTGTGGAGGGCACTGTATATTGTTCAATTGGGTCAAAAACTCAAATATCCCCTCTGGACATCACTTTTGGCCACTACTGTTGAGTCGCATGTGTGCATATATCGGTAATAGTTACAAAGTTTATATTCTACCTTTCTCTATGGAGCTTGAGATGAAAGCATGTCCTTAAAGTCCCTTTTGAACTTCACAATATTACTAAGGGGGCTCAATATTCACTGGGCACTTTAAACTCTTGGATACTCAATCATTTGAAATCAGATTATTTGAGTCCTTCATGGAGGCTTGATGCATTTGTGGGCTCTCGAAAAAGCAAGGGAAGTTGCTCTCTGAACTGATGTCCTCCATTTCACCTAGCCTGCAGGGGAAATAAGTTCACAGCCTCCCAGACTCCATAATGTGGAGCTGACAGTGAGAGAGAGCTGCGCTCACAGTAATGGCCCTGGCCATTGACTGTCTGCTGGCTGACGCAGAATTGGAGCCAAAGCTAATTACAACCTGTCTGAAGCAGAGAGGAACTGCTGGTGGAGATGTGAGGCCCCCCAAAACAAGAGCCGGTGAATCACAAGGTGTACCACCAACTTTAAGACCATAAACCTTGTAAAAACTACAGAGCTGAGAATAGGCAGACCCAAGAGTGCTCCTGGAGCCTTGTCAATGCCATATATAACAATTCACTTACTGTAAGAGGGGCTGGCCCAGAAGGTGCTTGTGTTCTAACTAGCTGGTTTTCAAAGACTCCTTTGATATCCCTGGCACTGACGGGAAATTTTTGCAGGCAAATTAGTCACTTTAGAACAGTGTGTTTTAGGAACGCAATCTCAATTTCTGCCTTTAGTATGCGGAGCGCAAGGCAAGCTCCGCCGGGAGAATCTTTTGCCGAGAAGCCGAGAAAGGCTGTGAAATACTAAAACAATCCTGAGGGCTCCTTTAATCTCCTCAGGATTTACATATGTTGCTGTTTGCAAAGCCACGGATGAGGAGTCATTCAGCTTCTAGGCTCAGGGACAAAAAAAAAAAGAAGACTGTTTGGACTTGATTATGACTTGAAGAGGAAAATCATGACACAGGGACTCCTTTTCAGTCTCTATAGAACCGCGACGTTGCTTGGCCGCTTCAAAACTGCCAGCTTCTCAGAAGTGTTGGCTTTCGTATGGCACACAAGATGCTTTGGAGGCAATCAAAAAAAGAATCCATCGGGGACACTGTGGGCGCTGCAATTCAGAGCTGAAGAAATACCTTTCCTGACCTCTGCTCTCCATCAGTACGATCCCAGTAGTTCAATTACATAACGGATGCTTGAGAAACATATTCTATATTAAATTTCTTCATGGGTCATATAGGCTGCAATGAAAAGGGATTCAAAACATACCAGCAAGAGCAAGGAAATTAGATTTCAACCTTTTCTGAAACCGAACAATGTCTGCAAATATAATTGGTAATTCAACACACAAGACGGGTATATTCATACTGTGCCGGCACTTCACCTGACAATTACTTTTACACAAAACTCATCCACCTCCAACTGATTTCATCTTGCCAGAGGCAGCACAGTGAACGCATTCATATGCGACAGAAATGGATATTCAGGTATGATGCGCTTTCAGCTGTAATGAACGGGAAAATATAAAAGGACATGCCAAAGCAAATTAGAACTGCTCAGCATGTTTATATCTAAAAAGAAATGACTAAGTCACAGCAAGAAGACTTATTGAGCAGTCTGGTCTCTTATAAAAAAAACAACCCTTATCACTCTTTTACTGATACAGCTGGAGCAAAGGTTGGTGAATGATGGTCTTTCATCAAACACAAAAGAACTTCCTCTATAAACAAAGGCTGGGCACACAAATATTGCTCTCACTGTAGTTTCTGCTTATAGTCAACATATATTACCAGTCAAATGTTTGGACGCACCTACTCACTTTAATTTGAGAAAAAAAAGCTCTTTTAGAAATAAAACTATGAAAATCAAACAAATAAGATGGAAATAGCCATCATTTGCCCACATTTTCTCAACCAACTCCAACTTGGATGCTTTTTAAACAGCCAATTTACATTCGTGTTAACAAAAGGTAATGTATCAAAAATACATATATTAATTATATATGATATACAGTTGTATACATATAAATTTATGTGTATGTATATATGCGTGTGTATATGAAGAGTTCAGATGCAAAAGCCTCTAAATGCCATTTGAAATTTTCTTCTTTAATGATGATTTTTATCAAACTTATATATTTAAGTTCAGTAATTTCACTTAAATAACAATTAATAGGTAATTATCATTGCAATTTAAGTGAAATTACTGAACTTAAATATACAAGTTTGATAAAAATCATCATTAAAGAAGAAAATTTCAAATGGCACTTAGAGGCTTTTGCATCTGAACTCTTCATATATTTCTTAATCATAACCAAACAAGTCAGTTGACACGAGTGCATCCAAATGTTTTACTGTTAGGGTATAAGACAGAGCCAACAGATTTATATCTAAACTACAATGGCTATAAAAAACACAAACGCCCACTTGAAATAGTGCCAGGCACTAACACACACACACATCACACACACACACACACACACACACACAAGCCTGAGAAAGATATTGTCATAGGAACTGTTTTGATGGAAATTATCTCTGTTTCTAAAGTGCAGATGGCACATGTTACGGTATCCTCGCATTAGATCACCAGAGTACACTATAGCCATATTTCTGTGTTTGCACAGCACTCTTATCAGCTCTGGGAACAGGGACCACTCCGCTCTGTAGTAAAAAGTGATTGGTCAAGGACGGCTAACAGTCCTCTAATCGGAACATTAGAGCAAAGAAAACATGGATGACTGTTCAGAACAAACAGGTAGGCATTTATTGATCTCTGATGATCGATAAGCGGTGGAAGCAGGGAGTGGAGGATTAGTTATTGCTGTAGTTTTTAATGACGGTGTAACAGAGATTAACCTTTTAAAGTGACATAGTATTATCAAGATCTGCAGATAATGAGCCTGAGGTCAGGTATGAGGGAGGAGACGATGTGGAACAGCTTTTGTTTTCCCTGTCTAGGTTATTTGCTTTTATTTGCGTGTGCTCTGAATGAACCACTGCTATTAGTGTTTCCAGCTTTCCTCGGGCCACTCCATTTAATGCTGAGATTTGCTCCTCAACTCATGCCA
Source organism: Pimephales promelas (assembly GCF_016745375.1). The sequence continues at coordinate 249,851 of NW_024121200.1, read as the reverse complement.
CATACTGGCTATACCTCGTACTGGTTTAACAGCAGCAGCAATGCCTATCTGTTGCTAAATAAGCAGCTCCATGGCCTCGGAAATTGTGCTAGATGTGTGAGTGGTTGGCTGTAAAAGGTTTCTATGAATTACTTGTCTTCAAACACATAATGACATTTAGTTCTTGTAAATTAGCCTACCTGATGACAGGTGAGGATGAGTGCGGACCAAACGAAAATGCCAGACAAGGCTTGAGCAATGGGGGTGTTGAGGAAGATCTTGTCATCCCCCACTACTTCGGTTCCATTACTTGTCCTGATTACGGTCATGTTAGACATGTCAGTTATATTTGACAGGATTGAGTATGACGACAAAGGGACTGAATTATCCATGTTTTTATCTGAATCCACTGAGAGAGTGCTGAAAGTAGCTGTAGTAATACTGGACTCATTCATCTGTGGGGGAAAAAAAATACAATCATTTTTTAAAAGAAATAATTTAAACTAATTGATATTACATTAGTTATAAATATTTACTTTATCTTTCATTTACAACTTTCTAATAAACTACCGCTCGAAATTGAGGTCACTGTGATATTTATTTACCTATTTGTTTTATTGTTTTTGAATGAAGTCTCTTACGCTTGTCAGCAAGGCTAAATTTATTTGAATTACAAATACAGTAAGATACACTACAGTGTATTTTAAAATGTAATTTATTCCTGCACTGTCAAAGCTGAAATCACTCTAATGTTACGATTTGCTGCTAAAGAAACATTTCGTATTATCAATGTTGAAAATGTATTTAACCATTAAAAAACAACAACAATATTTTTGTGGAAACTGTGCTGTTTTTACATCAGGTTTTTTTTTTTATTATTATTCATTTTTTTATCATTTATTTGTAACAGAAAATTTTTTTTCTGTCACTTTTAATTAATTTATTGCATCCTTGCCGAATAAAAGTATTATTTTCTCTTTTTAAAAAAAATAGAAATTCTACTGACTCCATTTAAACTTTGCTTATTCTCTAGATGAAATATAACAATCTATATAGATTGTACTACTATTTCTATTCCTTCTATTCTTACTAAATTAAATGATGTTACCTTTCACATGGAAAAAAAGAAGCGTTTTTAAAAGAAGGCCTCATAGCAATCGATTTATTATGGTTTCATGGTTACCAACAGCATTTATCATGATATTCTGTCGGAAACTATGGTTTACATGTTTATTTTTCATTAAGTAAATGGGGCGTCAGAGTTCATAACTTACAGAATGTTCCATTACTTACAGCATATGTTGGGAAGCATTTTTTTAAACAAAGACATACGAGATAGAAAAGCTGTCTATCAATCATTAAAATCAAACCTATTATTGTAACACACGACACGGCGAGTTATAGGTATTTATGACACACTTACCTTGTGATCCTGTCAACACTGTGAAGTTCAGTGCGATCAAACTCAAATCACTTTATCCTAAACGTCACTTAACTCTGAACATCGTAGGGGAGCTAAAATAATAAATGCATTGTATACATCAGTCCTTACAGAAATATCAATATGCGACATGTAGCCATAGGTAAGTTAGACACTAGACAGACGGCCCGCGCGACGACACCGATGAGTCAAGCGCGCACTTCCTCGTTTAACTATTGACAGGTCTGATGGAACTCATTCAACTCGGTGAAGACAGCCGCGACGGGAATCTATTTGATTGTGATACAAATCCCGAAGCAAAGAAAAGTTTACACGGCTATTTTCCTAAAGCCTAATCCCCAATTCCACGCCAACAAGCTCGTTGTTCCGTCTCAACAGGTGTACGTACTTCGTCTTCGCGACACAACAGCACACCCAGGTCATGTGACCTTGGCTAGCGACTACAGTCTTTGGTCACGTGACATGACAGGCAGAGACGAGCACCTACCTGTTGGTCAAAGGTAGACAATTGCTACGGCAACGGCACACGGCAATTTCTATGAATAAACTTGAATTTATTATAGAGCTCAATAAACAAGTACCTTAGAAAACATAACTGTGAATACTGATAGAAATAATATAGGATTAATTCAGGTAAACTAGGGCACTGTGATATTTTAAAAGGAGCCCCAGATCACCTTATAATCCTCCAGTTAGTGTAAATGTCAGTAGTGTTTTTGTGGGGTCAAAATGCTCCCATACGTCACTGATTGGGTATAAATGTGTGCAGGCATTTTTAAAAATCTGTAATAAAAGATGTGTATGTTTAATAAATATCATTTTCGTTTTTCAGAGATGTCACAGAAGCTTTTGGGGTCAATTAGACACCAGACATACTAAAATGCTTGACACTGGATACAATAGTGATTAGTTGTAAACAATAATTTATTCTCCAACAGGAATAGAGTGTAGCATTCAGGAGGTAAAAATCCCTTTCACTTTGTCCAGAGGAAATGACTTAAAAACCTTTAAAAGCAGACCTACTGTGAGGAAAGGGGTTGTTAATCGATGGTTTATGCTTTTGTTAAAGACAGCTTGCATTATTTCACTTTTTTTTAAATAATCATGTTTAACAACCAACGTTTTGTAAATATTATATTAACCCATGTGAAGCACTGTGAATGACATAATTGAATCAAGTTTCTCTTAGCATTAAGCAATAAACTTTGAAGTATGTTGTTTCTACATCTTTAAATATTTAGATTTCTCCATTGTTGTTGTATTGATTATGTCATTCACAATGCATCATGGGATAATTATTTCTCTCATTGAAGAAGCTAAGTCTTGTACCTCTGTCATTTTGACTGATTTTGTTTGGTTCATGGCCTATAGCTCTTGAACAAAGACTTAAAAAAAACACTTCCAGAACTTAGGCTGGTAAAAAAGTGGGCGGACACTTTTGCAGTCTAGAATGGTTTGGCAGACTGACAGTTAATGTGATGCAAATGGTGCATGTGTTTAGCCAGGTCCCTTTTTAAAGGCCTTGGGATTGGTGCGAGACATTTAAACAACACCAAAAAAATTCAAGGTAAGAAAATATAACTTTTAATCTTCGACAGCTGAAATACATCCATCATACAGAAGCAAAAAGTAATGATCTTGAACAGTACTATGGTTACACTTTAAAAAAATCAAGGATTTTAAGCTTTGTGCAGTAGCAACAGATTGCAACTAAGGTTATGTCTAAATTCACAGACGACAAGCCATGTGGCTTTTTTTGTTGTTGAAATTCCAGATACGTAATGTGTCCTTATCTAGTGCTTTTGCCGTTTAGCAACCTGTTCACCAAACTTGACAGCCTTTGATCATATCTTTAACAGTTTTCATGGTTTCAGCACTGTTGTCTTTAAGTGAAAGACCCAACAGAACTGGTCGGTTGCCTGATTCCTGTGAGACAAACGTTGTGACATTCTTGGCGTAGACGTGTGTAAGAGGCTACAAAGGAGATAAAAAAAGCTCATAGTGAAATGACAATATCAGCCATACTCATGATAATCCTATAAAAACATACTTTAAAACATACCTCATCCTTTCCCAGCAGTACTCTAGTTGTGAACATGGGTACACTGATGTCACCAGACCTTGTGTCAGGTGTTATCGACACAAGTGTCCCAATTTTACCATACTGTGTCAGAACTATAAAAATGTAGTTGCTGAATTCCGTGCAGACAACTTGAGTTGGTATTCCGTTTATTTCTTTTTCCATTTGTCTTGATCGGATGGCGGGTTGAGGAGCCATTATTTACTTTGTTACACCTGAAAATAAATAAGTTTAGTTAGAAACATCTGACCAAATAATTGTGACAAAACTCTCACAACTGAAAAAGTTTTAAAAAAACGAGAAAGACATGGGATTGGTTATGTAAGTAATAAGCAAATAGAAAAGGAAGCATGCATCGCTTATTCATTCATCTCTGTACAGGAGAAGCTAGAAGCTACAGCGATAGTAGGCCGCATGACATCGCTGCCGTCTAGCTTGTCAAAAGCGGTCAGACGACACAGGAAATACCGAGGCTTCAGAGTCTCAAGCACAATAACAACCGTGATATCGGCAATAGCCGAATGGTATTCAAAGATGCAATGCAAACTGTTAAAACAAATAGCGCAGACGAAACAAAACTTTCTCACCGCTACTTTTAAGTCGTAAATTATCCTCGTAGGTCGAATGTGAATCTGTTTGCTAACATCCCTCAGCGAAGTCAGAGAAGTCCATGCGCTTCTTCCACGCAATGACAAGGGAGGGTAGGGAAAGATGAGAGCAGAGATCAGCTGTGGTGGAGGAGATGGTCGGGTACTTTGCCTGAGTTTTGTTAATTTTTAATTGCATTGTATTTAATTAGCTACGATTTTTAACATAATATTACTAATGATATCAACCATTAAAAATGATGTAGGGGTGGGCTAGGTTAATCTCTTATAAAAAAAAAAGAAAATGAATACCCTTTATTTAGCAACGCAATAATTAATCAAAAGTTTATATAGACATTTGTAATGTTACAAAATGTTTTAAATTATATTCCAAATTAATGCTGTTCTTTTGAACTCTCATTACGGCATGCAAATTTAAACGGCAAGCTTTCGACATTGATAATATACAAAAAAAATGTTTCTTGAGCAAATTAGCATATTAGAATGATTTTTAAAGGATAATGTGATACTGAACTGATGCTGAAAATTCAGCTTTGCCATGGACTGCATTTATATAGTCCAGTGTCCAGCTTTGCCTTTACATCTTAAATTAAATAGAAAAGCGTCATGGGTATAGAATTATAGAATTATTTCAAACATTTAAAAAAAAAATCTTACCGACCATACACCTTGATATGTAGCCTATGCTTAGCTAAAATGAAAAGAAACAAGTTAGATGATTGACAAGAAAACAAAATGTATATAGTCAACTAAATCTGTATTTGTTTTTGAAAAGGCAGTGACATATTTACTTTACAAATAATTCATATATTCACATATCACATTTTTCAAATCAGTGATTCTTAAGAAATGGGAAACATTTTTTTAGTTACTTTAGTTTTAGAATTAGATTTAGAGTAATTTTTACTTCAGTCTTGTGTAATGGCTACATATCATATCGTTTGGGTGCTTCGTAAACGCTACACTGCTCATTTTGCCTGTTTCAAACATGGCATTTCAAAGGAGTCATGCTTGTTTCATATGGAGGTTCAAGTCTAACTATTTTAATTTACGAAGTTTTGTTCAGGTTTTTTGATATATATATATATATATATTTTAATAGACAAACATACAGACGTGTAAATCTATTTCACAATGTTTTGTATTATTCTCTCTATCCACCTGGAACTGCCTGATTGTGTGTGGTTTGCCTGCATAACTTTATCTTCTGGCTCCTTCACTGGCTGCCTCGCTCCTGTCAGTGGATCTAGTGTGGATGTGTCATACTTTTGCTGAGTCTAGTCCATTTGACAGTGTGTGCCATGTTCACTGAGGCTGCTCTTTGTGTTCCAGACTGTAGCTACTCTGCCAGACTTATCCTGAAGCCTTTGAGCTTTACATCTGCCTGAAAGAAGTTGCCATCTTTGCACATTCGTCACAAGGTTGACTAGAAGTGCCAAGGTACTAGCTCTCTTTCTGTTTCTTTCTCTCTCTCTCTCTCTCTCTCTCTCTCTCTCTCTCTCTCTCTCTCTCTCTCTCTCTCTCTCTCTCTCTCTCTCTCTCTCTCTCTCTCTCTCTTGCAGACCATCTGGTGAATGGAGTGTATGTGAATGGAGGATTAGTTCTGTGAAATGTCATTTAAAATGTCACTAATTCACATCAACATACTTGCTTGTTTTAGAATGAAATCAACAGTGCAGTGTCAGTCTGTCATGACTGTTATTGTAGGTTGTTTTCAGTTTGTTTTTCATTCTATTTTAAGTTATTTATTGAAGCCAGAACCTAGTCTAAAGCCAGGTGCACACAGTACACTGTATGATTTTTACGGTCCTTAGTGATTGTTGCTTGTCAGACTGTACAAAATGATCCCAGTGGGATCGGCACACGATAACCATAATATAGCTTAAGCCCTATTCGAATAGGATTAGTTTAACATGGAGTGGTGAAGTAATTATTACCAGAGCTTCTCAGTGATTTTAGTCTCATTAATGTGCCATCTTAGTAATCATTGCGAACAATGCCAGTAAAGATTCCGGCGACATTTACCTTCTGTAAAAAAGTTGCGGAAAAATTACCTCAAGTAATACTAATCCTGTGCGAATAGACCCGCTGTACCTAAATATGTACGTAATTATTCCCTCATTTTGTATATGGAGGCGCTTGAAAAAGCATTCAGTTGCAGTCTAGGTGGTGGGGCAAGTCTGTGGCTAGCATGCATTGGGGAACGCAACATGCACTGGGGTTTAGGACTGTGCTTTTCAACAAGAATGTTGTCAAAATCCAAATAACTTTATAGATCTTGATCTTCATTGTAAAGGGTTTAAACAATGTTTTCCATGCATTTTCAATTAACCATATCAATTCATTAACATGCACATGTGGAATGGTCGTAACAGCTTACAGAGAGTAGGCATTTAAGGTCACAGTTCTAAAAATGCAGGACACTAAAGAGACTTGTCTACCAACTGTGAAAAACACCCAAAGAAAGATGCCCAGGGTCCCTGCTCATCTGCGTGAATGTCCATTAGGCATTCTTCAGGCAGGCATGAGGACTGCTGATGTGGCCAGGGCAATCGATTGCGGGATCGATTTGGATGGGGGGTCCCCACCGCAAAACGGAGCTGCAGCGTTTCTAAACTTCTCCATTTTAGGTCTTTGTTTTTTCCGTTTTAGTCTGGACGGGGGGTGCAAACGTAGCAAAAGGTCTCCGTTTTTAAAGGAATAGTTTACTTTGAAATTAATTTTTGATATTTTAGCTCAAGGGCATCCAAGATTTAGGTGTCTTTGTTTCCACAGTATTTTCAATTTTGACATTTTTTGGTCAAACCGTTGTTGTCTGTCAGTCATAGACTGGAGGTGAAGGGGGTCCTCAATCGGTTCACCTCAAAGAGCATGCAGAGAAGTCAAAATTAAACATGATTTAATGACTCGTACATGTAGGTACACAATGATGGCCTAAGACACGAAACGAGTGGTTTGTGTGAGAAAACGAACAGTATTTATATAGTTTTACCTCTTGTAATCATAGCCATGACAAAATGATCTGACGGCACAGGCGCTTCGGTCTGCTCATGCGCTGGAAGTGATCGCTTGCGCGCCTATGTCACTCTTTGTTTATACAGAGATTTCGGAAGTTTTACCTTTCACTAAACATATTTAGATATACGGGAAACCGCAATGGAAGACGATTTCGGTATCTAAATATGTTTAGTAAAAGGTAAAACTTCCGAAATCTCCACGTAAATATTGAGTGACGTCACACGCAAGCGATCACTTCCGGCGTAACATTGAACTGATTCAGTTCGGTTCAGTTGGACATTGAACAACTGATTCAGATCACTTGGATTACACTAGGTAAAAACGATATAAATACTGTTCGTTTTCTCACAAAAACCGCTCGTTTCGTGTCTTAGGCCATCAATGTGTACTTACATTTACGAGTCATTAAATCATGTTTAATTTTGACTTCTCTGTGCATGCTTTTTGGTGGACCCCCTTAGCAACAACGGTTTGACTGAAAGATGTCAACATTGACAATACTGTGGAAACAAAGACACCTACATCTTGGATGCCCTTGAGGTAAGCTAAAACATATCAAAAATTAATTTCAAAGTGAACTATCCCTTTAAGCAAAATCGCAGCAGTGTGGGCGGGGCCTAAAAAAAAAAACTATAACTAAAACTCCAATACTTGACCTTGAAGTTACATCAATTATTCCATCTGTCACTGTCAAAAACTTTGGTATCACTCATGACCCTTCACTGATCTTCGATGCTTACATTCGTCAACTCGCAAAGCTTAATTTGTTCAACTTTTCCGTTTTGCCAAACTCCGGCCCTATGTCAGCCCAAAAGATGATGAATCGCTGGTACATGCGTTCATCACATCTCGCCTCGACTACTGTAATATAATTCTGGACTACCAGCACATTCGGTAACACTTTAGAATACGGTTCCTTCGTTAATGAATAACTACACAAGAACTAATGACTAACACAATATTAACAATCTAGTAACTATTATTAACTAACAAGAAACTCTGATTAACGAACTAGTAAGTAATAGCGCACAGACGAAAGTGGTAGTTCACTATTAAGTAATCAATAACTACTATTTTTTAAATACTTCCCAGAGAACTACTGAAAAAGTTTATTATCAATCTAGTAACTACTATTAACTAAAAGAAACTCTTATTAACGAATTAGTAAGTAATAGTTCACAGATGAAAGTGCTACTAGATACTTCTGCGGGAATTACTAATTATTTGGATCCGTATTAAAAAAGTGAAGATCATTGGAACTAACTACACTGTAAAACATTTCAAGTCTGTTAAACTTAGAAACGAAAGTTCACCTGCTGCCTTATAAACACGAGTTAACTCAACTTAGATATATTCTTTGTTTCAACTTACAATGTTGTGTTTTACAAGTTATCTAGCTACTGAACATTCGTTGTTTCAACTTGACTCTCTGAGTTTAAACAACTTTGTCAACTGTTGTTTCAACTTGATTCTCCAAGTTAAGACAACTTACTAGGTTACATTATTGAAAACTCATAATCAACTTAAATTGTTTGCTCAAAAATATTTTTATTGTAAAAATGTTCAATGCTGCATAAACTTAACATTGGTTTTATGATAATACATGTTAGGAAAACAGCTTCTACAGTAAGGGATTATTATTAAAAAGTTTCACTATGTTACCTATTTGACAACCATTTCATCTTTCACATACTTTCTTATAGGAACAAAATAGTCTTTACAGTTGTAAATGACAACACCAGCAGTTGTTTTACAGTTTAAAACACTTTTAAAATCAGCTAAACTTAGCTAAACAATTCCATGTTGTTTCTACCCTTGCAGAGCAACTGTGTTGATGACAATTTAAAGGGTTAGTTCACCCAAAAATGAAAATTCTGTCAGTATTTACTCACCCTCATGTTGTTCCAACCCCGTAAGACCTTCGTTCATCTTCGGAACACAAATTAAGATATTTAAGATATTAAGATCACTCCTGCATACAGTCCATAGGCTTCTTGAGGGACTGGCTCTTGCTGTCCTCGAAAAGTCATTAAAGACATCGTTAAAATAGTCCAAGTGACTACAGGGGCTCAATCTTAAGTTTATCAAACGACGAGAACACTTTTGTGCGCAAAAAAACAACAAAAATAACGACTTTATTTCAACTATTCGTTTATTTCTCCCTCTGCGTGAGTCAGGTTACTAGTTTAATAGCGTAAGCTTCTGTTATTGTACGTCACACGCATCACACACACATGACCAGCGTCGGCCAATAGTGAGCCTACGTGTGACGTAGCTCTACGCAATCACACTACGTTAACTGACTTACAGGCTCATGGAGAAGGAAGTGAATAGTTGAAATAAAGTCGTTATTTTTGTTGTTGTTTTTCGCACAAAATTGCTCTCGTCATTTGATAAACTTAAGATTGAGCCCCTGTAGTCACTTGGACTATTTTAACGATGTCTTTAATGACTTTTCGAGGACAGCAAGAGCCAGTCCCTCAAGAAGCCTATGGACTGTATGCAGGAGTGATCTTAATATCTTAAATATCTTAATTTGTGTTCCGAAGATGAACGAAGGTCTTACGGGGTTGGAACAACATGAGGGTGAGTAAATACTGACAGAATTTTCATTTTTGGGTGAACTAACCCTTTAAAGAACAGAATGCAAAGTAACAATAAGTGTCCCCTCAGCAAAAGCTTCAAAATTCTCAAAATTAACAACTTTTTATTAAAGAACTCCAGTCAATTTTAACATTGAGCTATTTTTTTGTACATTTGGAGTGCTGTCAGTACAGACAAAAACGACAAAAATTGTTGTCGCCTACACAGTGTTATCCTCTTTTTAAAATTCGTACCCTGTTGACTTCAATAGGACACGTTCTAAACCTGCTTTTAGTCTCTTAACATCTTTTATTTGTCATTACGAGTGCACAGCCATGTGAGTGGTTTTATTAAGAGTGACCACGGTCAATCTGACTGCAGTAGATGTGAAAGATATTAATATAAATGATGTTAATTCAGCCAGCGCACATATCCGTATTTACTTCCTGTTTTCGGTCGAAGTCCACATTAGTCGATTGTCGAGTTTGTGCGCATGATCATTGGTATCCAAGCAATAACGTGCGAACTCGACAATCAACTACTTTGGACTTCGACCAAAAACAGGAAGTAAATACAGGTATGTGCGCTGGCTGAATTAACATCATTTATATTAATATCTTTCAAATCTACTGCAGTCAGATTGACCGTGGTCACTCTTAATAACACCACTCACATGGCAGTGAACTTGTCAAGAGGCTAAAAGCAGGTTTAGGACATGTCCCATTGAAGTCAACAGAGTACGAATTTTAAAAGGAGAATAACACTGTGTAGGCAACAACAATTTTTGTCATTTCTGTCTGTACTGACAGCACTCCAAATGTACAAAAAAAATTAGCTCAATGTTTAAATTGACCAGAGTTCTCCTTTAAAAACACATCTAAACATTTATGCTTCTGTTAATTTTCAGCAGTACTTGGGTTTTACTTGAAATAGTCGGTAATATCAATTTTGAACAGTGTCAAATAACTCAAGTGTCAAGTGTCCTCCAAAGACTGCAAACATAACATGTTACCTCCGATATATGGTTTGAGACCAGTCTATAAATTATATCTCAGCAGTTTGTTTCGAAGTCCATGTATATTGGCAGAACAGTGGTCAGTTTTAATCTTCATGATCACTTTCTGCAGGAATTCGAAGGAGTAGGTTAAGGCAGTAGATTGTGCCCATTAACAGAGCAAAGCCAGTGGGTATGTCTCTGAGATTATGGAGAACAATTGTCTCTTCTACCACCACAGCCACGTTGGAGACATCAAGAGGAAATGCATCATTCAGGACACCTTCGTGTCCAATCAGTAGACCAACACGCATTCCCTTCATAATGACATCCAGGGTTTCACCATGAACCTAAAACAAATGGACAATATCAATCCTTATTTAAAAGTCGTGTGATAGATTTGGTCTATAAAATTATAGAAATGGTCCAATAAAAGTATGACAATTGCCATTTCATGATTTTACTTCATTTCAATATATGCTCTACAAGGCTGGGATGACAGTCAAAACAAGCCACTGGAGAAGCACTAATTAGGCTAAAAGCCCCAGTATGGTCAATCATTTATTATAAACAAAGACTAAAATGAAGCTAATTAATTAATTAATTATTATTGACTCTGGAATGCAAAGAAATGTTAAAATCACAAAAACTAAATCATGACAGTAAAGAGAATACATTTTTCTTCATCCCTACTGCTCTGAATTCAGTATTATTAGTATGTTAACAACAATGTGTAAATATATTTTCTTACATCACACATCTTGGTTATATCCGAAGTATCCTCTGAAAAGAAGTGTGGAAGACCAAGTAAGGCAGCTGTTCTTCTGTTCTGATTTGTGTCCTACGAACAATTATAAACAAGACTAAGTGACTGGCATTATACAAATTAGAATCCCAATGTTAGTAAATATTATGTATGTTATCAATTTAGATGTCTCGATTCAATTTCGATTCACAAGATCTCAATTACCACAACAAAGTAATAAATTAATAAAATAGTTATTGTTTTTGATCCATGTATCCTTATAAATGTTGAAACCCAAATTTTAGATACCACTGAAATTTAAAGTGATAGTTCACTTTGAAATTAAATTTTGGTGTGTTTTATCTTACCTCAAGGGCATCCAAGATGTAGGTGTCTTTGTTTCCACAATATTTTCAATTTTGATATTTTTCGGTCAAACTGTTCTTGTCTGTCTGTCATATAATGGAGGTCTATGGTCACCACCTCAAAGAGCATGCACAGAGAAGTCCAAATTAAACATGATTGAATGACTCGTAAATGTAAGTACACATTGATGGCCTAAGACACGAAACGAGCGGTTTGTGTGAGAAAACGAACAGTATTTATATCGTTTTTAGGAAGTTTTATCTTTCACTAAACATATTTAAACATATATGTTTAATTTGGACTTCTCTGTGTATGCTCTTTGAGGTGGTGACCATAGACCTGCATTATATGACTGATAGACAACAACGGTTTGACCTAAAAAAATATCAAAATTGAAAATACTGTGGAAACAAAGACACGTACATCTTGGATGCCCTTGAGGTAAGCTAAAACATACCAAAAATTAATTTCAAAGTGAACTATCCCTTTAACAATTTTCTATTCCATATGATACCACAGCTAAAACTATTAACACCAATTTCAAAGATTATTAAACAAGTAAACAGTTATAAAAAAAACAACAACAAATAATTACATAATAATAATAATAATAATAATGAAGTAATCAGTGCTTTTCAGGTGGGCCTATCTGTATTTTTTAGAAACCAAAATTGAATTAAGTAATCAAATGTAAAATAATTAGTTCATTGTTATTCATACCTCCTTATCAAGGCACTGCATAACTCTGCTAATGCTCAACCTCCTGCTTGACGAGACTTTGTACAGCTCTAAAAAAATTGGCACCAAGGCATCTAGTCCATTTATCACTTATCTGAAACAAACACATAAGACAGCAAAGATTGAGAGAGGGAAAATATGAAAATGATTCCACAGGCATATGTGAACCTCAAATTTATTTAAATCAGCCATGTCACTACTATCCATTTAAGCAAATACATAATTTCCTTGAAGTTTAACTTGCTGTGAATGTCTGGGTTGGCACTAGTTACCTGTCTCTCATTGAAGAGTGCAGGCCATCTGTCCCTGACTACAGAGATGAGTGGCTTGTCGGCAATGATTTTCTTTTCTTTGCTGAGAGAATGTTGCAGTCATCAGTTCATCAAGAAGCTGCAGGTCTGGATCACACTTTTGGACCTCTAAAAGCATGCTCTTCCGATACTCCTCTGGTTTAAAGCATTTGCGAAAAAAAAAGAGCATGATCATATAACCTTGGTTAGATGATGACAGAAAAACGGATGCATTAAATATTTTACCTAGCTAAAGATAGACAAAAATTACCGCATGCATTAACGTTGACACGGACAAGCACTGCTTGTCATCATACATTGCTGACAGAAAATGCTGCGTTATAAATCAAACTCGTTTTGATGGTAACGTTAGGCCTACACAACTTACCTAGCAGCAGTTAACGCACCCTGTCCGTATAGGAAATTATGCCCGTGGGATAATCATCCTCAGGTTTCTTGAATTTACGCTCCACGCTTTCACAGACGACGCAACGCGTTGGATCTCAATCACACTGTGACAGGACCCGCCCTGCTCTACTTCTGATAACGGTAGTCTTGCAACGAGAGCTGCATTCATCTCACACTGTATGATCGGTAAAGTTAGGTGAAAATCCATTGACTCGAAAACATTAGATCGCATTCAAGTTCACAATTTTTTTTCCTCACGGCCGCACGCCGGAGATCACTTTATCAGCCCTGACCCAGTTTTATTATATAACGGGGTGATATTTTAAGCGCCTTTGCAATGCATTACTAATCTCTACAAACTAAGATACAAATAAAAGCTAACATTTTCAAAACCAAGCGAAAGAGAGCAAAGACAGTTTGAAGACAGTGAAACGGTGCGCGGCCGGGGCTCTCTCTCGCGCTCGTTCTTCAGTAGCAGCGACAGGCCTAAGTTAATCTTGGCACTGAGTTTTGTCGACAGTCGGAGGCAACACGAAATGTGACGGAGGCGACTACCTCGTAATTTTCCAGGCCGGAAAAACCCTGCAGTATTTTCGGATTAATTAATTCATATTAATTTAGCTGTCCTACACTACACAGAACACCTCAAACACGATCGATTTCCACTTAACGTTAATGAGCTGTGTAATGTTGGCTAATGCTAATGCTATGGCAACAGACATTTGTCCATGCTTTTCCGCTCCAGTAAGTAACGTTATAAGTTACGCGTTTACTACACACCCACCAACTAACAAAAAAAATACGGTATAAGCTATGAACCAAAGTGATATATTAAATTATTTTACCATTTGTGTTCTGGTAAAAGGTGAACTGGTGGGAGAAAACACCATGGCGTCGTTAAATTCGCAAAGCACAGTCAATGTGCTGCTTATAACAATTAAAACGTAATGTTCTTATTCATTTAACGTTATAATTAGAAATTAAAAAGAAAAACTCACCTTCCACGGATATTTTGTGTTTTTCAGCATGAATTCCCGTATGACTCCTGCTTGCAGCTGCGCTGGCACAAAATGGCGACAACTCCTCTCTGTATTTCGCGGTATTTGCTCTGTATCACCCCTCCCCCAACGTTAACTTACAGCCACGAGTTAAATGAACATTTACAAGCCAGACAAAAATCACAATTAGTCAACATAACGCATACCTTTAAGTTTAATTTTCTAAAACTTGTACACTTGAGTTCAATTTCCACAACTTAGCATTGCAAGTGGAGTTAAAGACAAGAAGTAAGTTTATTTAACTTAATGGGGCTATCATGTTTTACAGTGTAGTAATTACTCAAGTGTTACTAAAGACATTTTCTAAAAGTATACTAAAGTTCACCAAAAATCTCAAACGTTTGCACAAATCATGACTAGATCATGTAGTAACACTTGAGTCATTACTAGTTAGTTCCAATGATCTTCACTTTATAATACGGATCCAAATAATTAGTAATTCCCGCAGAAGTATCTAGTAGCACTTTCATCTGTGAGCTATTACTTACTAATTTGTTAATAAGAGTTTCTTTTAGTTAATAGTAGTTACTAGATTGTTAATAAACTTTTTCAGTAGTTCTCTGGGAAGTATTAAAAAAAATAGTAGTTATTGATTACTTAATAGTGCACTACCACTTTCATCTGTGCGCTATTACTTACTAGTTTGTTAATCAGAGTTTCTTGTTAGTTAATAATAGTTACTAGATTGTTAATATTGTGTTACTCATTAGTTCTTGTGTAGTTATTCATTAACGAAGGAACCGTATTCTAAAGTGTTACCGCACATTCTATCTCACGTTTGCAATATATTCAAAACTCTGCCAGAGATTACTACTTACACCAAACAAACTGCCATATGACTCCAATTCTGTTCAAACTCCACTGGCTGCCAGTGTCTTCCTGCATTACTTACAAAATAATCTTTCTTACCTTTAAATCACTCAATGGTCTTGCTTCTCCTTACGCTCACCTTATATTCCCCCTTTCGTTTTAGCCCTAAGCTTTGGAACTCTCTCGGTCATGACACGTTTTTCTTAAACATTCTTCATAACTTTGTATTACAGTCATAAAATTAAATTGTATACCATTAGTCTTTTGCATCTTTACTTCAACTGTCCACCTTCCTGTCTGTATATAGTGTTGTTTTTGATGCTATTTAAAAATGAAATGCGGTATGCAACTGCAATCGCTCGGACTGGGCAAATGTCTATTGTCCATTCATGTGTGAACTGATTGTTTTTTGTACTGTTATTGTGAAGCGTCCTTGAGCTTGGAAAAGGCGCTATATAAATTAAACTTATTATTATTATTATTATTATCATGTAAAGTGAAACTTGTTTGCAAAAACAAATCTCAAATGTGCCATTTTTCCTCCAAAGCAGCATAATTACTCTCAGCTATTAGCATTAGGTAAAATGGGCATGCATGTTATAAACATGCTGTGAAGTGATTTGCTGTTCAAAGTGCTATAAAGAGGCACCAATCAGAAGCTTTATGGGTTTTGTGCGCCGGAGCCCGAGGAAGGAGCAAACGAAATGCCTATCATGGTCGATAAAAGGAAGGAACAAGCACATTCATTGTTCATGAACACCTCCCACTGAAGAGGACTATCATTTTAATATCTCTTTTATGTTCTGCTGGAAATATGCATGTCGTTTGGGTTCTTTCTGTTCCCACAGCGGAAAGATAAGTCTGATTGGCTGGTGGGATTTAATTAGAGGTACATTTTATCCTTGTGTAAGCCTCACATTTTGCCACATACCTACACTCTTTTGTTCAGACTCCCTTTCATTGATGTTCTGAATGAGAACAGGATTATATACAGACGTGATGGACGTCCATTTTTCAGGTTGGGGGACATGACTTAAAACGTGATATTTAAGATTTTTGTTCCATTCATGTCGTGAGCAATTATTCACATTGATTTGTCAGAATCGTGACAATGGAAACATTAAGCACTGAATGTTGCCGTTACTCCCTACAGTTTTAGAATTTAAAGGAATAGTTCAGCTGAAAATTAAAATTTCGTGTTGTTGCTGGATACAACTTTTGGGTGAGTAAAATAATGACTTTTTGATTGAACTATCCCTTTAATTTAATCAAATAAAACTGATGTAGATAAAGAAGATACACCTGGATGTATGTTTTGGACATCTTGCTATGTCTTTCATGTGTGGAGTGCAGCTTCCTGTCAGAATGTGTGTTGTCAGATTCAAAGAGTCGGAGTTAAGGCTCGGGGCGCACCGCAGACCCACATATCCCTGAAAGAGTGCACTCACCAGGGGTTAATGAGAGCTGCCATGGGTCGGTTACCTCACAGAATGCTTTCTGCTCCATTGATATGACAACCCACCCCTGGCAACAATCATCTGTGTGTGTTCTGCACACCCACAGACACGCAGAGAACAGTTGCGGGTATGTTGAGTTAAACATGATAAGGGTAAAAAATATAGGGTTGGACTAGGAATTGAGAGAAAGTTTTGGACTAGTGGTTAGAATCCTGTACTAAATACTGGCTCTAAATGATTTCCGTGATATTTTGTGTAATCTTAATTTCTTTCGCCAGTGTGGATGGAATGCTATAAAATACAAAGTGGGGTGTATTTTTTATTTTTTTTTACACTGTTGACACAAGTCGGAACACGGTTCTCGGTTTTCGGCCGATTGAGTAAGTTAAATTTGCGATTAAGCTCGTTGATAGGAGAGATCATTCTGATTGGCTGTTCAGCTTGAACCAGCATACGGTTAGAAAAACGGAAGTGAGGAAAGTCAGTCTTTTGGTTTCTCTTGTAAAATATCAAATACAGACTACTTCCACCTGCTGGTGTGGAGAGTTATGGAAAATAAATATAGTTTTAGAGTTTTTAGCAAAAATAAATTAATTTCAGTAATTTGAATTTGATTATGAAGTGAAATTATAATGAATTTTTTCTCTCTTTGGAATAACATGCGCAGGATCATTCACAATGAGACCAGGAATGTTCTTAAAAAAGTAAATGGAGTTGATTTTGATTTCCTGTTGACTTTAAATATCCAACAATCATCAGAGTTACTTCCTCCTCCTTTCACTGTTATCACAAACAGCCTTATGCATATTCATGGGCATCTACGTCACATGAAATACATCATCAGCACTCTTTGAGAGAGGTTGAATGCACCAGTTCATCCACGGCATCGGCGTCTCAGTCGCTTGGAGTCTGATTCATGTTGATCTGTAAGGCTAGATTCATGATGTGAGTGGAAGTCAACAATACATGTAATGAAAATTGCTCTTCTACCATCTGGAGCCTCATGTCAGGGGCTCATTCATGAAACAAGTGTACCAACGAGGACACACACACACAAGAGAGAAATGAATATGTTCCTCAAGTTACCACTAGAGTGCTGTGCAACATTAGAGATAGCATTCCCACAATGTTTGGAGTTAAACACACTGACTGCATTAGAATTGTGGCCTTTTAAAAGCAGGCTTCACATTATGGATTTCCCATAATGCTCATAGACTCTTGAGTATTGAATCACTCTTAAATTAATGCCTGACATTTAAAAAGCTTTTTTTTTTTCCAGACGTTCTGTGATATTTAACTACTGTATAATGAACATGCTTTGAATAATTGTTCCAGGAATGCTTTTTGTTGTTTTTATTGTTGTAGTGTTGTTGTTTAACATTTAAAGCACATGTAGTCTCTAGAAATTATTCCATTGGCAAACTAATAGTCCTTGAAACATAAAAAAACTAAATTAAAAAAAAAAACCTAGGCCTAATTGAGATTCATATCAACACAAAAGCAGAACAATTTTGTTATATATCTTGGCTACATGGCTAACTTAAAGACAGTTGGAAAGATCCAGTTCAAATGAACTGTTGCCAGACCATCTTAAATGCAAATTACAGCAAAGCCTATTAAACAAACATATTTAAAAGAAAGAAGAAAAGAAAATTCAGAATGAGTACAAGCATGGTATTTTAGCTTAGAATTAATATTACAAATACACTGTAAATATAAATTGAGAAAAAAAATTGAAAAACAAATTACATTTTAAAATATAATAAAATAGAAAATACTTGTAATGATTTTTCCTAATATTACTGTAACGCTCAGTTCAGTACGTTTACACAACAACAATGTTCTTTTCTTATTTTCATAGTCAAAACGATCCCAGTTCACACGGATCTGCGAAAGCGACTAAACATTATTAGTATTATTCATGCAAGGCCAGTTGGCAATTCCACTTTGTAAAGAAACACTACGCACCTACAGACTTAACGCGTAATAGGCTACGCATGCACAGGACGTCACCGTTTTTACAAATTCACGTTTTTTTGGGATGGCGGTATTGTTCACAAAAACGTTGCACTTTGAATTCTGTTTTCAAAAGTTTGCATTTTCAGGCCCCCAAAATGTAAATTCAAGGCCAAAACACATACATTTCTTGGCTTTTTTGGTTGAAAATGGTGTTGTGTAAATGGCCCCAGTTTGTATTTCTGTGTTTTCATTTGTTGTCATGGCGACTCATTGTTTCATTGATTTGATTCACGTGCTCCTTGTTTAGCTGTTTGGTTTCTGTTTATGTATAGCTCTTAGTTTTAGACATTCTCGGTCGATTGTATAGTCGGTTGTTTTTCTCCTGCGTGTTTGTTGTGAAAAAATGTAACTGCTGGGAACAGATCCTGCTTCAACTTTTGTACTCTCTATCTGCAACAAACCGTGACAATTACTGTTTTACTGCATTTTTTTAAAAAATCTAAAATGCAGCCTTGGTGAATATAAGGTACTTATTCCAAAAATAAATCTTTCAACCTTTAAATGTTTGTGTCTGTTTTTTCGTTCAGGTTTTTTTTTATATTTTATATTTTGTATTTTGTATTTCTTCATTGCCTTGGCAGTCAATGCAGTGTAGGTGAAACACTGATCTTTAACCCTCTCATCTAATTCAGTGACTGTGTTCAGTGGTGTGAGGTGACTATATCTCTAGTTCTGGCGGGCAGGGCAGGGCAGGACTAGTGGAGGTGGATGTAGACAGTCACACTGATTAAGAACCTCCGCAGTGAGAGAGCAGGGCAGCAGCCTACTCCCATGATACCGGCTGACCTTGCACAATTCAGCCCCATGAAGCCAAGTCACAGTCATCCCTCTGCAAGAAAAGCTTGCTGACCATATGGGTCATGCCTAAAAACACTGTTTCCCTTCCTGTGTTACAAACTGCCCCCAACCTAGAAAACTGCACACATAGCATTTAATGTAGCAGCAGCCTATAAAATGCTCTGAGCCATAGGGAAAACATTTTGCAGAATATGACATCATTATTACCGTATTATTGTTTGTATTCTAAACTAGCCTCGAGGAAAATGAAACATTTGCCATGATGTTGGCCTACTCGCCCTCATGTTGTACCGAACCAACCCGATCTAATGGCAATTTGTACGAATTCATACGACCTCACTCATACTGTTCATAGGAATTGGTCGGGAGACAGCGTTCTCCAAACTCAGACACTGTTATCTTTTCAGAAGAACTCAAAGGAATATAGTCTTCACACAACTATTTTCCATAGCATCGATGGCACAATATTCCAAATCTGCATGAATTTAAAAATGTGAGGAACAGTCCTAAGTTTAAGTAATTATTCACAGATAATCTTCCTCTCCAGTGAGCGGTCAACTCCAGAACTCCAGATCAATGTGAATTTGTGTGCAAAACCCTTCTTAGACTTTAGGTAACACTTCAAAGGATCCATTTATTAGTATTAATGAACTACATTAGTTAACTTGACATAAGATTGATAAATGATGTAGAAGTATTGTTCATTGTTAGTTCAAGTTAGTTTAAAATTTATTCATATGTTTTCAAAAACCAATTTGAGCTAACATGCATAAGCAGTGAACAATTGCATTTGTATTACCTACTGTACAGTAACAATGACAAAGATTAATAATTGCTCTAAGAAATTGTTCATTGTTAGTTTTTGCTTGCTAGATGGGAATTTGCTTTAAAGTGATTAAATGTCTGTAACAACTTATTAACTAATAATAAGCAGTAATTAGAGTTTGAGGCAAAAGTTGTAGTTGGTAACATTTTACAATAAGGTTCCATCATTAGTTAAGGCATAAGTTAACATAAACCATGAACAATGCATGTAAATAGCTTTACTGTTTAAGGTTAACTTACTGGACATATTTACATTAGTTTATGTAGCAATTCACACACACTAAGTATGAACATGTCTAACTCACCATGTTACCCTATGTACTCTTTCATAAGCCATTGATTTGTTGGTAAACATAATTTTACTGCGGAAAACAAATGTTAGTAACACGTCAGTTAATGTTAAACAGTGAACACTTTACAATAAGCTTAATACCTTTGTTAATGGTAAGTCATGTAAATAAAGAGTCTACAAATGTTAGTAACACATCAGTTAATGTTGAACAGTGAACACTTTACAATACGGTTTATAAATTCCATTCACAAATGCTTGTGATAACTAATGTTAACTAATGGTTAACATTAGTTAACCATTAATGGGACACATTAATGGTAACTAATGTTAATAAAGAGTCTACAAATGTTAGTAACACATCAGTTAACACTTAACTGTCACCGTCCCACAGGTGGGATGTTTGCCACTATATTTTTAAAACAATAATATCTTAGTAAATACCTTAAATAATATTGGCAAACTATATATCATTTGAAAGCTTACAATCTCTAGTTTCCATATTTGGTGACTGATTTTCAAAACATATTACAGAGGAGCCATAATTGATCAATATAAAACAAGAATATTTTCATACTCATAAGGCGTGTTCAGACCTTTATTTTAAAATAGCAGTAAACATGAAAAATCATGAAAAAATGGTAGATACCTCAGTTTGTTTTCATGCCAAAAGTTCAAAAGATAGAATCCATTCAATTATTTTGGAAAAAAAAGGTCTGAAAAGTTTGAAATATCAAGAAAAAAATTATAAATTCACCATTTGTGATGTGGCAGCTAGCTATGACTTACATGCGTGTTCTTTGTATGTGTTTCTTAGAGGTTCAATTCATATCAAAATCTGCCAAACTTCCCATGCTACTTCTGAATAGGATCTCTACTTCAGAAATTATATGAAAAATGTGAAAATAATGGTTCATATCACTCAAAACACGAATGGAAATGCAGGCGCCCTTATATGGGCAGTAATGGAGTCTGATTGTGCCCTAGTGAAAAAGTTTGGTACTGCGCTCAAACAAAATCTCACTGAAAGCTCATTTTTTGAGATATCAACCTAAAATTTGAAACATAACTTGTTCAGATTTTTGGCTTTGATCTTTCTGCCATTTTAGAGTAGCCCAGGTTTTGAAAATATATATTTTATGTAAAATATGAATAATTAATATTTTTACATTGTACATTTCCATAAACTCAAACTTCTATAACTTTTTTCTGTTTCACTTTCTTAATTTATTTCACTTCTACAAAAATCTGCCAAATGTCTTCTTTAAAACAAGACCAATCATATGTCTATATTCCAAAGCATTCTTGAATTACAACCATTTAAGTTCGAAATGTGCATTTTCATGTCTATTCAAAAAAGGGGGGGTGACAGTTAACAGGTTAATGTTGAAATAGTGTACACTTTACACTAAATCCATTAATAAATACTTATTTGAATGCAAGTAATGAGTAAAGTGTGTATAAACAACAATTTTTTCCGAGGCAGAATTATATTTACCAACAAATCAATGCCTTACCTATAAATATGAAAGAGTGTTGATAAGGTACACAACAGTATTTTTACATTTAGGGTAACATGGTGAGTTACAAATGTTCATACTTAGTGTGAGTCAACTATGTAACTAATGTAAACTAATGTAAATATCATATGTACAGAAAGTTAACCTTACAAAACAGTAGAGCTTTTTACAGACACTGTTCATGTTAACTAAAGCAATAACTAATGTTAAACAAGCATTGGGGGAGTTCTGAAATAGGCGCGTAGTGTTTCCTTACAAAGTGGCATCGCCAACTACTGGCCTGGCATGAATTATACAGCGTTGTTAGTCGTTTTTGTGGATCCGTGCGAACGGAAATCATCTTTACAATACCGTCGTCATCATGCTAAAATTGTACAGGAGTTGTCCTGTAAAACATACCCTACGAAACAATTCTAAATTCTGAGTTATTCTGAGTACATTAACTAATGTTAACTAATGAACCTTATTGTAAAGTGTTACCAACTAATCCTTTACCTGCTGAGCAGAGGTGTTGTTCATGTTAACTAATGCATTAACTAATGTTAAGTAATTTTGCTGTTAATGTGAATTTATGCATTAGTAAGAAATATTAACTAATGCTGAACAGAGATGTTGTTCATGGCTAGTTCATGTTAACTAGTGCATTAACTAATGTTAACTAATGGAACCTTATTGTAAAGCAGTTAATAGAGAGAATTGGACCAAGTACTTGTTCATTTATTCTATGTACATATGTATAAATGTTGAAATTAGCATTAAGACTAATACATGCTAGAAGTATTTTCCATTGTTAGTTCATAATACCAACTAATGTCAACAAATTTAACAGTGACACTTTACAAGGTCCCATTTGTCAACTAACAATGAGCAGTTTCTTTTAAACCATTTATTAACCTTTGTTGGTGATGGTCAATAAAAATGTGTATAATTAATTAACTGATGTTAACAACATTTGATATTAAAACTGTATTTGTTAATGTTGAGATTAACTTGAATAAATGCTTTAGGAGGGTTGTTCATTGTTAGTTCATAATGTTAACAAAAGGAACTTTATGATTAAACCTTATTGTAATGTGTTTAAAAAAAAAAAAAGATTTAGTTGAATTCAGACTGAACATTTTGTTCATTAATCAAATGGATCCAGTTCCTAAGTGCATCTCACTGTAATCTGTTCCAGAATTAAAATTCTTGATTATGCCTTTCAGGCAACACAGTTGTTTTTTCTTCTTCTTCAGAATGACTTTTTGGAAAGTCTATCCACACAGCATGAATGTTCAGGGCGAATATAAATAAATATATTGATTTGTGCACAGAGGTGTATTAGTGTGGATGGTAACAGCAGACACAACAACTTCTGATTAGTTTGTTGGTCAGAGTACGAAAGAAAACCAGTGGATGTCTGAATAATCAAAGCCTGCGTCCCTGTGTGCTGTCTGCCAATAGACCCCCTCATTACTGGGATGTTGACAACCAGCTACAGCAATGGTGACACCATTTCCTACTCCATCATAGGCATTGGAAAGCACTTGTACAATAGAGAGACATGCTTTGTATAACAACAACAGCTTGTTTCTTCCACCTCTTTCACATATGAGTTTGCTGGCATGTTCTGCCCTGCAATGTTCTTTCCTGTTCTCTTTCTCTCGTGGCACTAATTACACACACTAAGCTATTATTAGGCATCCTCTTTGTTTACTTATGGCTGTTTTTGAGTGCACGTGTGTGAGTGTGTTTTTTATGTAACCTTGGTGTCCAGATGAGTACGCAACCAGGCAAATTTGTACAGTCACTAAAAAAAGACTGATAATAACTTTGAGATACTACCATTGCTCAGAAGTGTAATGAAATTCGGGATCAAAATCAATATAATTCTACTGCCTTCTGGACTGCTGCGTGAACAGATTCACACAGATTATTCACACAAAATTACTGATTTATTGAGCCAGTGATTTGCACTCTCCATTATGGAGGTAGGCTGAATATTGTTTTGAAAGATTTTATATAGGCCTAGAAACTTTCAACATGGTCAGATTATTTTTTTTCCAGCATCATTCAGATTATACATAATTTAGTTAACCTGTAACAACCGCTTTCATTTTTTCCATCTTATGAAATTCAAAACGATCTCTTCAATGCTTTTGTTTTTCAGTGTTCAATTGAAATATCATTAAACATTTGATGCGATTCACGTGGACCTTGAAATAACCTGCCATGGGCCTGTTCTATTATTGACCAATTAGACAGTAATTTAATCAGAACACTTATTTATCTATGTGTATAATGGGAAGATTTATCTGTGTGCTTTGTAAGACTCAGAGAAAGTGCCTTTAATGGAACCATTTCATATCTATTATGGCCAGTGCTTTACTCTAATTTAAAATAAAGACATGAGACTTTAAAATGTAATTTCATTATTATTACCTGCACCATTAGGGGACTTCACCATTATGAGCATATTTGCAGCGAGGGAACTAAAGCATGACGACATTCAACACACAATAACCTGCCGGGGTGTCACACGGTGTATTCATTCAGAAAATGACATCATTAAAATTGATCAAGTGTATGAGAAAATATCAGGATCCATGGGGTGAACCCCTCTTTCAAACAAAACCTTCATATGCAGTCTAACGTACCTCCATCAAACCCCTGTTGTCATCTAACTCCTATGTGTTAGCCATATATAAATGAGCAGCTATAAATGAAAAGAGTGGTGCTGATGAAATTTAGGGAATGTGAGAACTTCATGTGAACTACCGCATAGATTAGGCTATACAGCGTGGAGCTATTCGATGTAACAATGTCAACGGGATGAAGTAAATTATGGGGCGGTTTGTTTAGCTATGCCAAAACATTGCAGAAATTGTGAAATAGGAGACTCATTTAAATTTATAATGGGAAGCACCGCAGCACCTCTCTTGCTTCCCATGAGCCCATTGAGTTTGTTCCCCTACAGCGCGCCGTGGGTTTGGCGTGTTCTTGCTCTGCTCATGGAATAAATATATCTCTGGTTGAGCAAGGTTTTATGGTGTATTGACTTTAAATGTGCAAGTAAATGATACACGGGATTAATCGTGTGTAGCACAATTGCTAACAGAGGCATTGCCTCCAAATCCCCGCGTGTGACTTTTCCTCATTCATTCTCAATGCTAATGTTGCTTTCTTTAACATTTGTACTAAAAACTGCAAAGTTTTTACTTTGCTTTTTTTTCGTGGACAGATTGTCAAAACAATCCCCGTTCACATGTATTTGTGAAAATGATTAAAATTCATGCCAGGCCAGTAGTTGGCGATGTCACTTTGTAAAGAAACACTGAGCGCCTATAGACTGAACACGTAATATGCAGGTGCATGGTGTCACCGTTTTCACAAATTCACGTTTTTAGTAGTTTACATGGAGAATATAACGAAAAACTTGCACTTTAAATCCTGTTTTCAAAAGTTACTATTTTCAGGCCCCAAAACGCTGTTGTTGTGTAAATGAATGTCTAAAATGTATAAAAAGTTTTCGTTATTTATTTATTTATTTATGAAATGGTATTGTGCAAACGGCCCTGTAGTGTAAACTACAAAAACACGGATTTGTGAAAACGCCAAACGGTTATGTCATGCGCATATGTATTTCGTGTTCCTTCTATTACGCCTTGTGTTTGTTTACAAATTGACTTCGCCAACTAGCCTGGCAGCAGAATACAGCATTTTTAATCGTTGTTCCGGATCCTTGTGAACGCAGATTGTTTTGATGTTGTCGTCTGTCTGCGGAAAGCGCAAAAAAACAAACAAAAAACTTTTTTGCCTGAGACGGAGGTTCAAGAGATTTCCACGACGCATGCGCGAGAACTGAACTGAAGTAGTTGAAGGTGATCGCAATTCTCGCGCATGCGTCGTGGAAATCTCTTGAAGTCTCATCTCAGGCCTACAAGGAAGAAAAGGAATAGTCGAATAAAGTCGTTATTTTTGTTTGTTTTTTCGTACAAAAAGTATTCTCGTCGCTTGATTAACTTGAGCCACTGTAGTCACATGGAATATTTAAACATTTTCTTCAATGACTTTCTGGGCCGTCAAGTTTCGATCCCTTAGCAGCCTATGTAGGAGTGATCCACCTCTCAAAGTTAATCAAAAATATCTTTATTTGTGTTCCGAAGACGAACGAAGGTCTTACGGGGTTGGTACAGCATGGGGGTGAGTAAGTAATGACTTAATTTTCATTTTTGGTTGAACTAACCCATTAAAATAAATGTCCAAAGCAAACTGTATGCTGAAATACCCATGTAATTGACAACCACACTGAAATTAGAGCGTGTGGTTGTTTAAGGAATACAACTTTCACGTGCATCTGTTTATCTATTGTAGGGTTCGGAAGTTTTCTTGAACCAGCATTGGTTCAATACATTTTTACCGTGATGCGTGATTTGTAAACTAATACATCATTATTTAACACAGTCTCATCCCAAAAAGTCATATAACTGACGTCTTGGGACGTCTTTTGACCATACGTCAATATCCGCCTCTTTAGGGCCCCCTTAAACGTCGGTAGATGGCGATCCCGGGCCGTCATACAACTGACGGTTTACCTTTAACGTCAGTTAGGTGACGGGTTAGGTTTAGGGTTAGGTTTAGGTCTGGGGTAGAGTTAGGATCCCATAACCTCATCTACCGACGTTTAAGGGGGCCCTAAAAAGGTGAATATTGACGTATGGTCAAAAGACGTCCCAAAACGTCAGTTATATGACGTCTTGGGATGAGACCGGGTTGCATTATTTGTCTCACATAAACAGCTCCATAAGCTCACATTGTTACAGCACTGTTTGGGCGATTGGGTTTTGAGTTTTTATCTCACATTTACTTTTGTTTACATTATTAGTTAGGTTTAGGTGCTACGCTATTGTTATATGCGATCATTAACCTTTTTGCAACACTCACTGCACATTTTATTTCCAAACTGCTGCGATACGTACAACAACCAACAAAATAAATGTGCTAGATTCACCTTCATCTGTATCTGAAATAACAATGCGCCTTTAGGCTGCTCATTTCACTTTGAAAGTAGTGTGAAACGCAACACGCAATGTAATATCATTTTGCTTAAATGTCACCACCAGCACGGTTTTCCATTGAGCCTGGGTTGACTGTTGAGTGGAAATTTAACAGGGAGACCATTGAAGCTTTATCTTTGTCTTCAAGGGCAACCCAAAAAGAAAGAAGAATCCAATGCATCTCGGTGTTCGGCAGTCTCAAGGTGACTACACTTTGAATGACTTCTGATTTTTAATTGAACACGCAGAGACATTCACAAGGCCCAGGAGAATCTGTGGTCGTGGTGTGCATGAATGCATAGTGCTATGCAAATGGCTTCATTCCCCCTCTCACGATAATTAGAGTATGTTCCCTTATTCCACAGAAGTTGTTGCTGACTTGCAGTGGATTCCTCTCTAATGCAAATGTAGCTGGCAATATCGAGAGCAGCGCATCAGCCAATTCATGCGAGACCAGAGATCAAAACACGTATGGACCGCGTCATGCATACTTCATAGGGCGTATCCTTTCAGAATCTTGTGCTGCTATTAAGAGGAGATAGGCTTTTGGATTGCATCCCATGAAGAATGCATTTCTTCAGAATCCCATCATGGAAGCTACAATGTGCACAGAGAGTTTAATGGCAGGGTAAGATCAGCCAACGAAAGTGAAGCTGTAAATCAATCAATGATTAAAACAACACTGCTGGCTTCTCGTTGGATGGCCTGGCTGCTTTTAATTTCTAGCCCAAACCAGCCTCCGCGCCCTTTTCAATTTTTCAGCGATCCCTCAAAGTTGCCGCTCCGCCAACATGTCTCCAGAGAACCGCTGCTGTTGTCTCGCTCGTCCCGCCGCCAGTTCGGGAAAGTGGCTGGAGGGGCTTCTCCTGATGATGCCAGTGGAAAAAAAGGCCCTATTAATTACTGATGTGGTCTCAGAGCAGGGGCATGACAGCAGGTAAATGAGATTCAGGAAGAACAGCTGCAGCTCCTCATCTCCTGTGCCGACTATTCTTAGAAGATAAAGAGCAGGCCGGATGGCCACTTGCCGAACGAGCCGATGAAATGAACGGTTTCGAAATGTCCTCGGATAATGGACCTTTCCACCCCTTAAATGGTGTGATTCTGTGATTATTTTTTATTTTGCATGTCGTGCGGAAATGGGGGACTGGAGACCAAACAAGGGCAGAGAAATTTGAGGCGAATTCGAGGAAACATCCGAAAGCAGAAATATAGCAGATTCCTGTAGATCATTTCAACACCTGAGAACACACGCAGAGGTCGAGGTTTTGAGTTCCCACGCAGAGGTCGAATCAAAGATTCATCAACTTTCCTTGGTCTTTACTGAGGGATGATTCAAACGATGGATTTGTTCTATAAGTAAATTCATCTCCTCAAAGTGAGACACGGGTCAAACCCTTTACAATGGTGATTGATTTATGCGTCTCCTGAAATGTGGCTCATTTGCTTGTAAAGTTTCTTTCCCAAATCGTCGTCTGGGTGTTCATCCGTATGCTTGTGGTGTAATGTATTCGCATTAACGCTCCTGTCACTCATCATACAACCTGATGAATTCGCCGCAATATCTATTTATTTTGGGGGTGAAATAATGGGTTCTGCATTTTGCAGCAAAAGTGATGTTTTTGTGGGTGGGCTGAGCTGAATTTCGGCATCAATCTTTCCCTCTCCCTGCTGATGATGGGAGGTGCAAGGCGGATGCTGAGCACAGGTTAGTTGAAAGGTCCCAGATTCCAGCACAGCATTATTTACTGTGGTGGGAGACACACATACATTACAGACATCTGAGGAAAGGTCATAGAGAAAGATGGAGAGCTGCGGTAAATTGCCTCTCCATCACATTATTGGGCTTTCATATTGCCAAGTCAGTCATGCTGGCACACGAAGGGCCCTGACCTGACTGGTTATTCCGTACACTAGTAACATCAGCCTGGATGTCTCATATGTGAAATCTGAAAGCCTAATAGCTATTTTGGGGATTTGTCTAAGATTATTCACACTAGTATCTGTTCTGTGAATCAAATCTGGATTGAATGAATTTTGGTTTTGCATCTTAAAACTATAGGGCTTGTTTCATTAAGACTTAACTCAACCTTTTGATTCGAATTAAGATAATTAATCAGATTGATCAACATTTTTCTGTTTATAGACAATATCTATATATAATTGTCTAGTCATTGAGGCCCTTAACGAATATGTATGTATTCTGATAAGGAATCTGCATATTAATTTGATTATCATTTATTAATTGGCAGCCCTAATTAAATCCCATCTGGATCCATCCTGAAATTACTTGAAATACTCTCAAACAAAAGAATGAGGAGAGATGACAGGATTAATTGAATATTTGATCAGGTAAGTCCCTAAAAGGGCCTGGAATCATAATGTAACCGAACAGAGTGATTTATCACTGCTGACTTCTATGATCATTGTTTACAATCCTTGAGTTCTGATTGAAATAAAGTGCTGGGAATGTTTTCCCAGGACATGCAATTTCAGAGATGAATGACCCGTCCTCATTTGCTCCCAGAGATCGAGGTCCACAGTGCATCTAAGTTCTTATGTGGCCATTACACTGAAAACGTTTGGAAGGATCTGAGACGTTGGAAACTGGGATTTCACCTCAGGCACTTTCTGACAAAAGACTGTGACTAACTTTAAATCCGACCCTGTGGGAGCCTTAATGACTTGAAAGAATAAATTTTGCGTACCGCACCGCACGTCGTTGATGGACCTGCTAATGGAATGCCTCAACTCCTCCTTCATTTATTCCTTCGTCCAAATTGACTCGGTCAACTGCTGATTCCATTTATACCGTACATATCCATGAAATTTTATGAGCGGAAGTCGAATTAAAGGCTTCCTGTTTATCATACTCCATAAAGACATTTCACAGATGTCATGCTCAACCAAAATCCTACTTTTTGGCTCCACCGGCTAATCACACATGTTCAGACGACATCTATGAAGATGTTGGAGACAGGTTTTTGGATGTTGAACAGTGTTTCGGATTTGCTTGGCTCCGTGTTTATCTAACGGTAATTTTTTTACAGCCCAGTGCCCTGAAATCCCATATTCCAGATGTAGCCGTGCATCATTTCCATATATGAATGAGCACAATCTCTCCATAGGGATGGCGTAAATTTGTGTAACTCAGCAAATCAGCCCCACTCCATCCGGTAGCTTGAGTAAATGAACAACATAACATCACTTCAGAACATGAGTGAAAAGACTTGTAGTCAACCACAAATGGATCGGGACATCTGTACGGGAGCGTGTTTGATGGGGCGCCGGGGTGCATGCAGCAGACCTGTGTTGTGTTTGCTTCAGTCAAGGGTCTGTTTTGGAAAGATTCTCTGCTATGCTGTGGTTTTCTCAAGTGTACTTAGTGTCCAATGCATGTCTGACAGAAGGAGGATAAATCTGTCAATTTAATGTGCCCACTGAGCAGGAAAATTACGTTTGACTTCACCTGTTCTTATCTGGCCCACATCATGATTTTTCAGGCTCTAATTTACTTCCTCACAAACAAAACCACAAATGGCAGTTTATCATAACTCGCCACTTTAGACAAACGTAAAATTTAAAAATAAAATTCTGAGCGTGTCCTTTATGCCATTAAACAAACAAAAAAAGCAATATATCCTTTCAGCAGGACACAGTGGTTTCACTATAAATGTTCCACCTCCACTATCAGTCTTCCATTATTTCTGTTTACTGGATTCTCTCCCTGCTGGGAACCCTTGTGGCCTCTGGCTGAAGAATCAAGTTTGGCTTCAGACAACACCCACAGAAAGGCAAAGCTGTTGTTTTCCAGCTTGAAAGTCAATGCGTTGCTGTTATATGACTTGCTCAATCTGTCTTTTTTGATTTATTTTTAAACGCAGACAAATATGTCCTTATCTTTATCAAGAATTAACAGCATTCATCTTTTCTCTTCTCGGAGATGAAGAATATGCGGTAACACTTTAGAATACGGATCCTTCGTTAATGAATAACTACATAAGAACTAATGAGTAACACAATATTAACAATCTAGTAAGTATTATTAACTAACAAGAAACTCTGATTAACGAACTAGTAAGTAATAGCGCACAGACGAAAGTGGTAGTTCACTATTAAGTAATCAATAACTACTATTTTTTAATACTTCCCAGAGAACTACTGAAAAAGTTTATTAACAATTTAGTAACTACTATTAACTAAAATAAACTCTTATTAACGAATTAGTAAGTAATAGCTCACAGATGAAAGTGTTACTAGATACTTCTGCGGGAATTACTAATTATTTGGATCCGTATTATAAAGTGAAGATCATTGGAACTAACTAGTAATTACTTAAGTGTTACTAAAGACATTTTCTAAAAGTTACTAAAGTTCACCAAAAATCTCAAACATTTGCACAAATCATGATTAGATCATGTAGTAACACTTGAGTAATTACTAGTTAGTTCCAAGGATCTTCACTTTATAATACGAATCCAAATAATTAGTAATTCCCACAGAAGTATCTAGTAACACTTTCATCTGTGAGCTATTACTTACTAATTCGTTAATAAGAGTTTCTTTTAGTTAATAGTAGTTACTAGATTATTAATAAACTTTTTCAGTAGTTCTCTGGGAAGTATTAAAAAATAGTAGTTATTGATTACTTAATAGTGAACTACCACTTTCGTCTGTGCGCTATTACTTACTAGTTCGTTAATCAGAGTTTCTTGTTAGTTAATAGTAGTTACTAGATTGTTAATATTGTGTTACTTATTAGTTCTTGTGTAGTTATTCATTAACGAAGGAACCGTATTCTAAAGTGTTACCGAATATGCACATGGATATTTCTCAAGCCTACATCAAATAAAGTCTAACAATGGACATATGCATCACTGAAAAACGGTTTTGTTTTGTCATTTTTTTCCAAAAGTCAAGAATATTTCCACCATATCTCAAATGATGTATTGTATTCAACAGCATTCAGTGATAAAAACAATAAATGACAATTTTATCTTGCTAAGGCTAATTTCACTTCTAGCATTTTATGTGTGTAAATAGCGCAGTTTATAGCATCTAGCTTGTTATACGGCAATTATTTTGACACGGAGCTGTGGTAAACGTCGAATTAATACTTGCAGGCCCTCCGAAGAGGCAAAAGGTATGTTAAATCATTGGATAAAGATCGTTTTGTCTGTTTATATGCCAGTTTTTGCACAAATGTAAGACCGCATGTGAATGTGAACTATGTTAGCTGATTAGTACATGTTTTTGTATACATTTCAGCTCTTACGTTGGTAATATGGTGAACGGATTACGGTTCATAAAGATTAAACATCATAAAACCATCAGTAAAACTCTCATCCTTGATCGGGGGGCATGCTACAATGTGTCTTAAATGCACACTTTAAAACTTAAAGAGATGGTTACAATTTATTTTGATGGGCCACTTTACATTCTGCTGACTACAGGTAACTTTTCAACTACATGTCAACTACCTCTCATTAGAGTATTTTCTGCTATCTGCTAACACTTTATTTTGATGCTCCACAACCAACATTTTACTGACGACAAGTAACTTTGCAACATGTCAGCTAACGCTCACTAAAGTATTAGTAGACTGTCTGCTTAATATCTGCTGACATTTTATTGTGATGCTTCACAACCAACACTCCATTGACTACCCAGCTAACAGGGAACGTTCTCAGAACTTTGGCTAACATTCCCTAGAGGTTTGGTTAATGTTTTAAATAAAACATTTGAATGCAATGTTTTAAGAATGTTTTAAGGATGTTTTCTCATTTCAAATAATGTTCCTATAAGGTTAAATGTAAACTAAGATATAACATTTTCACTGTAACATTTTGAGGATGTTTTGGGAATGTTGCTGAGATAACAGATTAAACAATGTTCTCAATAAAACATTAGCACAATATCTCATAATAACAGAGGATGAACATTATCAAATCAACGTTCGTAAAATGTTTTGAGGATATTATTTAGTCCTGAGATGATGGAATGTTTTTATAAAACGTTCTTGTAATGTGACTTGTTAACAAAACTAGAACATTGTCACTGTAACATGTTGAGGATGTTTTGGGAATGTTGTTGAGATAACAGATATTAGAATGTTCTCAATAAAACATTGGTACAATGTCCCATAAAAACAAAGGAGGAACATTATCAAATCAACGCTCGCAAAATGTTATGAGGATATCATTGAGGCCTGAGATGACTGAATGTTTTTTATAAAACATTCTTGTAATGCGACATGTTAAGAAAACTAGAACGTTTTAAATTTAACATTTTTAAGATATTAATGAGGTAAAGGTTTGTAGAATGATCTCTTATAAAACATTGAAACAATGTTCCATAAGAACAGACACTCTAAAAAATGCTGGGTTATTTTAACCCAACTTTGGGTCAAATATGGACTAACCCAGCCGTTGGGTTAATTTTTTACATTACATTTTTAACCCAACATTTAGGGTTTGTCCATATTTGACCCAAAATTGGGTTAAAACAACCCAGCATTTTTTAGAGTGGAGGAGGAACATTATCAGGTTAACGTTCGTAAAATGTTTTGAGGATATTATTTAGTCCTGAGATGACGGAATGTTTTTTATAAAATGTTCTTGTAATGTGACGTGTTAACAAAACTAGAACATTTTTACTGTAACATGTTGAGGATGTTTTCGGAATGTTGTTGAGATGACAGATATTACAATGTTTTTAATAAAAAATTGGTACAATGTCCCTCCCATAAAAACATAGGAATAACATTATCAAATCAACGTTCGCAAATGTTATGAGGATATCATTGAGGCCTGAGTTGATGGAATGTTTTTTATAAAACGTTCTTGTAATGTGACGTGTTTAACAAAACTAGAACATTTTAAATGTAACATTTTGAGGATGTTGATGAGGTAAAGGTTTGTAGAATGATCTTTTATAAAACATTGAAACAATGTCCCATAATAACAGAGGAGGAACATAATCAAATTAACGTTCGCAAAATGTTTTGAGGATATTATTTAGTCCTGAGATGATGGAATGTTTTTTATAAAATGTTCTTGTAATGTGACGTGTTAACAAAACTAGAACATTTTCACTGTAACATGTTGAGGATGTTTTGGGAATGTTGTTGAGATAACAGATATTACAATGTTCTCAATAAAACATTGGTACAATGTCCCATAAAAACATAGGAATAACATTATCAAATCAACTTTCGCAAAATGTTATGAGGATATCATTGAGGCCTGAGTTGATGGAATGTTTTTTTATAAAATGTTCTTGTAATGTGACGTGTTTAACAAAACTAGAACGTTTTAAATTTAACATTTTAAGGATGTTGATGAGGTAAAGGTTTGTAGAATGATCTTTTATAAAACATTGAAACAATGTCCCATAAAAACATAGGAATAACATTATCAAATCAACGTTCGTAAAATGTTTTGAGGATATTATTTAGTCCTGAGATGATGTAATGTTTTTATAAAATGTTCTTGTAATGTGACGTGTTAACAAAACTAGAACATTTTCACTGTAGCATGTTGAGGATGTTTTGGGAATGTTGTTGAGATAACAGATATTACAATGTTCTCAATAAAACATTGGTACAATGTCCCATAAAAACGGAGGAGGAACATTATCAAATCAACGTTCGCAAAATGTTATGAGGATATCATTGAGGCCTGAGATGACTGAATGTTTTTTAATAAAATGTTTGTAATGTGACGTGTTTAAACATTAACACTGTAACATGTTAAGGATGTTTTGGGAATGTTGTTGAGATAACAGATATTACAACGTTCTCAATAAAACACTGAAACAATGTTCCATAAAAACAGAGGAGGAACATTATCAAATCAACGTTCGAAAAATGTTTTGAGGATATCATTGAGGCCTTTAAAACTAGAATGTTTTAAATGTAACATTTTGAGGATGTTGATGAGGTAAAAGTTTATAGAATGATCTTTCATAAAATATTGAATGTAGGCCTACCATAATAACAGAGGAAGAACATAATCAAATTAACGTTCGCAAAATGTTTTGAGGATATTATTTAGTCCTGAGATGATAAAATGTTTTTAATAAAACATTCCTTTAAATTGACTTTTTAACAAACATTTTGCATGATACATTTTGAGGATTTTTTGTCGAAATGTTGTTATCTTTTATAAATCATTGGCACAATAACAAAGGAGGAACATTATCAAAGCAACATTCATCAAATGTTTTGTGGACATTTACCTGAGATGACAAAATCTCATAATATATGTTAACAAAAGCTCATAAAATTGTAAGGATATTTTAAGGAAGCTGTTTAGGTAACAGATTTTAGAATTATTTTAACCTATAGAATAATGGCATAATTTTCCATAATGAAAGAGGAACATTGTCAAAACAGCAAACATAAAGTGTTTTGAGGATATTAGGCTACTCTGAACTGAACTGTTGCGACAAATGCGTTTACAAGAGATGAGAAGCTGATTGGAGGTCGCTGTAGATCGACGTTTAAAACCACCAATCAGAGCGCGATGTTCCCATGACGTAAGAACATTTGAACTCGACAAACAGCGCAAATAAAGCAACGTTTCTGTTGAAGAAATCGGCGCAGAATGTCCGTTGTCTAAATTGTCGACACATTGGCCCAAAACAACGGAACTCTTTCACAACTGTAAGTTTTTGTGTGTATTTTTTCAGTTTACATAGCTTTCTCTTATCCTTGATGTCTTTCAGTATTAGACCTAACTTTCTACTTTCTTAGAATTGTATGACAGTCGCAATAAATCTGAGTGTATGCTACTTTTGAATAACAGCTAGATTTGTTTTAATGCAGACTCCAAACGGACTGTTTCAAGATGATTACTACCGATGACACAATAAAGTCTCCATTTACAACCAAGGTAGCCTACTATAATACCGGTATTGTGTTCTATGCATACGAATACTGTATTTTTACTTAAAAGTGATCTTAATGTCTTTTGAAAGTAAAAGTTAATAATAATTCAGTAATTCATATAACGTTAGAGGTTAACGTTAATGAATTGGAAAGAGCGTTTCTCAAGGCTTCAGGTGTATATAACATTCTTCTTTCAGATGAATACTATCTGAGTTATATTTAAAAAAATGTCCTGACTCTTCTGACTTTTAGAATGGCAGTGAATGGCGTCTATCAAGGCGCATCCATCCATGATAAAAGTAATCCACCACATGACTCTGGCGGGGTTATAAAGCCCTTTTAAAGCGAAGCATTTGTGTAAGAAAAATATCCATTTTTAAAACTTTATTGGATTAAGATATTGGATACATGGATTAAGTATGTTTTAAATTACAGAAACAAAAAAGATACTCATAATTTATCATATTTATACTTTCAATAAATTAGTCTTTACATAATTTCTGGCTGGCTAATTTTGAAAGTTTTCAATGTCAATATTGCTTGTGATCTTAATGTATGTGTATTCTTTATGTTTACACTTTTGCATGATCTTCTTTTTTAGGCTATGAGGAAAAACTCTACCGTGCACACAGAGAACAGAGCTCAATGCTAACTGGGGGAGCAGCTGGACAACTAAGAGAGAATAGTAGAACACTATATTAATACAGATTCCTGGATTATTTTTCTGCAAGAACCAAAACAAGCAAAGACTGATGATGAGTGCTCTGAGCAAACACCGCAGTCAAGACGCATGAGTGACTTTACTGAGTTCTTCATGTAGCTAATGTTGGGCATTTACTGTACGCAGAACTTCTAATAATTTATGTGGATGCCATTTATAAACCTGTTAGATTTTGATGTTTTAGTTTTGAGATTAATAAAATGTTATGCTTTAACAATGTTATAGCTAATCATTTTTGAGGGGTTTTAAGAGAACATTTTGGGAACAAAAATAAACTTCCGCTAAAAACTTTATAAGAAAGTTAGGGGATAATGTTTTAAAAGTGTTATGATTAAACCTTTATAGAAGGTCATCACAAAACATTTTCAGAGTGTTCTTAGCGAATGTTATGCCATCTTTTAAGAGAACATTCTGGGAACAAAAAGAAAACTACCCGCTGAAAATGATATAAGAACGTCAGGGAATAATTTTCTAACAATGTTAGCATTTAACATATTTAGAATGTTTTTAGAGAATGTTATTAGAACTTTTAAGAGAACATTCTGGGAACAAAAAGAAAACTACCCGCTGAAAATGTTATAAAAACATTAGGGAATAATGTTCTAACAATGTTAGCAATAAACATATTTAAAATGTTTTTAGACAATGTTATTAGAACTTTTAAGAGAACATTCTGGGAACAAAAAGAAAACTACCCGCTGAAAATGTTATAAGAACGTCAGGAAATAATGTTCTAACAATGTTAGCATTTAACATATTTAGAATGTTTTTAGAGAATGTTATTAGAACTTTTAAGAGAACATTTTAGGAACCAAAAGAAAACTACCCGCTGAAAACATTATTGGAACACTGCATGGTAATGTTCTCAGAACATTTTTAGAACAAAAAAATCCTAGCTGGGTACAAGTAACTTTGCAACTACATGTTAACTACCTCTCATTAGAGTATTTTCTGCTAAATATCTGCTAACACTTTATTTTGATGCTCCACAACCGACATTTCACTGACTACAAGTAACTTTGCAACTACATGTCAGCTAACGCTCACTAAAGTATTAGTAGACTGTCTGCTTAATATCTGCTGACACTTTATTGTAATGCTTCACATCCAACACTCCACTGACTACAAGAAACTACTTGTCAACTACCTCTCATTAGAGTATTTTCTGCTAAATATCTTATTTTAAAGTGTCCAAGATTATTTAATGTGACATTCATAAAACAGAAAGAAAACTGTTAGTTTGAATAAAAATCAACTCCTGGGACATTAAAGTGCCTGCAGTTGAAGAAACACCCACATCCTGTTGTGTGACTAATGCTGCATTTATCTAGTAAAACTCAAATGCAAATCCCTGATGTTCTTTTTTTTTTTTTTTTTTGTATGCGTGATGTATTATCGGATGACAGAGTGCAGACTTGCATCTCTCATGTGTCGTTCATCACTGTTCTTATGAGCCCACAAACTCAGAGCCAAAAGCTCTTTTGTCATAATCATAGAATTCCATTTCACTCATATGGCGTTTTGTGTTTGACCCATTGATATAATATATAGGCTCAGTATAAAAGCATACAAAGTCAATTGAAAGTCTCCACCATAAAAACATCTGTTTGTGTTTGGTCTTATTTGTCTATCCATCTCAATCATAATGAAATCTGAAAATTGTGAGACACTTCCTTGTTGGGTAAAAATGTATACATTTTTTATATTGCCCTAAAATTGAATAAAACAAAAAGTTATTAACACAAATGTAGATTTTATAATGATGTGAGCATTGTAAAGGTTCTGTAAATGTCTCTAGAAACTTCTGTGGTCTAGTAAATTACAGTAGCACATCATGTTAGTGATCGTATCTTAGACACGGAGGCACATTTTATTTTGGGATTTGATACATCTGACCTGTACTAATACCATCCCTCCCACATTTTTGGCTTCTAGCAGCAGGTAAAGGGACTGTTTTTCAAGAGCAGACTGTTCATCCTAGTTCCATGGTGCAGATAAATAGCAGCCAAACTGAGAGGTGGCGGAAAGCTCAGGAAGCTACTAAAAGAAAGTTACTTGATAGGTCACAATTCATTTTCATGAGCGGGTCGAGCCAAACATAGAGTGGGCACAATTCTGTGAAACTGTCCTGAATATGGAGCTTTTGTTTTTGATGTGTGTGGACTGAGGCAGAGCATATGAAGCCTATGCCAGGATCCTCCACTGCTCAAGTATTTTAGGCTCAATCCCAATTAATCACTTGGCCCTACCCCTTGTTTTCGAGTGTACCCCTTGGCCCTTAAAACAGAGTTACAAGTGCCAAGGGATTGAAATATTTCCCTACGAAATGGAACAACCCTTCATCAACCCGATATGTCATCAGTCGTCGGCGATGGCTCTGCCGTTACAGAGTTTTTACAGGATTCCTCCATGACAACGACTGACAATCAGCACAGCTGCTCTTAACTCTGAGGAAACCTGATGATTATAACATTCCTTCCTCCAAATGTATGTCTTTTCTGATTCAGAAATGTAATTTATTAATCAATTTCTTCATTTAAATGACTATAGTATTATTATAAGGGTAAATAAAGTGCATGGTGGGATCATCAGGTGCTAAATTTAAATGTTTAACCGTTTGCAATGCCACCTCCTTTTTGAGGTCTACGTAGCTCTACCCTTTGATCTCAACAAGAATTGGGACATTGCAATTGAACATGCAAAATGGAGGGGTAGGGCCAAGGGGTGAATTGGGATTGAGCCTTAGTAATCGACTGATTATTCCATCAATTAATATGATAAAAAAAAAATATACCGAGCAAAATTATAAATGCAAAACTTTTGTTTTTGCCCCCATTTTTCATGAGCTAAACTTAAAGATCTAAGACTTTTTATGAGTACACGGGGGCCGGGGAACCGGGGAAACCAGTCAGTATTTGGTGTGACCACCATTTCCCTCACGAAGTGCAACACATCTCCTTCGCATAGAGTTGATCAGGTTGTTGAATGTGGCCTGTGGAATGTTGGTCCACTCCTCTTCAATGGCTGTGCGAAGTTGTTGGATATTGGCATGAACTGAAACACACTGTGGTATACGTCGATCCAGAGCATCCCAAACATGCTCAATGGGTGACATGTCCGGTGAATTGATCCTGGCCATACAAGAACTGGGATGTTTTCAGCTTCCAGGAATTGTGTACAGATCCTTGCAACATGGGGCCCTGCATCATCATGCTGCAACATGAGGTGATGGTCGTGGATGAATGGCACAACAAAGGGCCTCAGGATCTTGTCACAGTATCTTTGTGCATTCAAAATGCCATCAATGTGTTCGTTGTCCATAACATACGCCTGCCCATACCATAACCCCACCGCCACCATGGGGCCACTCGATCCACAGTATTGGCATCAGCAAACCGCTCACCCACACAACGCCACACACGGTGTCTGCCATCTGCCCTGTGAAAACCGGGATTCATCTGTGAAGAGAACCCCTCTCCAAAGTGCCAGACGCCATCAAATGTGAGGAATTGGCCACTCAAGTTGGTTACGACGACAGACTGCAGTCAGGCCGAGACCCCGATGAGGACGACGAGCATGCAGATGAGCTTCCCTGAGATGGTTTCTGACCGTTTGTGCAGAAATCCTTTGGTTATGCAAACCGATTGTTGCAGCA
Organism: Pimephales promelas; assembly: GCF_016745375.1. Next base: position 209,523 of record NW_024121200.1, on the reverse strand, counting down.
GCTGTTCTATACTGTGCGACAGAGAGCCTATAAGCCAATTTTCACAAAAACTGCTATTATGGGGCCATAATGTAAGATACAAGCCTTTTATACATTGTCATCATGCTTTAGAAATAAACAATAAAAGTTGCCCTCTAGTATGATTTTTTTTCTATCTTTCCTTCTTTCTGAGGGCTCAGGAGACTGATGTGTTAGCATGAGGTAACTTGTCACTACAAATATGGAAGACAAGTTGGAGCCTGTGTAGTGAAGCATCTCTCTCTCTCTCTCTCTCTCTCTCTCTCTCTCTCTCTCTCTCCCCCCTCCCTTTTAAGAAATCATAATCTTTCAGTTTTTTCTGCTTGTATTCTGAATGCCAAATTCTAAATGTCGGGACATGGGGGTAAAAATCCACATGGATATAAATCAATTTTTTGGTTCGTTTGAGGAAAGGATTTCATGTTACAGTTAAACTCCTGTAAATAAAAATCAGATGAGATGTTTAATGTAATGCCAGGGTGAAAGGTGCAAGGCAAATTAATGGTTGCATTTATAACTTCCCTCGAAAACATTGTCAGGATTGACTTAACACATTTCCATTAGCCAATTGCTTGGTGCTAAAGCACTAAAAGCCTATAGGCATGTAAACATCCTTTAGGGAATGAAATTGTCCTCATGATATGATCATTTTTCTGTATGGAGGCGCCTCACTTACCATATCAAACAAGGATGGTTAATCTGTGTAAACAAACATGATACTTGTCTTAGGATACGTTTACACCACAATGGTGTACTAAAAACCGAAAAGTTTTTCCTTTGTGTTTTTCACATACAGACGGCAACACTGTCAAAACGATCCCCGTAAACACGGATCTGCGAAAATGACAAAAAACGCAATTACGCTGCCAGACCAGTAGTTGGCAATGTCACTTTGTAAAGAAACACTAAGCAACTATAGACTGAACATGTAATACACATGTGCATGACGTCATCGTTTTTACAAATTCACGTTTTTGTAGTTTACATGGAGACGATAACGATAAATTTTGCATTTTCAAGCCCCAAAAACACTGTTGTAAATAAACAACTAAAACACATTTCATTTCACACTAGACATTTCACCTTCAACTAGCATATGTCTGAATGAATTATCGTTCGGTTATGCAATAATCAGCTGAAGCTTTATTTGAAAAGACTTCAAGGTACAATATTTAAGAACTTTGTACTAAAATATCCAAAAATCACTTTCACAGTGCGATATATTTCCTGCAGTTGTGTACTTTCAATATCCCAAAAGTTTCCAAAGATTTTTAACTTCAGAGAAATTTCTATTTTAAAAAATAGGCCGTCCCGGACTCCCTGTTCCCATAGTAACCATGGCGACAGACGTTACCTCTAGCGGCAGGTTGATGCTGTTGTTGTAGTTTCATTCAAACATTATGACCAAGGCAAGCAGACTTTTGGACAAAAGGACAACTAAAACGAGGATCAATATCAGTGTGGTGTTTTCGAGATGCAGAGAGCTCCACGTCCGCGGTTAACTTCGACTTGAGACACCACTATTGCATGTACTTTATAAGACAGGTGAGCAAATGTACATAAAATGAATTAATGTTCAACATGATGAAATGCTAGAATATGATCAGTATGTATGATATTCTAATGCTGACATAGCTTACTGCTAGTTTCGTACAGCCAACAAACTAACACATAGAATAACATTATAACTTTCAACACACTCAAATGCAGTTTAGTATGACAGTGTGGAGCAAGTGAAATAGCGCTGCGTTACCTCAAAAGTTTTGATTGCCTAATAAACTGACCTGTGTGAGTAGTAATAAAGCACTTGCGGGTAGTTCGGTAGAATGAAAAAAAGGGTAGAACCCTTTTCCATTTATATCCACTGGATTTACGTGTGCCGCTGATATCTGTTTCTCATTAGCAATCGAGCCCTGCTTTATACCACAATCATGTTAAAAACATCAGTGTATTCACTCATCCATAAACATTATTAGATCCATAAGCCTGACAACAAGTTTCCGCTGGAATTTTGCGTCATCAACCTACACCTTTGTTGCTGTAACAGGGTAGCGATCCCTAGCTGTGAAAAAATTACTTAATGAAGTCCCAGCTCAGCCGCAACTGCTATCAACATTTGAAAATTTTATTGTATTATTTTCAAATCAATGTGGGAATTATGTATCAGGTTTCGCAACACATTCTCACCCCAAGGCGTCACATTTGACCATGCTTCAATATTTGATGTTTTAGGCGCCCTTTAGCGTCACTTACATGACGCGATCCTACGGCGTCATCTAACTGACGCTAAAGGAAAGCTTTAGTTAGAGGACGCGGTTAGGTTTAGGTATGGGGTGGGGGTAGGGTACACGCGATCCTAGGGCGTCATCTAACTGACGCTAAAGGGCGCCTAAAGCGTCAGATATTGAAGCATGGTCAAATGCTTCCCAAGGCGTCAGTTAGGTGACGCCTTGGGAGTGAGAATGGGCTGGGTTTCACCTACCTTAATGCTTTATTAATTGCTTGATTAATTTGTGTGTTAAGAAGACAATAATTATGACCACATATTATGTTTGTCATAACATTTCATGAATGCAGTTCAATTGTAGTGTTGAAAGCTGATGAAACTGAACATGTTTTGCTTAACATCTGACTCATGGGAAAACAGGAACCATACAGGGAAAGTTTTTGTTCCAGACAGTTCCAGACATCTGTTAAAGCATCTCTTTATGAATTATTCTGTGCTGTATTATTTTGGTAACACTTTATTTTGATGCTCCATTTCAAATACGCTCCGCTAGACTTTCAACTAACTATAAGTACCTTTCCAACAACATGTCAACTACCTCTCATTAGAGTACTGTCTGCTTAATATCTGCTAACATTTTATTTTGATGCTCCACAACAGACATGCTGAAGTAACTTTGCTACATGTCAACTTATTCTACTAACCTGAACCCTAACCTAACAGTCTATTACAGTCTACTAATACTCTAATGAGAGTTAGTTAGTAGAAAGTCGGCATGCAATGGCAAGAATAAATGTAGGGCAGGACTTGATTTTGTCCATTGGGAATTGATTGGATGTTTGTGGTTTGCTATTGGTTGATCTCATGTGATTGACAGGTTGCCCCGCCCTCATGTGATTACAAGGGCACATGAATTTAAAGATAATTTTGTGCACAGATAAATCATAATAAATACTGTTGAAATGTCAACTTTCATTTTAGCCACATGTTTATTCACAAACCATGTGGATGGAGTCGAAAACGGATTTTTGCGACATAGGGAGAACGAGATTTCATGTACAAAGATTCATCAACCCACACAAACGGAGGCCTGCTGTTTTAACACTATGGCACTTGAAACATATCTAAAGACTACATGCATTATTCAGGGCTGTAATCTGTGTGCCACATTAATCAATGTGCGTTTTGACAGGAAGTGTCAATTTCTGGGTGCCTGCTTTGACAGATTGAATGGGATTGTTATTGTCTGTGGTTGTTAAAAGGGTCATGAAATGGGTGTAGATAGCTGTGAGAAGAAGGAAGGGGAGTGGGTGTGGGATCACTGTCATCGCCAATGTCCCATGCATATCAACGGTCACTAAAAAGCAGTGGTAAAACGTTAGTAAATGCTAGATTTTTTTATATAGCTGGCAAAGTTAAAGTCTTATGAAATACACTGACACTTTATTATTGTTCTTTTAAAAGTAACTTTGCCCTGGTAAATATATTAGCCTACAGTAATCATAATTCTATTTAAAATATATGAATGTAGGCTAGAGCCAGACCGATATATCGGCCGGCCGATATTATCGGCTGATATTAGGCATTTTCCAAAATATCGGTATCGGCAGTTATAATGGCCGATAAATGAATATTTAAAAAGTAAATTAAAAACAGACGAAACACGCTTCAATCATCTCTCCTTGGCCTGTTATATTGAAAATTTATGTTTTACAATTTGCAGTATGATGTTATCCATTGCTAAATTATGGCTCATCATAGACTAAGCTAGCTAATGCCACTATCATCAGTGGAAGACCGTTAACGTTAACATTAATGAGCTTGGAAACCACAATGAACTTTTTCTGCCTAAATAAAGTAATGATTACTGTATTTATAACTAGCATATCTCTAGTTACAGTCCCTGCATTGTAAAATGTAAGTTAGAACATTTAGAACATTCTTGTGCAGAAAAGTTAGCTTTTCTTTTACACGTGTGTGAAATCCAATATATCCAATATATAAATATCGGCCGATATATCGGATTTTAAAACCCAAAAATATTTGTATCGGTATCGGCCTTCAAAATCCTTTATCGGTCGGGCTCTAATGTAGGCTACATGTATAATTATAATGTCATTATAAAATAGTGGTTTATATGTAATAGTGAATGTATGGGATATAACAATATTTTTTTACTTTCCCACTCTATGCTCAGTAAGTTCAATAAATGTCGAGAATTAACAAACCAGAGGCTGGAAACTAATTTTCATAATTTATTCACAAAGAGAAGGGAAAAAATAGAAATAAACACTATAAAACTGGACAAGATGCAGGCCCACTTACAGTAGATTTGAAATAATCCATGCTTAAGTTACAGTTCACTGTACTAGTCTCACACTATAAGTATAAAAACAATATACACCCTTCTTCTTGGCTTATACTGTTAAGACCCACCAAACTCCACACTTAATGCAAATAAACGCCAATTAAAAAGACCACAACATGTATAAACCCAGTTAATAATGATTAAAGAGCTACATTAATTTCTCCCCACCACAATCAACACACTAATGCGAGTCAGACAAGTATAAAGGTTATCGTCATCCAATTAACTACAATAAAATTGTACAAAAGTCAGTAATATTGCACTTTGCCCTAGTTCAAAATGGTACAAATAAAAATAAATAAATAAAAGAAAATTAACAAACCAATTAGGCCTAAACCCTAACAGAGTGAAAGAAAAACAGTGACAGGCAATCACACTGACAGTCTCCTACAAGGAAAAACAATTACAAGACATTCCCACATTTTGCCAAATACATGTTTATATACATACATATACAACTACCCAATATGTTATAGACATCATTGTACCTTTTATCACGTCGGTTGCACCCAGCCTATAGACCATTTTGCAAGATGTAAACAACACTGGTCCAGACCCAGATAGCAGACTGACATTGAATCAACGTGGAAATATGACATCGAAACAACGTTGATCTGACATTGTTTTGCTCATCGAATTAACGTTGAACCAACGTCAGATGCGTCATTCTTTTAAAACTAACGGAAAATCAACTTGAAATCAACGCGTTGTTTCAACGTTATGAAAGCAAACCAATTTTCGATTTCATTTAGCTTTGAAGAATGCCGCGTCTGACGTTGGTTCAACGTTAATTCGATGAGCAAATCAACGTTGTTTCAATGTCATGAGAGACGTCGTTTCCACATTGATTCAATGTCAGTTTGCTATCTGGGGAAGCACTTCCTGTTTCAGTTTTTTAACACTACATAAAAGCTGGGATAAAATACAACCAACAGAACATTTAAAACTGAATCAAAAAGTTAAACAAATATCTTTAAGATGTTTTCTTTACATGTGAAATAAAGAAAACAGTTACAAACTGAAACAGGAAGTGTCATCTAGTAAAATGGTCTATAATGTGTGCACACTGTACGGGCAACACTAAGAACCAGAGAAAATAATTGTCACTCTTTGTATTATTGTCATTCTATTAAATATTAAAGTAAATTTAATTTATATTAATTTATACGTTTAATATGGAAACCAGGGACCGGTATGTGGATAAAACGGCACTTTTAATGGGTTGGATCCATTTGAAATTTCCAACAAACAGTGGGAGCACAGTACGTTATGCTAACTTAATCCGGAAAAAAAACGTGAGGGTTGACCGCTAACGTTACTAACTATCTGTCCGGATTACTGTGTTCCCACTGTTTGCCGACGCTCTTTGTTGGAAATTCCATATTGATCCAAATCGTTAAAAGTGCCGGTTTATTCCACATACCGGTCACTGGCTTCCCTATTTAACATATCCCGGTAAATTCCACAACCTTTTAGGGATTTTAACATCTTTTTTCTTTTCTTTATCTCAACTCTCCTGCTTCTCCTCGTTCGACTTGCTGTGTGTTTACATGCGCGAAGCTGCCAACATGGCCGCCACGACAGTAATGATCTCACAATGCCCAAGCCCTATTCTGTAAACTCACATGACCCCATTACATATAGACCAACGCATTCTCATCCTTTAGCGTCATATAAAACGCTATATGACAAAACGGCGCTATAGTACGCACATGGTACCCGTTATTGTTAATATAACACGTGCTGTGATGGTTAGGTTTAGGTGTGGGGCAGGGTAGTCTCATATTACGCTAAAGGATTTATGACGCCTTGGGTTCGCGTGAATATTAACGATAAAGGGTGCCATGTGCGTAGTATAGCGCGGTTTTGTCATATAGCGTTCTATGTGATGCTAAAGGATGAGAACGGGCTGTATAGACACTATAAATGCATTTGAAAATTATGAATTTTCCGCTTAAAAAAATGTTACGTGTAAAGCCTAGATCTATGTGCCCCCTGAACCCCCATAATAAAGATGGCTCTGCGAAGGTTGACGACTTTTCATTTTAGACACACACACACACCTCAGAAGGGATAGAAAGGTCCTTGGGACTTGGTACCGCATCACTCGCAAGACGCAACTTGGATTGGTTGTAAACAAGGCGAATTGGCTTGTTTGAGATGCGCCTTGCCTCGCCTGAAATGTATGCGAGAGTAGGCGGCTGCAGTGAGAGGAGGCGTGAAAAAAGCGCAGGCAAGCCGGACAGTTCTCACTTCTCGCCGTGGATCTGACACCTGTGAGATCAAAAACTGATATCGCGGGATTCACAGGGTTCACGCTCGTGCACGGTGTTGCTAATAAACTGAATGTAATTACGTTCTGTTGCTTTTATATGAAAATAAATATAATGAACAAGACACCTAAAGTACTTGTTATTTAATTACATTCCAAATATGTGTTTATCTATCATTTTTTCTTTAATACAGACATGTGTTTTTATATATTGTTTTAATAAAATGACATCACATAATAACCCATATCGCACTGTCACCCATAACATATGTATAGACATAAAACATGATATCAGAGTTTTAAAATCAAACATTAATATTTTTTGCAGTCTTGCTCTGTGACATTTGTATTTCACATAGCAAGAGTAACAAGGGCCGCCAAGGAGTGACATTGGGTCACACACGATGAGTCTATTAAAAGCACTAGAAGAAACATCTTAGACCTCCTACATTATCTCACAATCCTTAGTGGGCATTCTTTGGTTATTTCAGGTACGAAAATGTCTCCAAACCTCCACCCCCCAGCACTTAGAATGATTAGCTGTTGCATAACCTTTAACAGTGCCAAAGGGTTAAAGCTCAGTTTTAATGTAATACGTACATTAATGAGCCTCAGAGGTTTTCTTGGGCTGCAATCCAAAAGAACAATTTAGAAGAATTATGGGAAGCACATTAAGTTGTCAACATCACCGTTCACTCCGTGAAAAGCTGAAGTAACGTGTTGTTAAAACGAGCAGAAAATCTGCGCCTCACCTGGGCACTATGAAGAGATAAGACACAAAAGAACTGTCATTACCTTTTCTGATGGTGTCCATTTGTTATGCAAGTTTGGGGAGATCTCATCGTGTATAAATGTTGGTGACATGAAGAGCCATTGTATTGATAACACACAGGTTGTGTGGGCTACGAAATGAACGGCTGTATTGACCCTCATGGCTAATAACAATAAAAATAGATTCCAAATTAACATTCACAGCATCATTCTGTTGCATCTTGGTAATGATCCCATTCCTGTACTCAAGGTAATGAACGACACAAAATGCATTTAGACATGAGAACACATACCACATATCAGTGCCAAAGCAGTGAAATACGTGCATGCTTTGAATATACTGTATGATAAAACATTTATGGTGTTAGATTATTTAAAGTATACTTAAAAAAGATAAAGTATGCTTGTTCTGACAGTGTCATAGACTGCAGTGGGGAAAAACAACGCTAAATTCAAATAATAATAAGCATTTTAATACTATGTATTAGATTATAGTTGTAGTTATATCGTTTTTTATTATTTATATTATTTCATATGTCAGGCTTTACAAAGTTTAATACTTTTTAATGTTTGATTTTAAAGAATTGTTTACTTTTGTACATTAAACAGTTTTGGCACCGTAATGTTTATCTCACGACCAATTCGTACGAATTCGTCCGAGTGATTAAAAAGTAGCTAATTCATACGACCTCACTTGTACGAATTCGTACGATTTGTCTAAACCCACATGATGGGTAGGTTTAGGGGCAGGGTCAGAGGTAGGTCATTCGTACGAATTCATACGAATTGGCCAACTCGTAAAATATGTACGATTAGCAAAAATCGTACTAAGTGAGGTTGTACGAATTGTTACGAATTAGCCACCTCGTAAATTCGTCTAAAAACTTTAAAATTGAATACATAATGCAATACACATTTCAAACAATAGTATGTTGCAATGTCACATGACCTCATAACATTTGCATGTAAAGTTCAGGAAGCTATTGTCTCGGAGATAGAATTTTTTATTTATTTTTTTTAATTCAGTTTTATGTACAAATAGGAAATAGCCTACTTGGTCTGATCAAGAATAAGTTAAGAAGATGGTGTTAAATTTCAGCTGACAAAAATTAAATCTATTTGAGTCAGTTGTATTGTGCAATGCAGTATTCTCTGTTGTATACTACGCATTAAAAAAAGAATAGGTTACACTTTATTTCGATACTCACTTTAGACGTTCTACTAATTACAAGTAACTTTTCAACTACGTGTCAACTAACACTTAGAGTATTAGTAGACTGTCAGTAGACTGTTAGGGTGTTAGGCTTTGGGTTAGGAGAATAAGTCTTGCCAAGTTACTTATAGTCAGTTGAATGTCTGTTGGGGGAACAACAAATAAAGTGTTAGCAGATATTAAGCTGACAGTCTACTAATAATCTAACGACAGTTAGTTAACATGTAGTTGAAAAGTTATAGTTAGTAGAATGTCTAAAGTGGACTATCAAAATAAAGTGTTACCAAAGAATAAACTATCTCCATTAAAAAAAAAAGCATTTAAAATAATGCATTAACAAATGCTGAACAATTATTGTAAATATCACATTCTTTAATTGTTTTAGTTTCATTTTCAGGGACGTTTCCCTTGGGTTGTCATGGTGACAAATTTTTTAACACTTGTTTAGTTCATTTATTAGCTTTGTATATATTACTATATATTGTTTTTCTCTTATTGGATTACTTATTTGTTTTGTTTAATAAAGTGTTGCTGATATTTAATCCGCTACGTTTTACCTCATCTTCTCTGACTTGGATGTGACCATAAAGTCTTACCTTTTTTTTTAAATAAAGCACAGAGTGCGTGTATATACTGCAAAAATAGTTATCATATTGTAGTATGCCTGTGTTTCACCACTATATCAGTGACCTCGAAGCCTGCAGACCACATTTCTGCGTTCAGTTTACATTTCATTCTTTTCAATGTTATTGCTTTTTGTAAACACCACGAAATATATTAAATCACTGACAATAACTTGCTTACCACCTGAGAATATCTGGAGGGAATTTTTTGGTTATTACTCGTTCACGATCCAGGCTTGCCCAAAGTTTTTCTCCATCAAAATGCTAGGCTGAAAATTGAAAGGAGGAATGTGGTGGAGGTTTCCTTTAATAGAGCCCCCCTCCCCCCAAACTCCCCTCATGATTATTATTTTTTCCCACGCACCTGCTAGTATGCAGCATCTATGCAAATGCACTGCACATTCATTTCAACAAATCAGTGTCGGATTGAGGCATCTCTGCCTTTGAAGTGACTGGCAAGCAGCTCCCCTGGTGATCCACCCGCTGGTAGTGAGGGACGCAATACAGAAAATTGTCCTTGTAGGACAATCTGATCTAAACTCAAAGTGTCACAAAGTGCAGCTCTTTGGTTTAGACGAGAGAATTAGATGAGCCGGCGCTACTCATGAGGCAGAACCCTGGGTTGAACGGCTACTTAAAAAACATGAAAGCACCCTCAAAGGAACTGGACATGTCAGAGCTGGACATCTTCAGTGAAGTACCAACCAAACAACTGATCCTCCATGTTTTCCACTTCTCTATATGCAATCGGTAAGGTCAGTGATGATGATGACCTAATCCTGCTCAAGAATTTGTACATGGAAAATTGAAAGTCAGAAATGAAATTGTACCAATTTTTTCACCCTCGTGTTGTTTCAGACTGGTATGACTTTTAATTTTTTTTTGTGGAACATAAAAGGATATTTTTTGAAAAATACATTTGTGGTGTTGTTTTTTCCTTCCAAAAATATTCTTTGAAATGTCTGCTGTTTTCCCTTTACTAGCCCTTACGGGCATTGGCCTCTGCACTTTGTCCCATTCACTTTAGCATGGAAGCCTCTTTCCACCGTGGAATAAAAAAAAAAAAATGTAAAAGGCAACTGTGACCTTTTCTCAATACAGAAAAAAAAGTGAGATACACATTTTTAAGATTAATTATTATTTTTTTTTTCAAGTCAGACTTGTGAGATGTATACTCTTAGCCTAGTAATCTAGACGCACCCTGGCGGCAGCAAAAATTATTTTGCAGCAAAGTGTGGTCTAGCAACTCTCCGTTGGCTTTCGAAATGGAAAAACCAAACTCTGGTCAGGCCAATCACATCGTGCATAGAGTTGGTGGGCGGGCTTAATACAATGACGGCAGTGATTTCGCCGTGATTTCCCTGCTACTTAAAAACAAACAAGATGCTGCTGGTGAACAGCGGTCTTTCGATTCGGCTTTGGCCGCAACTCTGGATGACTTGGAGTTAAGAGAACGTCACTTAAGTCATTCTTAAAAAAGGAAGATGTGTTCGGAGTTTTGACGACCGGATACGGCAAAAGTTTAATATATCAACTTTCTCCGCTGGAGGGAAAACGCATTGGACTCACTCAGCCAAAGCCGTTCGTTGCCGTGGTTGGTTGTGGCGCTATCCTATATTGCTTGAAGAGGGATATTGAAAGACAACCTTTTGTCCCGCCCCTCGGATTGAGGTATGCCAATTGTGAGTTCCCAGACCTAACATCTTGATAGGTCTGGCTTGCCAGGCTAGTATACTCTCAATTGCAAGTTATAAAGTCTAATTAAAAGTCAGCTCACAATTCTGACATTTTCTCGCAATTTTGGGTTTATATTTCGCAATTCTGACTTTAAAACTTGCAATTGCGATGTAATATCTTGCAATTCTGAGAAAAGTCTGAAAAGTTGCAATTACCTTTAGTTTTATGAACTGAGTTAGAAAGTCATGACTGTGAGATTTAAGCCCGGTTTCACAGACAGGGCTTAGATTAAGTCAGGATTAAGCCTTAGTTCATTTAAGTATCTTTTATAAACATGCCTTAGAAAAACGAACATTAATGGTGTGAATTTTGAGACAAAACAATGGCACTGATATATTTTAAGGTATGTCAGTGTAAGTTGCTTTGTTAAAACAACTCAAACATGCATTTTAGTCTGGGACTAGGCCTCATGTTCACAACTGGTCCATAAACTCCCAATTCTGAGAACTAAAGTCAATTGCGATAAACAAGATCATAATTTAGAGTTTATATGTCATACTTCTGACTTTATAATTTGCAATTGTGAGGATAAAAAGTCACAATTATTCATTTTTTTCTTCAGTGGTGTAAACTAGCAATTTTTTTAGGAATGCAGCCACAGTTAAATGCCTTATTTAGAAAGACACAAAAGTCAGTATAAAACAAACAACAGATTCTTTTGACTAAGAAAAAAATATATATTTTTTTATCTTTCCCAAAAGGTGAACTCACTGTTCGTTATATTTCTGCTAAGATTCAAGGAGAAACATTTGTAGCTCACATACTGTATTCTGGCTTGGGAGATAATAAACAAACCATCGCAGTGCTGACTTCATATGTAGCCTACTTTTTAGAGCGTTCCTCAACCAAGTAAACTCGAGGACCGGAACTTACTGTAGAGTTTATAACTTGGTCATCCACTTATATGTTCCGTAAATTCCATAATCATTGCTTGCAGTCAGATCTTAATCACGGGCCTGTAAGCAAATAATTACAGATCTGGGCAATGATGACATTTTGTTTTCTCAGTGCTGGAGCAGAAGCTAATGGTACACAGCATCATTCCACCATTTCACTGCCCTTCTCATCTGCTCACTTTCGTTCATGAAAGCCCTAAAGCCATTGGCTTCACAAGACAATGAACATGAATCTAAAAATGCCTATTAAAACATCAGAAATTAACAGTTTTATCTATGATTACAGCAAATACCATTGTACCATGAGTTAGTTTTGAAATTATGATCTACAAGATATTTTGTGCCGTTGTTGATGAATTATTTCAGCCCGATCTCATGAAAGTTCGTATCTATGGCACGAATGTCATTTCTCGTGGCATTTATACGGCAAAAACAGTTTTTGCGTGTATATGGCACGCGATTTTCGCGTACATATGATACGCACTTTTTTGCGTATAATACGCACGAACTCCCCACCCCCCTCCCTCCTAAACCTAACCCAGGGTTTTTTAGTGCGTACCATATACACGAAAAAAAAAACACTTTTGGCTTATAAATGCCACGAGAAATGACACTCGTGGTATAGATACGCATCTTCATGAGACTGTGTTGATTAATTAAAGGACACAGACTGGCTTGAACTCCATTGAAAGCTTCAAATCCAATTCTCAAACATTCAAAACAGCCAAAAACAGTAAAGCAACCCTCTCGGCTTACAGTAGACTAGAGGATTGTTAATTGCCACCAATTAGCATCTGTAAGAAAATACATTAAACAAACATTTTATTCATTACGACCGAGTAAATATTGGCAGTTTGAACATTATGCGGGACACTCTCAAGAACAGAAGAGAAAGCTTAATGCATCTTAGGAACGCTGAAGGATCCCGTAGCCGTAGATGTATACAGTTTACACGGCACGCTGTGTTCCTCAGTCTCCCCTTAATTGGGATTGATGCTGCACCAAATCAAGGGGAACATTATAGATCTGCCAAAGAACTAGAGATGACAAGATTTACTGAGAGGCAATCTAGCCTTTCCTCAGTACATTTCTTATACACAGATAAGCGAATCGTGCAGCAGAAAGGAAAAACAGCCAAAGTAACAGCATTGGTAGTTTTTATTTGGACAACCAAGCATTTAACGGTTTATAAGGTACCATTTTTCAGGGGACTGCAGTGCTTGTCCTCATTGGCTGTTTGTGAACCATGAGTGTTAACAATGTTGTCACAAATCCAAGTTTTAGAATGGCTACAGAAGTCACTAACTGAACTCTTCAATGGATGGTCATTGAACATAATTGGAGGTGAAAGTTGAAAGCATATTTTATGGCAGCCTCTTGCTCAGGAAGTATGAAAACATGGCTTATCTTAAAGAAGCATGTGGTTCAAAGTAGGGATTTAATGTTTAACGGATGAAATTAAATGAACAAGCCTGAATCAAAGCCCAAAATGTCTTCTCTAGTATGTCTTTAATTTTCAAATGTACACCATTATGTCTGTGATGCGTTTCGTGTGTGTGGGAGTAAGTATAGAGGGGGTGGGGAAATAATGAAGACTTTGTGCATTTCATTTAAGCTGTCCTCTTTATATTGGCTTTAGACGGGAACCTAAAAAAAGAGCTTGTCAAATGCATTACCTGTTCAAAACGATATCGGTCTAAACCGTTTACGAGTTCATTTTCTGAGGCCGTGCCACAGTGCGGTCAAGGAATTGACTTGTGGGACATACTGTATTAATATGACTATAAATCTGCTGCATGCTGTTTGGTGATTCATGATATGCTCTTTGAGGGTAATTTGAATGATTTCTGGAGGGAAAATACACTTACTCAAAGTACTTTTACTGGTTGTGCAAAAAGCACACAAGCTTATCGTCTTCATTTATTCAAGTCCATATTTTGCTCATGAAATTACCATTCAGAATGCTTCATATTCACAGGCATATTCACCTTGTGACCCTCTCAAAAGAGCATAAATGTCCATGGAATTTTAAAGTGCCAGTAATAAGATCTTTTTGTGGTGAGGTTAGAAGGTCCTTTTCTTAATTTAACCATTATGGCAGCAATCAATTGCTGGTCTGTCATGATATAGCAATCTCACTTTATGGTGACATATAATCAAAGTACAAATGGGATTTATATGAGAAATGTGCCCAAATCCATGAGTCAGCTTCTAAGATTGACAAGGGTTTGTGCCATGAGCTATTATTTAGATATAAAATTAATTAGTAATGAAAGATATATGATCCTTTTTCATGGCCTCTGAATCATTAATCTTGGGAATATGTTAAAAATGTATTCTGATGATTCTTATATAAAATTGATGAAAGCATGAGAGAAATACCTTGCGGCACAAGAGCATTTGTGAATGAATTTGGAATCAATTCTCATCTTTTGTGTTTCCAGGAAAGCTTGTTCATTGTTGGAGCACATTTTCATCCTCAACAGGAGGAAGAAGCAATCTACTGTGCTTTCTTTGATACATTTATTTTTCTCCTTATTATTCTTAAACACATTTTAGAATATCAAAAAACTCTTAAAAATAGCCCATGTCATAATAACAGGTGCAATTTATTTACTTTCAGAGATTTCACAAGTCTGCGTCTGTGTTGATGTCAGAATGCAGAGTTGAATTCATTGCAGTTCTTGAGTATGAATCTTAGATGAAGAATCTAGACGTGTTCTCCCACAGATATGAACATTTTTTAGCCCCCAAAGCAGAGAAAACAGAGATGATTCAGCTAAAATGACACAAGAATGAGACTTGTATATCAAATTGCTCTTCAGTTTACTATCTTTATAGGAAAACATTTTGAACTTTTGATGAGCTGGCTGGTAAACAACAATGGCTTCATTCATTCATTTTTATTTTTTTTGATTTTTTTTTTTATGCTAACTTGCATGAATTAACTTGCCTAGCAATTTTTCAAAATCATGAACATTGCTTGAGTTCTTTTGTAACATTATTTTGATGGATGACTCACATTTGGGTAAACTTAAATTGTACATTGAGTCACACTGACATTGTTCCTTTTTAAACTTACTGGTAGAATGCTGAATTTTACTCCAAGGGTAATGAAGCAGTCATTTTTAGAAATTGTTTTGTAACCTCTGAACAACAACAATACATTTTCTTTTGTCCTAAGAAATCTTTGTCTTTTAAGCCCCAAAAAAGTATTCTCATCACTTCATAACATTAAGTTTAAAAAACTGTAGTCACAAGGACTATTTTAACATTGTTTTTACCACGTTTCTGGGCCTTGAAAGTTGAAATGAAGTTGCGGTCAATGGAGGGACAGAAAGCTCTCAGATTTCATCAAAAATATCTTCATTTGTGTTCCAGGT
The DNA here is from genome assembly GCF_016745375.1 of Pimephales promelas. Next base: position 194,015 of record NW_024121200.1, on the reverse strand, counting down.
CTTACGGGTTTAGAATGACATGAGGGTGAGTAATGAATTACATAATTTTCATTTTTGGGTAAAACTGCCGTGAAAAAAGATTCCTAGAGTTTCTGACGTCACAAACTACCTTGTAACAAATCACGCCAACGTGTCACTGCTGTGAAGCAGTCTCAAGAGAAGACACTATATTTTTCTGTTGATATGAAAAATCAGCTATATTTAGCAATATAGCGGGTGAATAAGGTAATGTATATTACCATGTTATGATGAAATATATGCCTTTCTCCTTGATGTTCCAAGTTTTTCAAAGCGTTCTAAGGATACTGATTGAAGGCAGCTGTCTGACTCTAGATGGCGAACGCAAACATGGTTTGTGTAACATTAGTTATACCTTATTAGCTGTTTGATTATATTAATCTTAATCTAAACCTAACCTAAAGTGTTAACCAAAGCAAACATGATATAAAAAACACATTTGCTGAAGCAATCATGCCATTTTAGCTTGCTTCTTGGCATGATTTAGAACAAATCTTTTTTTGAGTCATTTGGTTCATTCAATGAACAAAATAAATGAAATGACTCGAAAAAAGATTCGTTGGTTCAACCGCTTGGCACGCAGTGAAGTCCATTATACGGTGAAAAATGGAATGTTTTCATCAAAAACCTTAATTTCTTTTCGACTGAAGAAAGAAAGTCATGGACATCTTGGATGACATGGGGGTGAGTAAATTATCAGCAAATGTTTTTAAAAAAGTCAACTACTCCTTTAAATTAGATTTTCCAAATGTGGCACTGGCCACTTTTATCTTTTGACAGTTGTAATGGTTGCTTTGTTAGACCTATAAAACAAAAGCAAAATCTTTCTAAGTATTCCCTGAAGCACCTACCCCTGGTTGAGAATCAAGGTAACAATAATAAACCAATTTAATCTCAAATCACTAACTTTCTTTCACAACTTCATGTGGCTTTATTCAGGCAGAGGCGAACTGACAAACAGCAGCCAAAGTTAATTCTACAGGTCAGGTGCCGACATGCAGAGCATTTTAATTTTGCAATTATAGCAAGAGAGCTGGGGACTGAATGAATGACTATCTAATTATTTAGCTGTTCTTGAAGGGATATTGTCTGTCACGCAACAAATGTGCGGCAGCAGAGAAAGAGCATGTTCCAGGTTGCTGGGTGTATCGTTTTTCATTAATTCAGTTTTCTGTCCAGTCTACTTATTTGTGTTAATGGGCAGGATGTAAGAGGGTTTTACCTCTTGATCCACATTCACTGGATTAGATAGTAAAATGTGACAAACACAGGAATCAATCCATGGGTCCAGCCTGCCTCTATACAGATATCATGAATAGAAATCTCGCTGGACCAAGCCCACGATGAGGCCATGCCTCTAGTGGAATGGGTCCTGATGCCCATAGAGCATTGCAGGTGCTTTGACGCATAGACTGCTGCAACAGCGTCCACTATCCATCTGGACTGGCTATGTTTCGAGGAGGCGAGACCCCTGGTGCGCCCTCCTGGATAGGGATGCAACACCGATCCGCCGGCTTGAGAGAGGAGATCTCTTCTCACCGGGATAGGCCACGGGGCTATTTGCGACAGCCTCACCAACTCTGGGAACCAGGTCTGGAGTGCATAGCCTTTCTTTACTGTGTTCAACACCCAATCTGAAGAGCCCGGGATAGCTTCCCATGCTTTTGCATGTAGATCTCCAGGATCCGATCGCCAAAAACTGTGGGCTCGAGGATCTGTGTAGGAGGCATGGGTGCAGTGCACGCACTCTCTGTGCTGGAAAACGGCGACTCGCTTATAGCGAGGTCCCAGTGGCTTTGGGCGGGGAGGAAATCGTGAGGGGAAGGGGGTACGGATAAAATGCTCTTCAGTGAGTGTGAGTGTGAGTGACCAGATTTACATCTGCAAAACGACTGGCGGGGCGCAACCTTGAAACAGAGCAGGCAGTGAGTGTGTGCAGGCACGGGGACATGGGCACATGTTCTACAATTAACACTCAAGCGGCTTTCGCCAGCTTTATGAGAGTGGGCTCTGTGAGGGACCCGGGGTATGGTGCTTGTGTGTAGGGGTGAACACAGGGATGTTTCTACACTTGAAACACGCATGGTGTGAGCCGTATAACCAGACATGATGCTCTTTTCGAGATTTCTGTGAGTCACCGTAAAATAGTCAGTTGTGTGCAGGCGAGTGGGTTGTGTTACCGGCTCGTTGGCTGCGAAATACACATCTGCAGTAGCGGGGCTTAACCGTCTTTTCCTTCCTTGAACTGCTAGGAGGACTTTGCGGGCTCTGGCTTTGGCGCGATCTTAGGCCGGGTCCCCACGGGGGAAGAGGCGGCCTATGACGGCTGGCTGAGCGCGATCTACAGCGGCCGCCCTGTCGTCCCTGCGAATGCGATGGCTGGGCTGGACGCTCGGCGTAGCTCCTTGCACGCTGGTCCCAAAGGTGGCGTGCAGCAGAGTTTGAACGACGCGGCAAAAAGAGATTAATGGCCTGCGTGGTATTTTGCGCTTCCGAGAAACGTTTTTAGCGCGGAGGAAAAGGTCGTCATATTTTCCGTCTTCAAACCAAACTTAGGTCTTCATCTGACAAAGTTGATTTCCCATCTGGCTAGCACACTTCCCATAGTGTTTATGCATTAGGTCAGTAGGCGGAGAGTAGGCGGTCTTTTATGGTTGTGAGTGTTTACACCACAATCAAATGAAAGCAATCAAATGCATTTTTGACTACCTCTGGAGTGGTCAAAAGTGGACAACGTTTTTAGACCACTTGAGCGTTGTCCACTTGAGATCCAGTCAACAAAATCACATCTTAACACCAGGTGTAAACATAAGACCACAAATGACAAAAAGCAAGAGTTTCAAATTACAAGGATTTTACAGCATTAATCCAAAATAAGCAACCAACATTTCTGTTTTCAAAGTCATTTACTGTACATAAAAGAACTCTACGTTTTGAAAAATAAGGAATGAAGGCTTTGGAAAACAAGCTGCAGGGAGAATATCATCCTCCCCCAGATGAGGGCTTATGATGCATGTATGGACATACAGGGCTTGGTGAGAGCATCATTTGCCAAGTAGCAAAACACAAGAAGCATAACTAGAAAATTCACTGAGGCCAGCAGCAAAGTCCCAAACACTAATAATGTAAATTCACTAACTAATTGGCCCCACACCATCTGTTTCCAGATTAGAATAATGAGAACTATTGTGTTTGCGTTTCCGTGGAAGACGTTCGGAGGCTGATATACATTCGTTCATTCAATCCCAGCAGAGTGTGCTCAAGTTATGCAAAAAGCCAAAATATTGGCTGTAATAAATCACAGTGCCATTATGCAGAGAGTTGATTTCATCTGCTTTGAGGGGTTGTCTTTGATAAGTATAGACAGTGGTGTCACATTCTCAGCGCTGCTGATTGACTGATAATTTCCCGCCTGGATGTTCCGGTGGATGCCGACTCCTCATCAGTCTTGCAGATTGTCCTAATCCCTGCACCTCTTAATGGCTGGCTGCACTGTATGATTGTATGCAGATGAAGGAACCTGATGAAGTCATTATGGGCTTATGCATAACTGCTGGCCCTTTGCCGCTTGAGTCCCACGTATTAATGATCTGTGTGAAGGCAGCGCTTATTTAACGAAGTGCAAGACGAAGGAGGGAATTTAATATCGAGTGAGTTGTGCCCACTGATGGCGCCGTTCACGCACACGTGCTGTCTGGGCTGTTGTAGCTCCCGAGTCACTGAAGGAATTAGGCAAGTAACAATGCAAACACACCCACAACAATCTGTGCTGGCCCGGATACAATTTGCATGATGTTGTTTCGGAGCAGGTTGTGCAGGATGCAAACTACCGATCTGACATGCTTCAGTGGGACTGTGGAGCATCACTTCACCACTCCGATCCAATAACCTAAATCGGCTCCTCTTTAACATGCAGAGAGAGCACTTGTCTACTCCACAAGTCTGGATGTATAGCCGCCCAACGCTGTTCTTCATAATTGGATCATCATTTGATGAATAACTGCTGCCATGATCAATAGAAAATGTAAACAAATGTAGACAGGAGGCGTTTGAGTTGAAAAAAAAGGGCTTTATTCACTAACACTTTCTTTCAAATCTGCAAACATTTTCAGACAGATCATGATCCATCAAGTTCGCACTTTTTTCCTCTAAATTTCCAAACTGAAACCACCACACATACTGTACATATGCAAAAATCACATACATTAAAATGAGCTTATGCACAGTTGGCAATTTAATATATGCACATATAAAAACTTAGGTGATGTACAGAAAGCCCATATGGACACATTTTGGGCACTATGGTATTATGTGCAGCAGGGATAACATATTTTTGTAGATCAAAACTCAGAAACAAGTGACATTAAACGTCATCACACCGAAAAGGTAAAGTAATCTATTCTAAGCGGCAACAGTCTAATCTAAAAAATGAAGCCTACTCGGAAGTGCGAAAAACTGCATTGCATCGAAAATCCAAATGCAAATGTCCATAGACCCCCATGTTAAATAGACCCCCATGTTAGACCCCCATGTCCGTTTTCACAGCATAAATTCATGTTTTTACAGGATGGTCCCATGGACTTTTATTGTGTTTTTCGATATGTTCAGAGTGCCTGACAACTGTGAGGGGGGTGAATTTTTTTCTAACTCGTTAGTTTAGATCGTATTTAGATATAAAATGTATGACAAATAAGGTTAACTTTGACTAATAGCTTGATTGAGAGCTGATAACGGGCTGCGCGCCGAGTGAAATTCCTGAAATTTGACGTCTTGGCCATGATCTGACACAACACATCATACCACCTCTGTATCCTTTCTGAAAAGATTTTCCAAGATGGCGCCGCACATGCCCCCCATAAACGCTCTCAAAACTGTTCTCCAGAAAGTCTATGGGTGACGTCACAACTTTGTCCATATTTTTTACAGTCTTCACTAGCCTACGTTTACAGCTTCATCAAGTTAATACAGTGTAAATTCAGCTGAAAAACAGTGAAAAAATCAACCTCATTAATTATTCAAGGGCCAGTGCATGTTGGGCACCAGTATCAGAAAAGTTGAGTAGTTTTACTTAATCTTATAACGTTGATATTTACGCTTTCAATTCTACACACTTGAATTGAATATACTAATATATAATTTATAATTTATTTTGTTTTTTTTAATACATGCCTGAACTAACTTTTTCATGTAAATTACATTGTTTTTTTTTCTGTAGTATCACCACAAAAACATTTTTATCGGTATATGCAAATTTGCAGGCATGCAATTCATTATTTAGACTATAATGAACTGGTGATGAATGCCCCATGATGGTCCTCTGTTGAATAACTGTGTTTATTCTGTGAATTCGCTCCAAAAAAAGTGAGTAAATTAATTACACCTTCCTTTTCTGCACCTTGCAATTGCAATTGTCCTGTAAATGCAAACCATATAGTGAAAATTATATATTTGTATATTTCCCCGTAACAGCTTCAAAATTGCTCCTGTTTCGTTGGAAGGTATTTTACCTCACATTTATTTGGATTATTGCATTTAAACAAGGCTGTTTATGCAAATCACAATATCTGCAAATCCTTGGATGTAACTGCACCGATGCCGACTGCAGAATGACAATTCTACTGTCAAAGTACCAACAATTACGGATGGAGAAAGGTTGACTGAGGCATGTTAAAACAATGATAAAGAGTTTGAACCATTATTTGGCATTTGGGGTGGGTGGAGATACTAAATCACTGTCATTATATGTGCACATACACCACAGACAGCACATGTGATTTATGTGCACATTAATGAAAGATAATGTTTCATGGACTTGTGCAAAACATGTTAAGATTAATGCATATTTGAAATGAATAGCAATTGTTCTTTATCTCCACCATGAATTTAAATCACAGAGAATGACTTTGTGACCAGGATGTCAGGGACATAATGAAAGCCAGCTTTCCTGTGCATGACCCTGTTTTAAATCATTTCAACAAGGTACTTTTCATTGTCATTAAGGATTGTAGCTGTGGTGTGCGGCTCGTAACAAATGCTGTGGTTATGACTGTAACATTGATTCTCTGAAGAGGGATCGAGACGTTGTGTCAACTGACGCTAAGGGAACGTTTTGCGTGATAATGTATTAAAGCAAATGAAAAATCAGTCCAATGGTGTGACGGGATCTCAGAGGCGGGTGACATCTGAACCAGGAAACTATATAATCCGGTTCAAACCCAGCTGCTACACGGTCTGAACAAGTCACTTACAGGCACGTAGGAGATATGTCAGGTGATACAACATCTCATTCCCGAGGTTACAGTCATAACCGAGGTGTTCCTAATGAATGACTGAGTTGAGGACCAGCCTGCCGCATCACAAACGTCTTGTAGCGGAACTCCTGACACATAAGGCCTTAGAGGCCACCATACTCCTAGTAGAGTGAGAAAGAACAGCCATAGGGGAAGGCTGTCCGGTCGACTCATAAGCAAGTGAGATAGCCTCGTCCACCCACTTGCTCATCATTTGCTTAGATGCAGGGGACCCTTTGTTAGGGGGTCCAGAACAAACAAATAACTGTTTGGATTTACGCCACAGGGCAGCTCTGCGGATGTAAGCATCCAAAGCACTAGTAAATTGTGCCTTTCCTGGTCCGCATCCTGGCATGGAGGAGGACAAAAGGCCTGCAGCACTATAGATCAGGCCACATTAGTAGGGAACTTAGGAACATGACCTGGTCTATGATGAAGGAATGCTTTGACCATGCCAGGTGCAAATTCCAAGCACGAGGGTGCCTGAAGATCTTGTATTCTTTTAAGGGAAGAAATGGAGAGGAGGAACCAAGTTTTTAATGTAAGAAAACTGTCTGGAACTTCCTCCAGGGGCTCGAAGGGAGCCTAGGAAAGGCCTTGGCGGACAATTGCCAGGTCTCAAGTAACAATAGTGCGCACAGCAGACCTCAGCCTCAACGTGCCACATAGAAAACGAGACACCAAAGGGTCTTTTCCCACAGATATTGTGGAAATAGCTGGCCAGCCGGTCCATATTATATTCCCCATACAGTTCGGCTCAACCAAAAGAGCCAGAAATGCATGAGAGTAGTCTGCGCATGACATATATGGGCAAGACATACACACCGCTCATACTGGCAGAAGTCTAGCCTGCAAGGTGGGAACTTCCAGGTTTTAAAACCTAACAAATGTAGACAGAGAGGCCCAGTCTGCCGCCTCTGGTGGAATGTGCCCTAATGCCCAGGAGGCATTGCAGACCTCTAGATTTATAAGCAGATGCGATAGCTTCCACTATCCATCTAGACACGCTCTGTTTCGAGGCAGCGAGACCTTTGGTGCACCAACCAAATTAAACAAAAAGCTGTTCTGAACGCCTGAAAGGGACGGAACGCGTAATGTAAGTCCTCAACGCCCTGACAGGGCAGAGGAGATTAACATCACCCTCACTACCAGATGCTGGCAGAGCCGAGAGAGAAATGACCTGTGCTCTGAACGGAGTGCCAATAATTTTTGGGACATAGCCGGGCCTTGGCCTGAGGATGACTTGAGTCATTTAGCCGGAACTCAAGACATGCAGCGTTAACAGATAGTGTGTGCAAATCCCCTACGTGTTTTACTGATGAAAGAGCTGTCAGAAAAATTACTTTGAGCGAGACTTACTCTAGGTCCACAGAGTCCATTGGTTCAAAGGGGAAAGCTTTCAGGGCCTCAAGGACCAATGAAATGTCCCACATGGGAACCGATGGCGTTCGCGGAGGGTTTATCCTTCTGGTTCCTCTAAGAAAGCAGGTGACAAGCTTGTTACTTCCTATCGACTGACTGTGTGTCGACTCAGTGAACGCTGCAACGGCCGCCACATATACTTTAAACGTGGATGGGGACCTGCCCTTATCCAACAGCTCTTGAAGGAAGCCAAGCAACCACGGGACCCCACATTTTCATCGGTCTGGATCTTTATCGATACACCGTTTGGAGAACACCGACCATTTAGACACGTAAAGCCGCCTTGTAGAGGGAGCTCTGGATTGCGTAATCGTGTTCATCACTCCTTCTGGCAAGACAACGGGTATCTGTTGATTACCCATGCATGCAGAGACCAGCGCTCTGGATAGGGATGCCAGATGCTTGAGAGAGGAGATCTCTCCTCACCGGAATTGGCCAAGGGGCTGTGTGTGACAGCTGCATCAGTTCCGGGAACCAGATTTGATTCTCCCAACGCGGGTCAATAAGGAGCACCGTGTGGTGCATTTCCCTGATCCTCTTGATTATCTGTGGTAACAGAGAGAAAGGAGGAAAAGCATAAAGAGGGAGGCTGGGCAAGGTTTGGGCCAACGCATCCTCATTCTTTGAAAAGAACAGCGGGCAATGAATGTTGTCTTTTGATGCAAACAGGTAGACTTTTGCTTTGCCAAAAAGGCGCTACAGTGACTGGAATGTTTGGGGTGCAGGGGAACCTGGGGGAACATGGTCCCAGGATAGCTTGTCTGGGCCGTCGTTTAGCTTTCAGCGAGCGCAGGAGGTGCTGAAACCAAACGAGAAGGCGTTCTGTCAGACAAGAAGGCATTCTGTCAGATGGCAGAGTCTCCTGACACCACCCTGACGGGTTATGTAGGACACCACAGACATGTTGTCCGAGCGGACTAGATCATGGTGGTCCTGTATGAACAGGACTAAGCGCCTGAACAGGTTTTCGACCATTATCATTTCCTGACAGTTTATGTGGAAACGTCTCTCTTGGTCTGACCATAGGCCAAAGATGGTCTGCCCTTGAAGAGGGTGGTACCCCGCTGGTACCAGTCGGCCGCTAACCAGAGCTAAAATGCTGCTCTGAGTAACTCTGATCTGTTTGCGGCCTGAGGCCAATGCCTGGTGAGGCACTCGGACGCATGCGCAGCAGACCCAGCTGAAACACAGCCCAGTTCAATGCCAGACAGCCCAGCATTTTCAGGAATGTTTTCAGAGAAGTCCTGCTGCCCTCCTGGAAAAAAGCGGCCAGCTTTTGGACACAGCGTGCATGCTGTGCTGACAAGTGGGCCGTCATGGACACAAACGGGGAGACACTTGGGAGAGCGCCAAGGAGACATGTGATTGGAGCCTCTTGGAGAATGGTGCGCTCCAAGATTTTGAGAGCTCAACATGAAGTTCCTGCAGAAACGGCGCAGATCTGGAAACGGGCGGTGGGCAGTGGCTGTGGAGGAAACAGCCGTGGAGCCTATTGGGCATGGGCTCCTTAGGCGGTGACCAATCCAAGCCGAGTTGGACGACGGCCTTCGAGAGGAGGCACAAATGTTCAGCGTCCACGCCAGCCCGAGTCCTGCTGGATTCCTGGACCGAGGAGGAGGCGGAGTGATAAGAACTCCACCACTCCTCAATATCCGATGCCAGGATGGAACAGCTGTCACCCAGGTCAATTCTTTCAACTTTGTCCCCTGAGGCGGCGGCAGTGTGGGCCGAAGACGGCAGCTGTGCGTCCGGAAGGGGCGGAGAAGGAGAGTGTGAGGTTGGCCGGAAGCAATCCGGCGAGCCCTTCACCGTGATCTCAGTCTCCGGTATCCTCTGCGAACGGCGCTGCTTGCGGAGTGGAGTGACAGCAACCGTGGTGAAGGCTTCAAGTCGAGCCCACAGGGTCGACAACAGAAGCACTTCACAGTCCATGCAACCTCCTGAATCCAGGGCGAGGGCTGCGTGGTGTGGGCCCAGGCAGAGAGTGCAAATCACGTGGCGGTTTCCGGCGCTAAGCGGGGCTCGGTACGAGCCACAGGAAATGTAAGGCATTTTGAGAAAAGCGCTCACGGTCTTTTAGAGAAGGAAAATGTCTCAGTGCGAACACTCACGAGATAATAGCACAGTAAAAAGGATACTTGACGCTGGATGGTTGGCCAGTTTCTTCTTCAGGCGCTGTCATCTGCTTTCTGGTCACTAGTTTCAACGGCGGATGGCTTCTCTTGCAGTCCAGCAATGCGGAAAGCTTGTTGAAGATGTTGAAGACGCTAAGCCACCCCCCTTCTGGTGGGCTGTGATGTGTAGAGGGTGCGAAGTCACGCTCGAGGCTCAGTGATAGGCTGCAGCAATTGCTGCAGGGGAGCCAATGAGCACGCGAGATAGCCTGTTCTAGGTCTGCTGGCTGCGGCACTGCGTTGAAAATATATGAAAAATTAAGGATTATGCTTATGCTTTGGCTTCAATATCTCGAGAAAAGATTACTTTACCCATAGTGTTAGCTAACTTACGCAATACGAGAGAACCTGTCGTAAGAGAACCTGTGCTGTTTCCATTATACGCCAAAGCGCCACAGGGTATAAATCCACAGCATATTTCAAATAGCACTTGTGCTATTAATGAACTGTTGAAATTGACCTTTTTTTCTGAACTCCAGCCAATTAGGACAAGGGCAGTGCAAGCTAATACAACAACTATACAAGAAAGAATGTCATCGGTTGTACTTTTTATATAGTTCACCTAAAAAAAAAGATTAAAGATTATTTACTCAACCTCATGTCATTTCAAAATTGTTTTTTTTTTTTTAAAGTTTATTTCTTTTTCATGCATTACACAGGGCTGAAACAGGCAAGCCATCAAAGAGGGCAAAGAATATTCACTATATTCAATAAATTATAAATCTTCTAATTTTTGGGAAACATACTGGTCAACTTTCAAAGTAACACTTTTTACATATTACATAGCATTTTTTTTGTTGTTGTTGTTGTTGTTGTTATAATAATGTATAATTTTTTTCAATATATACATATTTAATGCTCAAGAAACATTATAAATCACAATATCACCATATTAGAATGATTTCTGAAGGATCATGTGACACTGAAGACTGATGCTGAAAATTCAGCTTTTGCATCACATGCAAAAATTACACTTTAAACTATAGGGTATAAAACAGTTATTCAAATGTATAACAATATTCCACAATATCATCTTTTTACTGCTTTTCTGATCGAATAAATGCAGTCTAGGTGAGCATAAACCCAGCAAACACAGAACATTACCCTAACGTTCCCCAAATGGTCCCACAAGGTTATTTTTTTTTGGGAACCAAACAAGAACGTTATAGGAACTTTCCATGTAGGTTATTTCTAGGTTCCATTTTTATAACGTAAGGAGAATGGGAACATTTCCCCAACCTTAAGGGTTAGTTCTAGGAACGTTCTGGGAGCCAAAAACTAACGTTCCCAGAACCTAAATTTGTTTGCTGGGAAAGAGTCTTAAATTCATGATTCAAGGATATTCAAGTTGTTAAAGGATAACAATGACAACTTTTCAGTGAATAACATCTGACATTTTCATTACATTTTATGCTTTAAAAAGCTACATGTGGTATGTGGTCCTTTTCATTCTTTTTTTTTTTAAACTTGAGCTCTCCAGCAACCTTCATTGCAATTGCATCTTCAGAATTGTTCCATTTTGTGTACCACAGAAGAGTACAAGGCCAAAAATGTTTAGATAGAAATGAAGTGTAAATGATGACATACATTGTTAGATAATCTATTCCTTTAACTGACTGCCTCCTCCCATTTGGTCTGTGATCTTCATTGATCAAGTGTTTCCCAGCCTCTGCATTTCTCTTCTCTTGTAGGTTTAGCAGCAATTCACTGACTAGGCAGGAGCAACGACAAACCAACACATCACCGTGAGTCACCCTGAACTGTCGAATCACAGTTAAATAGGTAGAACTTTTCTTGACATGAAGGGCGAGGCTTTTTGAACTGCCCTGAAAGCGTACTTCGCAGTTCGCACTAACCTGCCTTGTTTTGATTGGAAAATATGCCTAACTGTCATAAATAGCACAGATGTTTTCACAATCTAAAAATGCTCTTACGCATGAAACAGAATGACGTCTGTTAGAACAGGGTGGGCTGATGTGGCTATAAAAGAATGATGAGCGCTGATCCACTCCCATGTTACCATGGTGCAAACAGAGTTGTACTCAGTGTGTCATCTTTGTTCGGCTTTTCAGTCCACTGCTTCCATATGCTGCATTCTTCACACATGAGAGCCACGGGGGCCTGAGACAGGACAGGAGCTGCTCTCAATGGACATGTCCCCACACTCACTCTGTCTCCAGGGCTTCCGGCGGGTACTATGTGTGACACTTCATCCACATGGAGCACTGAACCTTTCTTCTACAAATGGGTTGTAATCTTTCTCAAGAATGACACACCTGGAAAACGCTTTGAACAGACCGTGGATGACAAGTGTTGTCCGAGAAGTTTTATGCACAGTTTTATTTGTGGTATATTCTGCTGCAGCTGCACGAGTCATTCATGGTCATTAAATCAAGTATACACAGTAAAATTGAAGCAAGTATAGTGATGCACAAAATAAGACTATAGTGTCAGTTATAATCATTTAATAATGAATTGATGTGAACTGCTTGAAAAGACTTAAAAAAACAAGTTGTTCACAAAGCAGACAGATTGAATCTATTTTTATTACCACATTTGATCAGATTACTCGATTAATCAATGGAATAATTGGTAGAATACCCGATTACTAAAATAACAACGCATTCTCACTCGAAGGCGTCACCTTTTGACCATGCTTCAATATTTGACGCTTTAGGCGCCCTTCAGCGTCAGTTAAATGACGCGATCCAACGGCATCATCTAACTGACGCTAAAGGAAAAGGGGTAGGGTTACACGCGATCCTAGGGCATCATCTAACTGACGCTAGAGGGCGCCTAAAGCATATTAAAGCATGGTCAAAATGCTTCGCAAAATTCGTCAGTTATGTGACGCCTTGGGGTCATAACTTGAGAATGGGCTGAAAAAAATCAATAGCTGCAGCCCTACTCGGGCCAGCGTCACTCTCTTCACTTCTAAAAGGACACAACAGACAGGAATAACAGAATATTAGAAAACGTTACTTTTGTTATATGAGAAACCAAGGGTTGAACCAAAACAAAATTCCCACCTACCAGGGTTCCGTTTTCAATTAATCAATTAATGAGTGGCTTGTCTTTGAATACTAGCACAGCCTTATTCATCCAAGACTCCTACATCCAGCAGTAGACTACATCTTCAACCGAAACTCCCACATTACTAACACGTCTGATGTTCCCACAAGGCCCGATTTCCAAATTCACAACTTACAGAATGTTTTAATTTAAGTTTTCCAAAGTTATAATGAAATAAATTAAACAGACAATTTTTAATTTCCTTCTCACCAATGCGCTAACTTCCCACTTCCCATGTATGCACCAGAGAGAGAGACACCATAACCTGTGCAAAAGTTAATTTGATTTATCCTATATAGTTAACGGAAGACTGTGCTTACTTGCGCATAACCTCATCTGCATGTTAAATATACATATTTACACCCACAGACATGTATTGATCCAAGAAAAGTAAACATTTAGATGTTTTCCAGTAAAAATCTCATAAAAATAATTTTAAAAAAATCACTAAACAAGATGAGAAAGTACTTCAGAATTGAATCTCCAGCATTTGTTGCTTACTTTTGAATATATGCAAAGTTTGTGCAGCAGGTCCCTGATGTTCCAAACATTGTGGTTATATAATGCAGATATAACCACTCGTTTGAAGTTAACACCAGTTCATTCAACCTATATTCTCTGTTTTATGTTAATCACTTGCCGATTGTAAGATAATGCAAATGTTTGCTGAAGGCCAGAGTGAAAGCACCTCCCCAATAGCACACAGGAGGTGATCCGTGTCACAGCGCGATGGCATATTGCAGTGCAAATCATACACAGAAAAATCAAAGATATAATCATGCCAACGGATGAGAAGAAAGCCTTCGCAGCATGACATTATACAGCCATGCCCAGCAGTAGAGTTTGTCCCTATCAATTAAAATGTACGCATCTCAGAGCAGGAATGCCGATCTGAAGTGCTCTTCTAAAGGTCGGATCAGTTTGCCAAGTGACATTGGGTGCACTTTTAATTAGTGCATGTCTACAGTTTTGCTCATTCATTAGCAGCCTACGGACATTTGTATCTTTTAGTTTGGACAGTATCTAAGTAATCATTCATTAAACTTCTCAAGCTAAATACTGTAGAGTAATACAACAAAGTGCTAAATGACAACCATGGCTTTAATATGCTGTTTACTTAATCAAGTTATAAACATTTTAGCTTGGATCTCACACTTTTTCTTGGCGCGAATGAGGCGTGGAGCGCGGCGCGGAAGACGCAAACGATGATCCCCACGCCACTGTTCTGCTCTCCAGAGTAAATACAGAGCGGTAACTCTCTTGATGAATGCTCAGTCGACATAAAAACAATGGCCAACGGATTTCGATTCTGACGCGCGTAAATTTCGCTTCAAACTTTTGATTTTATGCGCGCCAGTTTCGCTCTTGACACGCGAATTAACACAAAGTGGTCAAGCGTCAAACTAGACACGTCAGGCGTGAATTTGACGCGCAATTCGCGTCCGGTGTGAACGTAGCATAAAGAGCATGTCAAAGTGTACTCTCATAAACTGACAACTAAAGTAACAGCAAACCTATGCAATCACTTGTAGTTCATTGTGTAGTTCCGATATAAAAGACAATTTATTCTCAAGAAGTATTAAAACATTACACTTACACTACTAGATTTCAGTATACTTACTACATTAAGTTCCCTATACTTGGAAAATATGCTTGAAATTGACTTGATAAAATTCATTTGAAGTATACGTCTACTTTTTTTTATAAGGGACTTCAGATGATGTAGTTATCACATCTAGCATCTGGCTAGCAGGGCCATACTAATCAACCTTGATTACTTGATTTAAAGTTTCATATGCACTTGTTTTTCAACAGTGTTCCAACATTTGACAATGTCGACAGCCCTCATTGAGAGCTCTAGTCAGGGATACCATGCCATTCATTTATTAATTCTATATCTCATAAAATAAGCAATTTAGCTTCCAAGACGCTTCAGTTACTTTCCCTAAAGGTCACAGTTTGACAAACAGACACTTAGACTAACTACCTATATCACATCGGATCAGGCGAAGTGAAAAACAAAAACATCCTGTTTTCGAGGAGCTTTAATTGACTGTAGTTACGTGTAGCTGCTGAGTCATTCGCATGAAAAGATCTGCTATGCACAGTTGAGTTCTTTCACTTTTTGTATTCATTAAAGATGGTTCTTTCACTTGTGTATTCATTGAAGATGACACTTTTGTCATACAGTATAGTCCTAAGAGTTATCCATTCAAGTTCTGCTTTTAATTTTCAAAGCGCTTGCGTCAGATGGAGGCTGAGGTGTTTAGAGGTACTAAAGGTCTGCTGAGTTAGATGACCGTTCAGATGACTTCACAAAACCCTCTTATTTTCACCACCTGGTGTAGATGAACCGATCTGTGCGGTTTATTTGGCATTAGATCAAACTATATTTATACCTTTCCAGATTTCCTCCACAGCTTGGCCTCCTTTCTACCCAGGAGGTTCTAGCCTTTTGAATCTCATCCAAGAGAAGATCGATAAGAACGACCAGGCCATTAATTTGTCATTATGTAGACTATATTGTTACAGTAAATGGAAAGTTCTGCAGTATGCGTATGTGTAATTACTCCCGATCTCTCTGAACAAGAAGCCTGGCTTCATGACTATACACTTGGTTAGTCAAATACAACATAATCTCTAGCATCTGGTACATATTACTTCATCCATGTCCCCTATGGGTCAAATGTTTGGACTGATGTGGATTTTTATTTTTTACATTTTTCTTTTAAAATGAGCCAATTCATTAAATTCATCGAATCTTCCTGTCATCATATTTAAAGAAATAGTTTACCCAAAAAGTAAATTAGTGCTTTTTTACCATTGTTGTCCCAAGCCTGTATGCTATGATTTTATCTGTATGTACAGTATGCAAGTCAAAAATGCAGTAAAAACAGTAATACTGGAAGATATAATGATAGGGCAAAGCAAAATTTAAGCTGTTATTTCTCCAGTATTGGCTAGTATTGAAGTTTTGCACTCCGATACTTTATGATTGACAAGCCGATCTCACTAAAGTGACTCACTGTGTCATTGAGGTAACATTTTCCAGGCAGAAAACATAAAAGCTTGAGCTCTGAAGAGTAACTGCACTTGTGACGGAATCGCATAATAATTTCTGCTTTGCTTTTGTGCTAGAAACAATGGCGTGTGGCCTGAAACAGTTGGCATATCTTTGAGCAGATGCTTCAAACTGAAAACAAAAAACAAACAACAACAGCCCAGCAATGTGTAAAGCTGTTTGAGGCTAGAATATCACCTGGGTCAATTTCTCAATGCTGTACCTTTTAAACTTCATGTTATATTGAAGAAAATCTTGTTTGAATTTTTTTGTTTTCATTGAGCAATTTTACATTGCTTCATAAGAAGAATGCGTTTTCTTTCTTTCTTTTTTTTTTTTTCAGAAAACCAAACCGATTGAGAACTTACTGATTTCTGGATTGTATCATCTACAGTAATACAGCCAGCACAAGTGGCTCACTTTATTTCATAACTGTCCTTACAAAACTTAAGCCCGTTTCACACAGAGATTACGGAAAATACACGGATAATGTGACCCGGCATTTGTCCCGGTATTGTTTGATTTCGTTTCATTCACACTGCCAGTGATTTGCCGGTGATTTGATCTGTGAGAGCGTTCACACACAACCCGTAAATATCCCGGAAAGACACATGACTTTAGGATGAGACGTGTAACGTACGCATCGAAAACATGTACACGCGCACACCGTTCCACAACGATCTCAGCTTCAGCTTCATAGTGAGGAGCTCCTGGTCTCTGCTTCGTTCCAGTTTGCAGACATTTGTTTGTCCTTTCTTTGTTGATGACGAACACAAAGATAGTCCACTTCGTGTATACGGACAGGAGCCATCTTTGAAAACAGTCTCGATAAGTCGAACCACGAACGACGTGCCAAGTGAGCTGAACTGTATGAAGTTCAGCGAACTTCTGAACTGTTTGAACGGTGTTCGTGGTTCGACTTGTCGAGACCGTTTCCAAAGATGGCTCCTGTCTGTATACACGAAGTGAACTGTCTTCATAAAGTATCTTCTTATTAAACGGTCTGTAAACTTACAAAGTTCTCAATGCTTCGTTTTGCATGCAGGGACCCTCATTATGTTACTGTGTTAGTGTGGGGCTATTTTGAGCCGTGTTATTTGTATTAACTAGCGATTTCTTTTTACCTATTATATGCCCCCATATACTAGCGTTATATGCTGAACAGTTTTAGAGATGTAGCGCTCCCCTCAGTATACTGATAAGGGTAGGGCTTTTGGGTTCTTTTAATGTTTCAAATGTTAACCCTGATTAACTCAGTTTTAGATATTCTCTTGGATCTCTCTGTTAAAATACTTACTTGAACTATTTTAAACCTATCTATGAATTTCCCCCTTTTAAATTGAGTTTTTAATAAAGCTTTTTAACCAAAAGTGTCTGTATGTCTCTCTCAAAATAAAAAGATAACCTCTTTGCAGATAGGAATTAAAATAACACACCACAAGGTTTTAGAAAAATATATCTCAATTATTTACTCAAAAAACAATTATATCCAAACAAAATAAGAAATTAAATAAAATAAGATTGTCCTTTGTTTTAAACCCTCAACACAAAATATCCCTCTTTCGTAAAGGGAAATATACTTAGTACTATAATTTATAAATGCACAGTAACAAGTTAAACCCCAATAACCTGCAAATGCATTAATTCAGCAAAACTCAAATACAACAAAGTCACTTAAATCAATATATTTTGTGGGCCCACAACACCTTAATAAAATCTAAAGCCGGCAACCAAATGATTATTAAATAAAATACCGTTGCAGGCCTGATGTGGTGCTTGTGTTCGTTGTGGCCCAAAACTCAATGGCCGCTTAAATCGTCAGTGAGCAAACAAAATAAAAGAAAGATACCTCGAGTTAATGTTTCTGTCCCGTCTTCGCCCCAGTAATCACTCGAACAGGCTCAGCATCCGATTAGCATTTCCACACGAACTCCGTTTGTTTCTCTTTTCTCATTCACGTCTCCAGCAAACTCACGAGAGAAATCCCAGTTGCTCCAAACTCCGTCTGAGTATCTTCCTTGTCTTCAGGTCGAACACAGCAGATAAACCCCTCGAAATGTTCAACGGAGGGACTCAAACTTTAACTAGAAAATGTCCTTCACTTGTAATGAACAGACTTACGTTAGCATTAGCAGTAGCACAAAAGTAAACAGTCTCTGAACTTCGTGTAGAAATTCATCCCGCTTCACAATGTACAACTTGTCACTCTACTCACTGGTTGTTGTGCAAACAATCATCAAATACGAGTTATACACTGGCTTGTACACTACTGATTCACAAATTAACTCAGAACATCTCTGAGTCACGCTCACTCGTGTGCTTCACTCTCTCGAACTTTTTTTCTCTCTTTCCAAACGTCGCGCTCACTCCACCCACCTGCGCTTAACCCCATAAATGCTGGTTTAGACAGTTTTCAGAAATACATTATCTCTTGACTAAAACAATAAACATAATTTTAAAACTGCTTTTAACATTTTTATAATAACTTTTCTTTTTGCATGTTTTTCAACCTTTTTAAATCACACAACTTTTATGCTCTAATTACTAAATGATAGACCTACAACTAACATCACTTATAACTTTATGCATTTTTAACCCGGGTTACAGAGATAACACTCTTTACATTCGATTATCATGAAAACAAATCTCAGAGAACGGTCGACCAATGTGTTATTAGACCAAAGGTTCATTTTGCGCTATAGTTCTCCTTTGAGCCCCTTTCACACAGCGCTTTGATCCCGGGAAATTGCCAGAACGCCTTCTGTTTTTGTAGAAATTTGTTCGTCCTTTCTTTGGTGATGACGAACACAAACTTTCTTCTAAGAGCAACAGAGTCGCGCGATGGCACGAGCGTCATCACTATGACACACCCCTTACGGCATTGGTCCTGGCTTTTGTTCACACAGCACGCGTTCCAGGACTGATTCCGGCAATGTTACTAGGTCCCCAACCCGGCATCGATGCCGGTATCAATCCCAGGTTGTGTTTACACAGAAGGCGTTCTGGCAATTTCCTGGCAATTTCCCTGAATCAACGCACTGTGTGAAAGGGGCTTTACTGTAAGCAAACTTTTTAACCTATAGGCTATGGGTTAGCAAATTCCCAAAGTAAAAAAAGAAAAATCAGCTGAAATTGGCAATAATACATTTTTATTGAATGGATGTCATGAAACAGAGAGGAGACACAGCGTAACAGTTCTTTATTAAAGGGTTGGTGGTGATCGGGAAGATCTTCAGACAGGTGAGTGAGGGCATTCAAATGACAGTCACTCACACTTAACTGACAAGTCTTTCTACTTTGAAGTTGAAGACGAGCACGATAAAGATAACAGGTCCAAGGAAAAAAGCGTCTGGAAGAGGATGATAAAGGAAGGTGTATAGTCAAGTAAGTAACTCTCGTGTAGAGACTGATGAGACCTGAGAATGAGTGTGTGTGAACTGGGTTCTTATATTGGGTGCTTGATGAGGGTGTGTTGGTTGAATCCGTGACAATGGAAAAGAGCAGCTTTGGTATTTTGTTCCATGTAAAAAAAAAGTCATAATGGCTTTCATTAAGGGGGTTGATGATGTCAAGCTGAAAAAATAAATCAATAAATAAAAATTCACTGTTTTCCCGAGAGATGCTTTATAGATTAATTTAACTCCATGATTGATTACACTTTCCATCATTATTCAACCTAATTAAACATTTTATTATGTTATTAAAACATTTTTACAGCAAAATTTAATTTAATTCTGCTTGCATCAATGAATCATTATTTTCTTGTTTATCCCTGTAAAGCTGCTCTGAAACAAATAAAGCGGACCTGATAATAGATAACAGATATTTACTTTCAGAACTTTATTAACTAAGGTAGGGAAGTTTTGTCAGTATTTATCGTTAATTACTTGTCATTTTTTGACTGTCATTCTTTCTCATCCATGCAGGAGATAAAGGCCCCATTTACACTGCATGGTTCAAGTGACCCAAATCCGATTTTTTTCCTCTCATGTGGCACAGATCGTATATGACATAAGCAGAAAAAAAAAAAGAAAAAAAAAACATGGATTCTGATTTTCTCAGATCGGATTCATGCCTTACTCATATCTGGTAATAAATCGGACATAAATCGGATACGCGCATTTGCGTGTGTCATGTAAGCAGACAAATCGGATATTCCCCAGTAAATGCGAGTCGTACGTCGTTAAAAAAGTGACATCAACACAGGTGGACATCACCAACTGAGATCACATGACGTATTATAGGCGCGATGGAAGACGCACAGTGGAGCTATGCAGAGGTTTCATGTCTTCTGAATGTTCAGGGTTGTTACAGAAATAAATCTGTGTTCGAAGACATTTCACAAGATATGTGGAGGCACGGTTTTAAGCGCCCGTGGCTACAGTGCCAAAAAGCGCTCTCCTCTTTTTTTCTCTGCAGTAAGAGACCAATGTTTTGATGACTTTTCAAAATATTGTGGAAAGAAAACCACTGGATAATTTTATTCGCATCTGCATCCAGTTCTAGTTTTCAGAAAATCGGATTTGGGCATCAAGACCTGCATTGTAAAAGCAGCCAAATAAACTACTTTACCTTTGATTTATGCATCATCATGTATTAATACACCACATAAAATCTCTGCCAACTGTTAGCATAACTAGTACATCACAGAAATGTACAACTGTACCAGGATACATTGCCAACCACCAACTTTGCTGAGATTTCTCATTGTTGTTTTCTTGTTTTGCTGCTTTAGTTTTCACAAAACTTCTGCAATCCAATCACGCAGCTCTTTAATAGCCATGTTGTAAATATTACATTTCAATGCAAGTAATATTTTAAGTACAGCGAATGCCTCTTTAATTAGACTAGAATATATTCTGTTGACATCCATATTGTACTCTATACAGTACCTTAAAACTGTGGATTGCACCACAAGGATGCTAGTATTAGCGGAGCTTACATTCACTATGGGCAATGTCAACACATTCTCATCCCAAAAAGTCATATAACTGACGTTTTGGGACGTCTTTTGACCATACGTCAATATTCGCCTTTTTAGGGCCCCCTTAAACGTCGGTAGATGGCGATCCCGGGCCGTCATACAACTGACGCTTTACCTTTAACGTCAGTTAGGTGACGGGTTAGGTTTAGGGTTAGGTTTAGGTCTGGGGTAGAGTAAGGATCCCATAACCTCATCTACCGACGTTTAAGGGGGCCCTAAAAAGGCGAATATTGACTTATGGTCAAAAGACGTCCCAAAACGTCAGTTATATGACTTTTTGGGGTGAGACTGCGCTGGCAATGTATATACGCTTTTACTGTACACATAGATTCGGTAATTCATTCAGCAATACTAGTCTTTTGACATCAAAAGGCTGATAATGAAACACCTTCAGCCACTTGACAGGTCTTGTCTCTTCTATTCAACAGTGTCCACAAATAATTTCATACCACCGATGGCTTAAATTCCAGGTCGGTAAACATGAAAATGTCAAGCGATGCAGTTACGGAGAGGAAATGTGAAGCCAAGCTCATTTGTATACAATGTAAGCCTCCATGTACCTAAAAGAGGTCTCTTGTCAAAGAGACATCAGAGTGCATCATGGGGTTATAACAATCCCATTGCCCCGCATGCCTTGTGATCATGAGATTCGGTCGTGAGCAACATAAATAGTATGACTGCAGAGGAAAAGAATCTAAGGAAATCCAGTCTCCACTTTAAATGAAGTATATGCATGTATAAGGTCTGTAAATGTATTAAGATGTGCGAGACTGACTGGGCTGCAAATAACTCATGAATTCTTGAGAGCACTTGGCTGTGACTACTGAAGCATTTATGTGACTTCACATCTCTCAAAGTCGTCAAGCAGGGGGCTCAATTCCCTCTGAAAGGATTCCGAGATTCGAAAAAGCAGCGAATTTGTGTGGCTCTGCTTATGTGGCTGTGAAAGACATGCCAAGTACCGTGTCCATAAGTAAGCTTCTGAACTGATGTGGTTCTGGCCAAGGGAGAGACCTTTGTTGAGTCTTGAGAAAGATAGAGACAGAGACTGAGATAGAGAGAGAAAGAGGAGGATGGGTGGGTGGGAGATGAAGACAACTTTGAGCTGATTCTCTTCGTGATCTGACAATCTAGATCTGAAGCAATGTCAAAATTCACATTTAACACTAGAACGGCCACAACGGTCATTTTGACCGTTTTTGAATTTTATATCTACAATAACTTTGTTGAAAAAAATAATAAAATCCTGCTGGTACCTGACTTTTCCTAAAATTGTCTGTATTTTCATTTAAAATGCTTTTCATATAAATTAAGTTATGTAAACGTAAGGCAAAACAAAAAAAATGAACATATTTACCTATTTCAGCCATAGACGGTCATATTGACCGCACTGAATTTTGCGGTATTTTTTTGTTAAATATCCCGCGGTTGATCGTGTTCTCTCCCAACTGTCAACAGAATGGTCCGTCCGATCACCTCTGTAGCTGTGTTTGCTATATAATAATTTCTACATTAGTTGTTGATCAGAAATAAGCAAATAAAACCGGACTACAGTTATCTATAATTCGGATGCAGGGGAACAATCGGAGGTGGAAAGTGACAGCGACGTTTCCTGGGTGCAAGTTAACATTTAGTGATTCAGAGTCAGAGTCCACATCAAGGAAAAAGAGACGGCTGCTATCATCAGACACGGCCGATCCAGATGGTCCATTCATGTCGGATGATCGTGGTGAGCTCTGCTGCCCTGTCCTACGCTGTTTGTTTTGCTGCATTGGCTGTTCACTAGTTCTGCGAGTCCTATTATTATTAGCCTTGACCGCGTCGCAAATCGTCACTATCTAACATTTTCGTCATAGTTTTTGTCATTCAAACCTAGTTTTTATTTAGTTATTGTCTCGTTTTCGTCTTTGAAAAAATGTGGTTGACAAAAATAATTACGAAAATTATTCATCAACACTGTTTTGAATCTAACGGTCAAAATGACCGTTTGTGGCCGTTCTAGTAGTTTTGGAATTCTGGCACTTCTAGTGTTAAAAGATGTACTCATTCAAAACTTGCAGTCTCTCACTTCCGCCAATATGGATTAATTTACTATTTTAATGACATTAAAGGGCACCTATTACGGAAAATTCGCTTTTACATGGTGTTTGAACATAAATGTGTGTTGGCAGTGTATGAGAAAAACCACCCTAGAATGATAAATATCCACTGTTTTTTTTACAATCTCAATAAATCATACGCACTGTCTCAGAATGAGCTGTTCTAAGATTTAGCGCTTCGTGACGTAGAATTGAGCAAGGGGTTTGATTGACAGTGTGGTTGTGGCATAGACCCCGCCCTCGGTGATCTGTACACCATCCTCCATTGTTTCAACGATAGCCGGTAATGTCTCCTAGAATCATAAGTGTTATGTTGTGGGATTGGATGTAATAATGACATACATAGTATTGCATTTTGGAAGTTTAAGTGGCGCCTTTCCTTCGTAAATAAGTTTATGTTTGAGCGAATCATTTTCTGACTGACTTTTTTTGTGAACGAGGGTCAATTGAAAGCAGGTCTTGCTTCAAAATTAATCCTCAAGTTTGGATCATCGTCTATGTATTTTATGATTTCAGTCGATGTCAGCCAATTCAGCAACAAATTCGTCTAAAGTTGTTGTCGTTGTCGTCGTCGTAGGATGTCTGTGTATATAATTTAAACCTTGTTTGTATAGTGTGTAACCACA
The DNA here is from genome assembly GCF_016745375.1 of Pimephales promelas. Next base: position 170,269 of record NW_024121200.1, on the reverse strand, counting down.
CGTTTACAAGTATATATATATATATATTTTTTTAAGATATTGTTTTAATAACTGCATATATGTTCTTGTTCTGTAAGTTAGACATCTTCTCACATTTGCCACAGAAGCATCTGTATGACAGTAATGTAAACATGACACAACAGGTCCCTCGCATAAATGTAATTTTGCTTGTACGTAGTAAACTTTATCACAGTATGTGTATGTAGTTTCAAAAAATACGCAAACGTTAGTGTTTGTGTGTGTCTGTGTGTGTGTGTTACACATCCATAATTTCAAAGGGGACGCGATTACAACTCTATAAGTGCATAAATGTATCAAATAACCATAACGAGACGTCCTGGTCCATTCTCATTTGTGTTTATTCCGCTCTTCGTCATCTGGGTCTGATCAGAGACTATTTATATATTCCGATTCAAACGTGTATGGCTGAATGACATTCAAAACAGCGGGTCTCTCACTATCTCAGGCCTTCTGCTTACCGACTGCCATAGGTATGCAAGTGATGCCCTCATCCAAAGGCAGGGCAGGATATGCAGCTCATTTGCATTTAAGGTTGTATGCACCAAAACAGGTCATTTTTAAACAGGCCCCAAAAATGACATTTTCAAATGGTTATAATAAATGAACTGTGTGGTATTTTGAGCTGAATCTTCACAAATACATTCTGGGGACATCCGAGACCAATATTACATCTTTTAAAAAGGGGCATAATAGGTGTCCTTTAAACTGTACTTCAGCTTCTCATAAGATTTAAACGGCGTTTACCCTAAAACGGCGGATGTTGACGTATGGTCAAAAGCGTCAGTTGTATGACGTCTTGGGATGAGACTGCGTTAGGCCGAGCTTATGAAATAAACTAAATGCTATTGACTAGGGGAGGAGCTGCTCGATGTATCCTGCCCTGTCTTCCTGTTTCAGTGGAAATTATTAACACATTGAATAATGCTGCACATTTCAAGGCACTTCAGTGGGGCTTTAAGAACTCAAATACAGGACTGACAACAGGACTGTTGAATGTGCAATGGTTAATTGAATAACCTACTTTATCTTATGTGCCCTTGAGTCGGAAATATCACAGTTATGATTTCCAAGCACATGACTAACTAAGTCTTGTTTATGAGTGGGAAACACTGATCTATATAAATGATCAGAGGTGGGAAACTAGGAATTCTAGATTAGAGAGTTGTCGAGCTGAAGTTTGTAGGGACATGCAGATTTGAAACATTGCAGAAAGATTATATTATATTATACTATATTACTGATAGCACACAATATAGGCCTAAACAACCTATAGATATCAGTGAGAGAAAAGAGGCAAGTCTGCAGTTAATTATAATTAATGATTTTGCAAGCTATTTTAACTTTACATGCTTTTAAAGATTTTGATGCACATTGCTGTTGCTGTTTTTGGACACATAAACCTACAAATAACATATTATTATGCATATAATGTGACAAAAAATGATAAAAAGTAAAAAATAAAAATCAACAACAACCAAAACTTTGAGATTTGAATGGCTCAGCTTTCCTTTTTCATTTTCCCCAAAACAATTAATAAAAATAACACACACAAAGACATTGTAAATCAATATGTGTTTTATTGAAGATTTAAGTGGTTAGCACATCATTAAGGCTAATCGATTGAAGAGGAACTCAGCGGCTGAAATTTATGGACACGGGTTCCATTTTGATTAATCTTTCTCTACAGTTGGTAGTAGCTCTCTCAAATAATTAATGGTCTAAAACAAAAGAATTACGCTTTATTCAGTGTGTTTCAAGAGCATTGTATGAATCTTCACGGTGGTCTATGTGCGTAGGTGTATGTACAGCTTGCTTAATGGCTGTGCTGAGGAAACGGAGGTAGTGCAGTGTCACAGAGGGGAACATACAGTATAATTATAGTGCTATGGTCAGGCAATTGCCTCCGTAGGTGTAGTCAAGAGGAACTGATGATCACACCTTAGCATTAGTTGTCTGCTTAGTTGGTACCTGGTTTATGACCTTTAAGCGATCATTTTAACCTTCAGGGATTTGGTAAAGTTGCTTTAATATAATTGCTCAGGGTGAAAATTTTTATTAAAATTCTCTCCCTCATGTTGTTCCAATCCTGTTGTGTTGCTTCATTGGGGAAACTAACTAACTAACTAGTCACTACTTTTTTCCCGAAACCTCATGGTCGCACGTCTGTCGTTTAAACCTCATTCAACAAAGACTGTTGTTAAGATGTCACACGCAGGTGGAGGGGTAATAACTTCTGCTAATTAATCTATTCAAGATCACAGAGATGAAGCTGTATCGAATATGGCACCTTTATGCCAGTTGGACATGGCTGGGGTTACATGAGGTAAAAACTATATAAATACTGTTCGTTTACAATGTGTACTTACATTTACGAGTCATTAAATCATGTTTAATTTGGACTTCTCTGTGCATGCTCTTTGAGCTGGACCCCATAAATCTCCATTATATGACTGATAGACAACAACGGTTTGACCGAAAATATCAAAATTGAAAATACGGTGGAAGCAAAGACACCTACATCTTGGATGCCCTTGAGGTAAGCTGAAACACATCAAAAATTCATTTCAAAGTGATCTATCCCTTTAACAAGAAACCATGCTTCTAACCACTGGTCGAGAGATGTAGTTCCAACCCCGTAAGTTTGCAGTTCTAATTTGCAAATGTTCACTGGAACTTTTTGTTCGAGAGGGTTGAAAAATAGTTATATACAGTAGCTGTCATTGAAGCATTACAAGAGATGTAGCTTAGAAAAATCCTATAGGCTACTCAGTGCAAACTAAACTGTGAAGTTACGCAAGATGTATTAAAACACCCCACCAGTCAAACACGGAGAGGCCAGCATCCTGCCTTGACTTTAAAAAGTAGCCGAGTTCGTATCATCAGAGGAGTCCATTATCTGCTCCATCTCTGGCTGCAAGGCATATTTAATTGAAAGGAATAAAGGCAGAGGAGGGAATGAGTCAGGTATTTTTCACTCATTTTGGTCCTCCCTCTACACTCACTCACTTTTCAATCTGTTTTCCCCTCAGCATCGTGAGCAGGGGATCACTTTGACGGCGAGATGTGGGTGGATGTGTCTGTGTTTGCGCTCACAGAGCCTGTGTGGTGTCACAGAGGTTTTGGAATCCGCCTCAGTGCTGGGGTGGGCTGGAAAATATGGAGAGAGAGAGAGAGAGAGAGGTAGGGAGGGAAACATGCTGGCAGCCTCTTCACAGACAGCTGCAGACTAGTGGGCGACATGGTGAGAGTGTCCTAAACCTGTGCCAACGGAAGGGAGAAAAAAACAGGATGGTGAAACACAGTAGAACTGATCTATGCACAGATGCACACTTCCTTGAAGGTGTCAGATTACATCACTCTCACACTTTATAAAACAATGTTTTTGTTAAATTAACTTTTTTTGTGTGTGTGTTTGTCTTAATTTTACAATAAATGAATACATGTGAGTGTCATTTCAGACTGTATATTCTATATAACTTGATATAATGTTGGTAAACCAGCCTAATTGAACCACAATTATCTGCTTGATACCTTTACATGTACTGATATCCAGCATGATAATTAGCATAAATAATCAGTAAATGTCTTTTTTTTTCAGCGCCTGTGGCCATTAATCAATTACGGATAAACATAGAGGGTGCACAGAATTACCCACAATACAAAAAATCACATACTGTATGTATTACATTAGAATAATACAACAAACATGAACTAGTAACATGAAATACTGCAAAAAATGCACAATAATAATTAAGTAATAATAAAAATAAGTAATAAACTGGAACCTTGATTTATACAGTTCAACTGGATCTCAAACCGTGGTACACAGATTGATATAATTGACAAAAGCAGCAACACTGATGCAATCAACTGATTAATTGACTCGTAACAATAAATAAACTGATTGTGTTAACATTACGTGTTTGGTAAAAGTCTTTCTGTTCCCTCTCTTCACAGTCAGCTCATTTAGGTTCATAATTAAACCTAAATTAAAGCAGTAGTGAAATACAAACAAAATAGCAGTCTGAAAAAAATATGGATCAGTGAAAGTGAAGCTGATTAAGATATAGAGTATAACTAAAGCTATGTAAGATACTATATAGATTTAAATGCTACAGGACTTCAAGGGACTTCAATTAATGCTTTGGTATTATAGTAACATGATACTTTTTGTTAGTGGTAGCTTAGCCTTTACTCTTTCACAGGTACACTGTAAAAATCCCAATTGATGGTTAAAGGGGTGATGAACTGAGGAATCAAATTTTCCTTGAGATTTTGACATCTAAGAGGTCATCATATTATAAGAATATCCTCTTAGTTTTAGAACTGAAAACGTTCTTGTTAGTCCAATAAAAGCTTTTATTGACACCAGCCTCAGCAAACGACTCGTTTTTCAAAGTGGGGAACTTTGACGTCAAAGAGGATAAAACACCACCCCCTCAGAAGAAGATCAAACTACTTCAACACGGCCGGTTTAGCCCCGCCTACCGATTTGCACATTCCACGCATAGCTAAATAACATAGGCCTACCTCGTGATGACAAACCGGATCAAGCTACCGAGCGAGCAATACAAAATATTGTGCAGTGCCTGGTTGTGGAAGAAGACAGTCGCTGCATATGCTTCCTCTGGATTCCAATAGGACTGCATGGATTAATGACGTTCCAGTTGATGAGGGTAAAACATCGTCCGTCTGTTCGCTTTATTTCACTGAGGATTGTTTTGTAAACAAGACTGGATTTGCAGACCAGTTAAGAGTAAAGAACGGTGCTGTGCCGTCTATATTGGATCTGAAAGGAATGGTACAACACACCGACTCTGGGTCGAACATGTACGGGCGAAACATTCCGGTTGCCATTTTACAACATTGGACGTTTTCAAAACAATTTCCCCCAAGTGCATCAACGGGTGAGTTCAAACTCATTATAATATGCAAAACTGTTATCCACTCACAGCAGTGGGCATTTACTTCCAAGTCTTCAGTATGAGACGCCCATAAAAACCAGGCTATTTTCAGCTTGGCTCAAAACTAGGGTACAAAATAGCCTATTACTTATTCATTTAGATGTTTTTGAATGCAAAAACCAAGCGGACGTCATAAGTTGACCTCAGACAACAATATAATAAAATGTAAAAAGCCAGTTCATGACCCCTTAAAAAAAAAAAAAAAAAAAAAAAAAAACGGCCATAAAAATATTGTCAACCAGTGCATTTAAATTAAAAAAAAAAATGCAGATTTTGGTAATTTTGGCACCAATGTTATTAGTATAATAACATTATATCACTTAATTAAATATACGGTTACAAGAATGCCAATACTACATAAATTAATTACAGCTGCAATTACATGCTGGCATTTTTAAAATATAAGAAAAAATATGTATGTACTCAATAAGTCCATTTTATCAAATTATCGATTTCAATGGAAGTATAAAGCCACTTAATAGAAAGTGGGACCAATGATTATGTGGTGTCATGCAGGGACTTCTGGAAATAACCTTTTATTGTTAATTTGACCACAAATTAATTAATAGTTTTTGCTTCCAGAAACCTTTAAAGCTACACTGTGTAACTCTTTTAGTTTATTCTTAGCTAAAAACACTTAGTTCTTTCAAAAATATGTGCTCATTAATGTACATTTACTTCGTTCAAGTAATAAAGTATTCTCGTGAGTGTATAATATGCCATTGAAAATAGATACGGGTAAGGGGTTCTAATGTTGGTCGCCATGTTGCCCCTCCATCTTGAATGTACATTAGCCAAAGAGGGAGATACCCGTTAATTTAAGCTTCGCCTTTCGCGTTTACGTTTGAGTTAACACTCATGGACGAGGTCGAACTGGAAGCCGTGTTAATCTTGGACAACATTGGCCACCGTAGGAGTTAAAACTGAATCGGAATTGAGAGGAACAGAAATGGTCATATACCTTTTCACCGCAAGATGGGGGTAAAAATCACACAGTGTAGCTTTGATTGTACAATAGTAGAATTACATATCTTATGACTAAGTCATTTACAGTTTTTCCACCCACATTTGATAAGGTTTTTACAGTACTCTCTGAGTGTTTGATATAGTAATCTGACAATGTTGATATGCTTGATCTTGGTGGAATAGATCTGCTATGCTGCTGCTGTTGTTGATTATTTCTGCTGCTTCAGTAGCAAGTACGTACGGGATTTGCTACTGCCCACACTTTTTTTTTGTCTTTATCAGCCCCTTTTGTACATCAATGCTTTATACAAATGCTCTCCTGAATTGATACGCACCTAAGCACCCAAGCATGTGTGTGTTTGTTCTTGCACGCTCAGCCTATTCCAGCTTGTTTCCTTAGGCCTAATTGAACAGCACAATAGCATGGAAGATGTTTAATGAACAATGAAATCAGGTCGTTACAAAATGGCCATGACATAGAGGAGGCCCTACTCTGTAGAATGCTTATATTATCAATATTGACTCGTAAATTTGTCCTAGGACAGCAGGGATAGTAAATTACAGCGTGCCACAGGCGCAGCGATAGATCCGCTTCTCTCCTCCGCAGGTAGATGCATAGCAGCAGCGTGCCAGTGCAGAGGTGAAAGGATTGTTGACTGCATAAGCGAGTTCTCTGGCAGGAAGTCAAAGGTTCCCGTGGTTTATCAGGCCTGCTGCCAGCCTGGCAAATGAATGCCTTATTCCCATGCATGCATTGAATTCAAATGCATTTGAGCCTCGTATACCCCGAACCGAATCCAGCCCTTTCTTTCAGAGTGCTTCCTGTCTTCTCAAGCCCTGTAATGTGCCATTGTGCTGAGTATAATGCCACTGACTGCTGACCAGACAGCGAGAGTGATTCCAGAAAATGCTATCACACCCTGATAAGCCATTCAACTAAGAGTAGCCAGACATCAAATCATTCCCAGGGGCATCAATGGACACAAAATTGACAATGCAGAGACTGGAGACTCGTGCACAATCAGGCAGGCGATTGAAAAGAAAAAGAGGAAAAAAGGCTGCCCTTTCAAAGCTCCGAATATAGATAGGACCGAATGGGTAAAACAAGTACATGCTATATTTGCCGGCCAATACTTGCAGATATAATGGGAAACAGGAAATTTCATCTTTAGCTGATGGACAAGGAACAAGCTGGCAGTAATGACCCAAACCCTGTGCACAGGCACTTAGCCAATTTTAATTATGCATGCCATGCGTCCACTGCCCAAATAACCCTGTGCGCTTGTTCCTTGTAAGTGTATCAATCTGATGCAAGCACTATTTACAGCCGTGGAGTAGGCCGGCCCTTGGGGACATAAACTTCCGACTTGGGCTGCGAATGGCTTGAGTAACCTGAAAGTACACACATCAGACATCACACAATGCCTCCATGCTGCCGCAAATAAGGGCCCTCTATTCCGGAGTCTGGGGAGAAAAGAGGTATGTCACTGCTGGCAGAGAAGATGTTACACTTTTGTAAAGCTTTTAGAGTCGGTGGTGTGTTTATCCCAGCAGTCAGGACGCAAGCTGCCACTGCGGTGTCACGGTGCATGTTGCGTGAGTCTATATATGTTTTTGAGACTGTGTGCGTGTGTGTATACATACCTCTGGCTTGTCTACATCGGAGCTGGATTTGGAGCTGTACTGAACTTTGAATGAAGAGCTGCATGACTCAACCAGATGCCTTCAAGTTTCCTTGGCCTCCTGGACAAATTCGGCAGCTAAACAAAATCAGATGTTTCTGTGGTCGAAAATGTCCCTCTCACTGGTGCAGTTGAGTTAGAATGATGAATTTATCGATTTAGGTCTGTCTCATTTCTAAAATTGCATGCACATTTTTAATTTGTAGAAAAAATGATCTGTTAGCATGATCTACTATGACTATTGCCATGACAAAGTATACATTTCATTTCATAACTCATTACAATTAGATCACATTAGTTAGCATTTAAACAGTGTTTATTAATCAATTAGGTTAATGTTGATAATAAATAATAGTATTGTTTATAACTATATAATTATAAATATATTTTTGTTATTTAATTCGCTTTCATTTGTAATTATTTGCATATTTAGAATTAGAAATGAACATTAACCTAGATACTGTTTATTGTTTCATGTTAGCTATATTATATTAATATTGTAAGAATCATTTCCAATATTACAATTGACGTTGTCAGAATTTAGAATTGTTTCATAGGGTATGTTTTACAGGACAACTCCTGTACAATTTTAGCATGATGACGACATTGTAAAGATGATTTCCGTTCGCACGGATCCACGAAAACGACTGACAACGCTGTATAATTCATGCCAGGCCAGTAGTTGGCGATGCCACTTTGTAAGGAAACACTACGCGCCTATTTCAGAACTTCCCCAATGCTTGTTTAACATTAGTTAATGCTTTAGTTAACATGAACAGTGTCTGTAAAAAGCTCTACTGTTTTGTAAGGTTAACTTTCTGTACATATGATATTTACATTAGTTTACATGGCAGTTGACTCACACTAAGTATGAACATTTGTAACTCACCATGTTACCCTAAATATAAAAATACTGTTGAGTAACTTATCAATACTATACACACACAAACAAACACACATATAATATATAAGGCATTGATTTGTTAGTAAACATCTACAGTGAAAAAAAAACATGTTGTTTATGTTTATACAGACTTTACTATCATTACTTGCATTAATTATTTATTAATGGATTGAGTGGACCTTATTGTAGTGTACACTATTCGACATTAACTGATGTCTACTAACATTTGTAGACTCTTTATTAACAGTAATTACCATTAATAAAGCATTTATTAATGGACCGTTATTGTAAAGTGTACACTATTCAACATTAACTGATGTGTTACTAATATTTAGACACATTATTAACCCTACTGTTACCCTCAAATCTGATAACATTGTAATTTAAACCTCCACAATATGATTTTATTTATTTATTTTTTTTACCAAGGTTTGTCTCAGGTAATTTATGTCTTTGTTGACTACTTAAGTAACCTTTTAAGTTGACATCCACCCACCACCCCCCTCCCCACCGCACCTAACCCCACCTAACCCCTTATACATCCAGAATACCCATTGCATGACTATGGACACATTTACAAATCAACATAAAATCTTACTGATTGACCTAAAATTGGAAAAGTATAAATATATTTGGTGTTTTAGTTGTTTTATAATATTTCTAAGTACAGATTTTTGTAATCTATAATATTTGGAAAGAATAACTATTTATTTTATCAAGGATAGTAACACGAGTTATGTTTGGGGTCAATCTCGAAAAAAAGAATTATTAGTTCTCTTGAGATTTTTGTCACGTCATGTGAACTACTAGTGGTTTTTACAATACTACAGATATGGTTATGTTTGGTTAGAGCCCTAAGTATAATATTGAATATACAAAATTACAATGAACATTATAAAACTAAAATTATAACATGTTATAGTGACCTCCAATAAAACAACCAAAACAAATGTGTGAAATTTGAATATTTATTCTGTTTTATTATACGACTAAAAGAGGGTCAAATTGACCCCAAGGAACACTGATGCTACAAAATGCGTACAGGACTTTGAATAAAAATATCAGCAGGTTAATTTGATGCTGTCCCCATTAAATTAGGAACAGTCATTAAATCTGAAGTAAAAGAAAAAAAATTAAATGGGGTCAAATTGACCCCAAAGATGATAGGAGGGTTAACATGACTTACCATTAATAAAGCAGATATAGCAGAGAAGAAGACTTATTTATAGACCATTTTGCAAGATGTAAACAACACTGGTCCAGAAGCACTTCCTGTTTCAGTTTTTTAACACTACATAAAAGCTGGGATAAAATACAACCAACAGAACATATAAAACTGAATCAAAAAGTTAAACAAACATCTTTAAGATGTGTTCTTTACATGTGAAATAACTGAAACAGGAAGTGTTTCTGGACCAGTGTTGTTTACATCTTGCAAAATGGTCTATAGAAAGTGTGTTTGTTTGAGAATGAGAAGATAAGTGCTAAGATGCTATTTCTTATAGGTTGTGAGTGGAGGTTTTTGAAGCTCAACCAACTATGCTTTCCAGTAACCGGTTTCTATAAACTGTGTTTATTTCGACATACGATTCATTTTTATTAAAGATTGAAATGCCTCAACTGTGAAATATGACTGTGAAAGTATAAGCTCTAGCAATTCACCAAAGAGATGTGTACTTAACTGTCTCAAAGGAGGTACAGTCTGTACCAAACCCGTCCGGTGTCACTGCATATTCAGATCTATGCAAATGTAACTCCTACGTAATGAACTGCTGTTACCTCAGACATGTTCATATAAATGCTGGTTCGTCACACACCACAAAATATGCTATGATTTCTTTCCTATTGTTAGATTGAAATTTCCTATTGTTAGAACTCTTAAAGTCCAAGGCTCCGCAATCATGATAACCCAATGTTTTTCTTTCCACTGGCTCGTGCTGTATACTTGTTAGTAAAAGCCTTGATTTTTTTATGCTGTTACATCATGTTGCTTTACAATTCTGCTGATGTTGAGGAATGCTGCACGACTGAAACTCACAGGGAACGTTACATATTCACCAACTTACATCGCCGCTTAACATTTATGCAGGCTGTCATACTGTTGCATATTCATGAGACTTTTAAATCCAGAGGGAGGAGCAAGACAAAACACTTATCAAAGACAATCCACCTTTTTTTTCCTCACACTTTTGCCGAGTGAGAAGTGACAAAATGCTTCCGTGTCTTTATGAACATACAGTACGACACACTCACATCCAAACAGACTCAGTCCATTGGATTTACCAGTCATTCATGGAATGTAATTCTTATATTTTAAACACAGTAATCCTCTTAACATGGATTAGCGTAATGCAATTATAGCTGGGAATTTAAAAAAAAAGAAATGGAATAATAACAATTACATTTCTTTTTCAAATTGAAAGTCCCACATATTTTCCAGTAGCGACGCATGGAAATATTTGAGGTGCCCTACAAAGAAAAATCAGGGAAGGTCCATATGGCACGACAATCTGTAATCAATGAGCACTTCACACCACCAACGGCAGTCATCCACATCTGCTGTGAAGGAAAAATGTTGAGCCACTTAAACAAACGGCCAGCCATTGCTATACGGCACTTAAATCACACATTTGAATAAACATGTACCTAATAGTATCCCATCTTTCTGACATTTCCCAAGCAATAGGAGGACAGCTGCAGGCATCTGTCCTATAGTCCAGATGTTAAGATGGATCTCCCACGTTCAGGGGTGGCAGATGCTCCATTATATCGACTGCCACTAAACATTTCCTCTTCTGAATTATAACTAGCCTCCTCTTTCTCCACGCCGTCTAATAGGCTTAGCAAATAAATGGAGGATTTGAATAAATCACAACCAATAACTCACCTCACAGCCTGTCTTCTCCTCTCCCCAAAACCCATTTACGGACATTAGAGTCCGCTCTCCATAATATTGACAGCTATTAAAATATTTAGCCTTAGTTTAGACAGCTCAGTGCAAATATAATAAAACCCATATCCATGCTTTGTAGACTGATTGTAGGTGAATGGGCAATTTGCAGAGTGTCTGTGTGCATCTTCTTCCCACCACACTGGCTTCACGTTTAATCAGTCAGATTTGCCATTCTGCTTTGCTCACTGGGATTTCCAGTCACTCAACTCGGATTCAGGCGGAATAGCTGCTTTGTGATATGTGCATACCTTAAAATGCCTCATTTTAGCATTTGATTGTAAAATACATGTTTAACCAATTGTGCAGGATTTTTCATAAAAAACCAGTGAGAAGCACTATGTGAATTGACTATGAGCAAGAGAGAGCATGCAACTCCTATGAAGCACAGGTTGAGGATCCAAATGCAGCTTTATTAAGGCAATCCAGAGTCATAATCCATTCAAGAGACAATAGGTCAAAACCACAGGGCAAACAATCAAGAGTCCAAAGCACAGGCTTAAAGGAAAATAACAGGCAGAAGATAAAGACCACAAAATAGGAAGCAGAGTAAAGCGCTCAGAATTGCAGTGTAACAGACAAGACTGAGTGAGTGAAAACAGAGCGTATAAACGCAAACCCATGAGGTAATGACGGAAAGGTGGCTGTAATCCGAACAGCCAATGGGTTATGGGAAATGCAGGTTATATAAGCAGTGCCCTCTGCATTTACATTTGACTCTGACGCTTTTACAGCCTGGGAAAAAACCTAGACAACTTTGGGCAAATTTAGATTTGCTCTGAAAGTTAGTCTGGCAAAGAGGTCATTCAAACCTATTTAGAATCTGTCGTTGGGACGGGCTTTACACGATGACGACAGCGCTGGGATTTTAAAGCAGATTTTGTAGCCTACATTACAAAGATGGATGCCGCCGTCAAACATCACCTGTTCGAATCAGCTATCGTGTCTGTTTTAAGCGATTTGAACGTTTCCTTTTTGTTAAAAAACAAGCAAAGAACAACACTCGGAGATGTTTTTCCGCCGGACGGTTTTTCTGCACTTAATGCCTTGTTCACACTACATGATTTTAAAACGTCAGGCTGAACTGTGCGGTTTACACTACACACTACATGACAAATCAGGAGTGTTTAAGTTGTTGAGCTGTTCACACCACACGACAGACACAACGTGATTGATCCACAACAGGAGGTAACGCACTACACGAGTTGACAACAACTCTGTCACCCAACGATTCTCTCTTGTCTACAAACCACGTTTTGTCACGAAAAATCATGCGATAAGACGAACCGGAAATGACGCAAAACAGCATGTGCGTCAATACCTAGCGAATAAGAGAAAAACACAACATGCGAATATGGGCGTCAGACAAAAACTAGTGCTTCAAACTGTTTGCGCGATGATTTGCTCTGAGAAAAAAAATGCAAAAAAAAAGATTTATCTGGTGACCTCAACCCATGCCTTGCTCTGATTGGCTGGAGCTAATGACATCACTAAGGTTGAGTCGTGCGACAGCTCCGAATATCTAGCATGCTAGATATTTTTTCATTTTTTTTTTTCATTTTTTCATATTTTTTTATTCTTTCATACTAACAGATTGACAGGTGTTCATTGTCCGCTAATCCCCCGCGATTTGCACGCGATAACACCCTGACCTGTCGGCGAGCTCAATGATTTGCAAATCGGGCTTAAAATCCTGTAGTGTGAACTTGGCTTAAGGGAACACGTCACTGTTTTTTTTTTTTTTTGTTTTTTAAATGGGGTTATTCAACATCTCCAATACATTTAGATAGGTGGGCAGTTGGTAACGCTGCCGCTAACTTAGCGTAGCATAATGAATGGAATCCTTTTGTTGCCGGATAGCATGCCATGAGTAAAAGTGATAACCACACAACAACTGAAATCCCCCAACTTCCATCAACAAACCGGCACCAAATATCTTTGATATCTCTGCGCCCAAGTAGCAGTGATTCGATCGCTTTTACTCACGACATGCTATTCGCCATACAAAGGATTCCATTCATTATGCTAAGCTAAGCCAACGGCAGTGCTGCCAAACTAAGACAATGCATGCACTGAGACAAAAATGTGTTTGCCCATCTATCTAAATGTAGGGGAAACGTTGAATAACCTATTTCAAAAAACAGTGGTGTGTTCCTTTAAACTAGCAGACAGACCAATAGGTATTTAGCAGTAGAACTCTTCCTTTCATTCGCTGGAATTAGCTAGAATTCATTAGAACAGATACAAATTACAGCCCTGTCCACCTTCTTATCTTAAACATACTGTTAAATAAAGTGAAAAAGTGAACATTTGTGACACAAGATGAGCACAGACTCTTACCATTGGCTGTGTTGCGTAAGACTTATGAGGGATCAATCACCCCCCATTTGAGTCGGTGCGATTGATTGCTATAACTACAACAGGAATAGCAAGCATTTAACCTAACCTCGTCACATCAGCCTGCCCACTCTAATGAGCAGTCAGCGCTGACAGCCCCAGCAGACCGCTGATCCTCAGCAGGAACACACACAAAAGCACGGCCACTCTGTAGGTAATGCACCAGATCACCAGCATCTACAGATGGATGCCCACTCAATGTATGCGTGCTTCTTTGTGAGTGCTGCAGAGAGCTAGGTACCGTCAGCCTCCACAATGCATCCATCCTGTGCCAGACACTTAGGCAGCAGCCCACCACAGCTCCCCCCTGCCCTCTTCTTCAAGTACAGCCCCCCAGAGACTACTACGGCTACAAAGTATGAAGAATGGCTGTCAATCGCATACCTCAGAAGATTTACCAACCTTAAATTGTGACTGAGTGCATTTGGAGGATGTGGTGGATTGGTGCTGTTCCCAAGAGTGCAGAAAGTCAATATTAAATGATGTTTCTCATTCTTTTCCCCATCCACTCCCTGTATGATTACAGCAAGAAATTGTAAAAATGCATTTTACAGTAGTGTGTGTGGACAAGGGATCGGAATTGCTAAGGAATTTAGTGGTCATATTTCTGTTTTATCGATTCTGGTTCAATAACAGTTCCACTTTGAGGAAATCAAATCAAAAACAATTCAAAAGCAGTCTGTTGAAAAATTATGAGACCCTCGAAGTATAGTATACGGCAGACAAACAGAGATACATCGAAAAGAATTCTTTAAAAAAAATGTTCGTACTGCAGTTTTTTAATGGCATTTCCTGAAATTCAATTATTGGTCCTAACTACATATTAAATTTGTCCATTCATTCACCCTTGTGTATCTTTAATTGAACATTTGAATCATATCAATCTGTCTCAGTGATGTCACGGGATGGGAAGTAGCATACTGATCTGAGTCAGATTAACTTTATAAACACTGACTCAAACATTCACACTCGTTTGTTCGATAGTTGGACTGGACTTTGTATTTTGATTTACTACAACCAGCTTGCCATTTATTCAGAAGTCGTATCATATACATTATGACGAACTGCATCATTCCTTCAGTATGTGGACTTGCGCAATAGCCTATTTGATTCACTAAAATAGATGAGTCCATTAAAATAAGTCTTGAAAGAGTCATTTTTAAGTCTGTTTTTGATTCACTTAAAAGAACCACGAATTATTAAGTCAGTTCGAGAAATCATGAGATTTGTGTAGTAGTTAGATTTCTTTAGATGCTTCTAGTAGTTGTAAAGCGTCGTTAAAAATTAGTGCGTACTGCACCTCTCTACAAATGCCCGTTCGAAAATCTGCAGCTCAACCGAAGAAGTCTCGACCAGAAGTAAATACCTAAATAATTTAGTGTTTGCCAAAGGTTTATTCTACATTGTCTTCTCTGTTTAGCTCCACGTGTTGCTTATAGAATTACAAAGTCCAAAATAAGTCGCAATTTTCTAAGTGCTTTCTGCGTACAGTGATGTGTTAAAATCTCTGATCAGTTCTCTCACGTGGCACACAGCCCTCTTCCCTTAAGTGTCGAACCCACACCATTTATAGCCTCGCAGTAACCTACAATCTTATTATGAGATTTAACTTTGCCTCAACTGGACTTGTAGATGAGCAGTGCTCTAGTCCCGCTCCTCAACTCAACTCAACTCAACTCAACTCAATAAATGACTGGAAATAGTTGTAAGGCGCTATATCGCTCGCGTTATGACAGACAAATCAACCCTGCCATGTCTCTGTCTGTGCGGAATACATAAAGGCTCTGTCTTGAATTAATCACTCGCTCTTTAATGGATCTTTGAGGATAGCGCTTGACGCAGTGAGGAGCTGCAGCTCTTTGTATTCCGAGGCCAAGAGGAACCTTGTGTGTGTGTGTGTGTGTGTGTGTGTGTGTTTTGTTTGCTTGCTGTTTGCAGTTTTTTTTTTTGTGCCCCCCGTCCGATATCTACTGGCTCTTAGAAAATGTCAAGGGGATACATGGTGACATAGGGACCCCGGTTTGGTTACGGAGAGACTCTAGCTTCGCTCTGCGAAAAAGGTGAGTGAGAAATGCTTTAGATTTTCGCATATACGTCGCTTCTAACGTTGGGTTTGTTGAACGAGAAATGAAACGAGTGCAATTGTTGGCTGAGACATGTAGCCTAAGTTATAGGCTACGTGTGGCTTTTGTACAGCCACGTATTTGCAACAAATGCCTCGGTGTGACTTGTCTAACTTATAAATGCATCGTCGAGTGTGTTGAGTTTGACAGCGCGCCTTAACAGACTCGAAATGAACATGAATTCGCTTCGTTTTGCACTAAGGCGTGATTGTATATAGACGTTCAAATGTGCACGCGAGTTCTGAGCGCGTTTCTTTTGGAGTCATTTGGCATTCTGCATGGAATAATTTGACACATACTGACATGATGTGGTCATATATGGAATTCTAAGATACATTAACCAAGGAAACTCTATATGAATTTAGTTGATGGGTTGTTGAACTCTAAAGCGTCTCAGAGATGTTACAGGACTGAATATCTCGTGCTTTAGCCAACATTTCCAGAATGTCGCCAAATGTTTCAGGACCTTGGACAGCAGATAGGTTTAATTTGCCGCTAGAGTTCGCCTTTAACCATAAAAATTACAACTGATGGCCCCTTTCAGCCCTCAGTCGCTATTTTATTGAATCGCGTGAGTGCGATTTGTACATGGCAAATACGCTTATCGTAGCTAAGCCTATCTGTTTACACCAACACAGCTCCGAAAGTTTGCCAGTCTAGTAGCCTATTTCCAGTATGATTATAACCATGCAAAAGCGCTGCTTACTGTATATCTAAAATACAATTTGGTTTTCCAGTTGTGTGTAGAGTTGCTGTTGAGTGAAAAAGCCGTGCATGAGTTTCTCCCTGAGGACTGCACGTTAAGATTGCTAAATTAAGAAATCATTTGAAGCTAGTAGTCTAATAAATTATTCAGAGACATTATAATTGAGTTGAGATTGAATATATGGCGCAGACATCCTTTGGAGTAAGTCAGAATTCAAAGAATTAGCCTATATGGAGTAGATTAAGTGATTTCATAAAACATTGAGATCAGGAAAAATAACACTTTACAAACATACTCTGTTTAAAAAAAGTGCTGAAGGGGTTTAAATAGAAAAGACATGAAAAATTCCCAAACCTAATCTTGTATACTAGGAGTATCAGTGCAAATGCCTAGTTATCTGTGTTGCATTCTTGAAATATTTGCATCCAATTGGATGTGCATCCTAACTGACATAACTGTACAGTTAAATGAACTTTGAGAGTCACTCTCAGAAATATCCAAAGCATATTAGGTCACCAAGTAACACAGTTCATAATATAAGAAATTAGCTTAGTCCGGCATGCTACTGTCAGAGCAGTGTATTGTAAGAACTTGATCAGCAAACGAAAAAAGGTGTTTCAACTTATAAGCACCCCTTTAAAAGACACAAATGCATTTAGCAGGACAAACATGCACATTTGACAGGCCAAAACGTTTGTTAAATGAAAGATTTTGTATTTTGAGACTGATAAATGACTCTCTGAGTTCTCAAAACCAAAAATATTAGGATTTTAAAAGCTTTTTCAGTGGAAATTAACTAAATAATTTTGGTCTTACTTTTATTTTGACTGTAACAGGTTGCCTATCCTGCAAACTATTGTTGTAGCTTAAAATAATCAATGTTTTTTTTTTAATTGTAATAAATGCCATGAACATGCAAGTCGTATGTGTGTTAAATATCTTAACTAAAGACCCTCTGGAGTATATTCAGAGTACCCGATTGAAAACCTTGTGTCAGAATGATTATTATTATTATTTGGGATTTTAGCGCATGTTGGTATCATTGCTGAAAAAATCATTCACCACAGCCTGTACATAGATGACCGATGGTTAATCGCACTCTTTAGGCAACATCAGATACACTGAGAATCTCCACCCTCACTTTAATTCATTGGTAAAGGGCAAATCTAAATCATTCTGAAAATCAAATCTAAATAAGTCGTCAGGAGGAATTACTCAAGAGCTGCGCCTAACCATAACGTAACGTTCAACAAAGAGTTGCGTTGTTTAAAAAAACCAAACATAATTTGCTAGATGTGTGCATCTGTCCTCCCCTCTCTCTCTCTCTCTCTCTCTCTCTCTCCCTCCATCTCTCTTATCTTGATTATGCAGCTTGAAGATTGAGTCAGCTGTTTTGTATGCAAGGTGTCTGAGCCAGGCTCTTTGTGGAGGAGAGAGCAATCGTGCCGCGGATACAGAGAAAGAGAGAGATGGATAGACAGACAGATAGACAAAGTGAGCAAAGATGGCAAGATGGGAGTAAAAAAAATGGTATGTCTATGTGCGGTGTTGCATTAGCACTCTCATATTAATATCATATTATCTAGCTTTATAAAAAGCGTCCTTTTTGCCTGCTACACTCACATAGGGCATAACGAATGATAAATTATGTAGCCACCCCAATGTGCTCACTTAATACATAGAGTCATAAAACACAAGTGCAATTGTTGGTGATATGTGAGGTAGAAGGCTTTTACAGCCCCACTGAGTGTGTTGATAATTGATAAAGACTGTTCCGAACCAATCATTCTGAGAGATGAGTGCCGTGATCCAGAGTACAGAGGAGAATAAAAGAGAATATTTACATAGGTGAGGCAAACGCAGCTATCAAAACTATGAGATATTTGAAATTATAGCTTCATTATCATAATGTTAGTTTGTTTTTGTGTCTATAGCTGCGGTACAAATGGAGTATTAAATAACTACTGAAATGCTTTGGCTGTTAAGATGTTAATAACTAGAATATTACTAATTACTAAATAGAACTGTTTCACTTTTTCAAGTTTGGGGTTGAAAAGATTTAATGTTTTTGAAAATAGAAATCCCTTATGCTCACCAGTGCTGCATTTATTTGATTAAAAAATACAGTTAAAATAATAATATTGTGAAATATTGTTTTCTCTGTTAATATATTTTTAACGTTTAACATATTCCCGTAAAGCTGAATTTCCAATCGCTATTACTCCCGTCTTCAGTGTCACATGTCACATTCTAATAGGCTGATTTCAAGAAACATTCATTATTATCAATCTTGAAAACAGTTGTGCTGCTTAATATTTTTGTGCAAACCAGCATCATACATGTTTTTTTCATGTTTCTTTGATGAATAGAATGTTTAATGCCTGGTTCAGATTACACGATTTTAAACCGATTTTGGCACGATCCGTTTGACGTAGGGCGTCGTGGGGATTCGTAAACGACAATGGGGGTCGGGACGCAAGATTCGATCGTATCATCTCGTATAGTGTGTCATAGTGGGCGACAACCTACGCCGCGTCTGCGATGCTTCACGACATCACGACAAAAAGACTAGCATGTTTATTTTTTTAACGGTCGTCCACGACGGTTTCGTCACATGTCTGAAGTTGACCAATAGGAGCACAGAAGCTTTTCTGTACACAACTTTCAAAAATAGTGAAACGAAAGAGAGTCGATGGTGCTAACGTTAAAACTAAAAGTAAAAATATATTAGAAAACAATATTTTACCTTAAGTTCTCTTTTTGGATTGACAGCCTATACTGTCCTCTTCGAGCAATCCAGAAACGTGTCCATTGGCTGGTTTTCTTTCTTTTTTTTTACTTTTTTCTGAACACAGGACAGCCAATACAACACTCACCGCTTCATCCATTGTTTGTGTTACGTTCGTAGTTTCTAGTAGTTTCTACTACTTTCGCCTTCTCGATGACATCACGCACGCCGTTAAAGACTAGCTTGCCACAAGACTAGCTTACAGCAAACAACGAAGCAGACTATATACACGTTGAGCAAGCAATCTCATTGGCTGCAGATGAATTATTCTTAATTAGAATAATTAAAAGATTAATGTTAAGACATAAAACATGCATCTGATTAATTTTAGACATGCATAGTTTATTCATAAGATACCAATTTTGCTTGTAGCTGTATTTTAGAAAAGCTACAGGTAGGCAGTCACTTATCTGGGTATAAACACCGCGGATAGACCTCTTGGTATCATGCAGGAATGTGACATGACTATATGAGACTGGAAGGACCCTATCTTTATTCATACGCCAGTCTCCTAGAACTGAGGCGGAGGAGGTTGAATAGGGAAGGAGGGGCTGTCCGTGGTCCTGAACACCCATGAGAGGCTGTTGGACTGAAGTGGAATATTGGGCTTTGATTTGTTGTGATATGAAGTATGTACTTTAGATAGATGTTTTTTGTTTACACATTGAGACGGCAGTCTTTTGATTTTTAAATTGATGGGGATGTTGTAAGCCTGTGGCGATGTCCCTTGCGCTTCAACGCACATTAGCAGCTGGATATGTCTTGTTGCAAACAAAGGTTTTACTATACCTGAATGCTTGAGGGCCTTCAATACAGTGACATGGACATTCAAGGTCTGTTTTTGAATGATTTGTTTTTTTTTTCCACTTTTCTTATCCCGGGCACAATACCTCTTGGCAGCAATGCACTGCCGTGTTGGGAGGGACTGACTGGAGGCTGACAGCAAGTGTTAAGCCTTGCGACAGCTTGAAATTGACAAGTAATTAAAATTTGAAGCAAATGTTCAGAAAGGGGAAAATGGAGGTTTCAGTGAGCATCCGGTGGCCTACAGTGTGTTAAATAAGTGACTGGAACTCGCAGATAAGGCCGAAATTACAAATCTGATGTCCTTACAGCCTTTGCCCTTGAGTTCTGTTTTATTTCAATTTAGCAAAGCAAAGATTGCACAGTTGTTGCGATTGTATCTCTTGGAAAGCACACAAATGGCATTAACAGCTTCACCTTGAATCAGCAGCTTGTATGAGTCATTAAGCGCATGGATAGCGATTACAGAGCGGTATGGGCCATTCCAACCCTGCAAGCACCGTGGCGAAGTTTGCTTTGGAGATTGCAACTCTAACACTGAAGATGTCACTGTCAGTCGCAGCTGTATTAAATGCAAATGATGCTCTTGCTATTAGGATAAGATAACATTTACTAAGCGGGAGCAGTGTTTTGGAACTGTTGGTGAAACAGATAGTCCCTAAATAACCTATGTGTAGTTAGTGAAGGATACAGTTCTGGAGAGTGCATGCAAATTAGTTTTGCGATAGATCTGGAATCTTGCTTACAGCATAAACCGGTTGCAGTTAAGTCCAAACAGTATTTCATATTGCTAAATCGATGTGGCTATGGCATGGGTCAATTGAGCTTATTTTTTGTCTAATCTATTTATTTATTCAATAATACAATTTATAACACACACACACAGTTATGTATATATATATATACATATAGGTGCAACCTATACATACAGCAAAAATTAAAAATTATTACAGGAAATTATATTATTTTATTGTCATATAGAATTTATTTATATGGTGATTGAGATCGGTTCAGTCGCATAATGAAGCGCAATGAAAATATGTTATTGCTACTTGATTTTTTTTTTCCATCTTTAGCACTTATATATCATTGACCCATACACTGAGACCAGTTTAAGCATCTCTTTTCATTAATGTCTATTGCTAGAAATTACTGTGCAGTTTTCTCTTATTATGGGCAAATCCTTTAGTGATCAGGCATGACGACCGGGAGCATAAGGGATATTGAACGTTTCCACCCCTTCGTCGTCGTCATCCCTCCTGCGAAGTAATTAGAGGTCTGGATACAGAGTAGCATGGCTGCAAAATCCATTAAAGCTGGTAATACATAACAGGTTTGTCAATGCTCACTTCAGAGGTTATTTTATTGATTGAGTTTTTGAGCAGCCAGTCACTCTCCTCATGAGTTCTTTCTCTCTTGCTGTTATATTCTCATGTGTGCTTGGCTGATGAATATACATAGTGCAGATATCAATCAGATTGCCATGCTTTTAGAGGTTATAAGATCAGTGTAATCATAAATCATGGGTGTATCGATAAAATGTGTGATTCATGTGACAAAGCAAAAGTTGTATCATTTTTCTTTACTAAACACACATTAAAGGTCACTTTCACAAAAACTTTTACATACATGCTGCTCACATATTATTGTATCAGAGTTTGTGCTGAATATAGTGTAATTAGACTTAGAGTATATATAGTGTAATTAGACTAACAATTTATTTTGATGCTCCACAATAGACATTCCACTAACTATAACTTTGCAACGACATATAAACGTATTACTAACATGAACCGAACCTAACTGTCTACTACATAATATAAATAATAAGCACAATAAAAGTGAAGCTATTTGAGAAAAGCTTCCTTTTTTAATATAAAAGTGTGTGTGCTACAGTTCAAAAGTGTTTACAAATTTTTTTATGCTCATCAAGGCGACATTTGTTTAATCAAAAATACATAAAGATTGTTTGCTCAAATAAAAGTATTTGAAACATTAATACAATTTAAAATAACTGTTTCCTATTTTAAAATATGTTGAAAATGAAATGTATTCCTGAAATGTCAAAGTTGAATTTTTGCTGCTAAATTTGAGCTTTTTTAATAATAGCTTTTTTTTTTAAAATATATATACATCTTTTGTAACAGCATCAAGTTATTCCCTCTTTGTTGAATACAATTATTAATAATAATAAAAAGAAAATTGTACTTACCCAAATCGTGGGAATGGTATGAATGTGTGTTTTCCATAAAAATATTAACAGCAAAATCTTTGTTTTCAACCATGATAATAATAAGAAATGTTTCTAAAATCCAGTTAGAATGACACATAAACTTTAGTCAGGGTTCCATCATAGTGTCATAGTATTTAACAGGATCAATATTCTTGATCACTCTGCATGTCAAGCAAGAGCTGACGCTTGCATATACTTCACATACTCACTGTAAAATTGCTTCCTATTGAATGAAATGTCCATATAGCAATCACTGTAATTAGTTCACATTGGAACTCAAGGTCTGTGAAATGACTCCAATGCCAAAGCCAATATAATACTTGTGAGGCAGTCCAAATACACCGTCTAAGAGTATTTCAGGGAACTCTCAATATAAAGCATGAATCCAGTAATGTGCAGTTCTTAATAATGCTTTTGGCTGGATGGAAAAGCGTTGTGTCCTTTCATACTCTTCTCATGATCAATACTTTCTATTTCTACTTTCTTGAATGAACGACACGCTGGCTCACTGTGAATGCTGTGTTTTTAGTTCAGTGACAGACACCATGAACTGTACATTTTGTTTGTAAAATGCATAGTTAAAAAACTGAAAGTGTGTGTTTGTAAACTACAATATAACAATGGCAATAGTTTTGATGGTGATGTTGATAGAGATAGAGCTTTAGAGATGATAGAGATTTTCTTCATACAAAATTATTTACTATAATTAATTACATATCCATTATAATTGTAATTCCAGTGTAGGCAAACTCAAGCCTTTCTTCTTACATTCTTAAACAACTGTAGGTTGGATTCAAATGTAGTAGGTTTATTAAAGATGCAGTTGAGCGTTTTTCCTCTTTGTCGCCATCTCTGTTTGAAATATGCAATTGCAGTCATTCACGGAATTATCAACTTTACGTGTATATATATATATATATATATATATATATATATATATATATATATATATATATATATATATGTATTATTTTACACTAATAATCAAATGTCAGTACACTGTTATAAAAATATTTTTGAAGTAAGTAAACATTATTTTAATGTTTTTATGAGAAAATACAAGAAATAGTGTTTCTACTTTAAATTTTCATGTTTAAACTGAATGTGTTACTTGCAGTTTGTTTGTAATTACTTAAGATATTTACTAGCAATTTCTGAGTAAAAACAATTATCTGTGCCATTCTTTTTCAGTACACATTTTCAAGTCATTTTGATTGTATATATGTTAATCAGACCACTTCGTTAGCTGTGTGTCAAGTCACTCTCATTCGAGTATTAGACTGTCTGCTTAATATCTGCTAACACTTTATTTTGATGCTCCTGAACAGACAATCTACTGGCTATAAGTAATTTTGCAACTACGTCAACTTATTCGAATCCTACCAGTCTACCGATAGCACTCTAATGAGAGTTAGTAGAGATTTAGGTGCAACATTCCTTATTGTCAACAAAATGTGTTAAAGGGACCATCAAAATTAAGTGAAACCAAGTTTAAAATGCCATTTTGTTTCAGAGCTGCATCGTTTGTTTCATGAGTAGAACTACGTGTTAAGCAATAGTTTTAAATCTCGAACACTTCTGGAAACATGGTCTGTCACTTTGCACTCCATTTGAAAATGAAGAAATTGCAACGGTTCGTTTATTACGTTTCAAGATTTGACTCATTGCCTAGTGGGACAGAATAAGATGAGATATTAGAAATGTGTTGAGAAAGAAAGTGTAGAAATAAATTGAGAAACAGGTGCATGGAAACAGCCAAACTACCATCTGCTAGAAAATGCTTTAGGCCTCTGGAAGAACAACAACAACAAAACACAACAACACTGTCTCATACTTGCAGATCTGATTAATGTCTTTGTCTGCTCACCAAAGACAATTCAAACAGATTGGAAAAATGTGTATAATGGGATGTCTCTCAGGAAATGAAATGGGAAACAAAGGTAATATCACTCACTGTGTGGTGCTGTACATATGGTGGTAGAGAAGGAAAAAGCTGTGAAAGCAAACACCATGTCTGTCTTTGTGTCAAGTATGTCACTGTTTACCCTCTCCTGGGGAAAAGCTCATTTATAATCTGACTGTGTGGCTTGTTCATCACAGTAAATAATAGGCTACTTCATGCCCACATGACAATTCAAACAGTCCACTCTTCAGATTTCACTCAGTCCCATCCTCTCCCCCTTTGAATCTGCACGGCAATTTATCCGTGTGTAGAGCCGTATCACGTTCGGACAGAGCGCCTTCTTTTTTTCTTTCTGACAGACTTATCTTGTTCATGGGGAGAAGTTTACGAGAGGATGTTTTTCTCTGACAGCATCACAAAGGAAAGAGTCGGGCAGGTCATCGGTCCATAGTCAAACACGCCGTTAGCGTGAACTGTGCACTCTACAAAGAGCGGATATCAAATATTTTCCATCCTTTTAGGACGTCTTTTTGTGTTCTTTTGTAAGCGGCCATCACAACATTTACACAAAACTTGAACATCAAATACAAATGTTGGTCAGTTGGAATAACGTGTTTCTATGACCTATTTATGCAAATAAATCAGCCTGCAAATAAACAAAAAAATACAGTTAAAGGTACAATATGCAGGATTTTTGCCGTAAAATATCCAAAAACCACTAGGCCAATGTTATATATTTTGTTTAGTCGATTACTTACAATAGCCCAAATGTTTCAAACTATTTGTAAATCATGAGAAAATTGCGATTTTTAACCAAGGAAATAGGGCGTGTGAGCAGGGGTGAGGAGTCATATTCACGTTACCTCCGTTTTCCACCAGGTTTGACCTCGTACTGCAATAGTAACCATGGCAACAGACGTGGACAACTGGGTCGGTTATGCCCGATATGCGTGTTCAACAGCGTGAGCGTCCCTAGCAGGGTTTTGTTGAAACATTATAGACCATGGCAAGCAGACTTTGAGACACAAAGAGGACTAAAACGAAGATCAACATCTTTCGAGATGCCGAGAGCTCCACGTCCACGGCTAACTTCGACTTGACAGAGACGCGAGTGTTGCATGTTACTTTAGCAAACAGGTGAGCAAATTAATGTATATAAAACTGATCAATGTTATGTAGTTCAACATGATGAAAAGTTAGAATATGATCTGTATGTTAATCTAGCTTAGTCTCAAAGAGCCAACAAACAACCTAACTAATATTCAACACACTCAAATGCTGTTCAGTGTGATAGTGAAACTGTTAGAGCAAGTGAAGCAGCGCTGCGTTACCTCAAGTTTAATTCCTCTAATAAACTGACCTGTGTGAGTAATTCAGCGTGTAGTTCGGTAGAATTAAATGTCCTTATTCCTTTATATCCGCGGGACTCGCGTTGCGTGAGGCGCTGGTATACGTCTAGCAATCGCGCAGTGCTTCATACTACAGTCATGTTAAAAACATCAATGTATTCACTCATCCATAAAAGATCGACGACAAGATCCATAATTCCGCTTAAAGCGGAATATACGTCATTAATATACGCCTTTGTTATTGTAAGAGGTTAGCGACCCCTGTTGTTGAAACAATCTTGCATATTGTACCTTTAATTTTTTTGTACAGTTTAGATATTTTCCTAGATTGTTTTTGAGAACCTCTTGACCCAATTGAAATGATGGACCCACATTTCTCATG
Source organism: Pimephales promelas (assembly GCF_016745375.1). The sequence continues at coordinate 144,097 of NW_024121200.1, read as the reverse complement.
CAACTTATCAATGCCGCTTCCTCCAATAAATAAATCAATATAAAATCAGCACTGTGGAATGTTTAAAGTATGAGGAAACGTTTTCAACGACTTTTGCAACCAACCGTTCAGAGAAATAGCTTTGATACTTAACAGTGAGGAATATTTTCTGAGGTGTCTGTAGAGTTGTCTAGCAGGCTTGTGGAGCATTGTTGATGCTGAATGTGAGCAAGCCCTTAACAAGAACCTGTTACATATTAATATGACAAAGCCAAAAGGGCAGAGATTCTATGACCAATATCTTGCTAATGTGCACCATTGATCCCTGCTTTTTCCGGGATACCATTAAGGACTCCTATAGTTGTTCAAAGTTCAGGAGATAATTAAGTAAAATGTCTTTTAAACTCTATTGAGTGCAGATTGCACCCACTGCCAAGATGGGTTTTAATGCATCAGATTTTAAGGGCCTCTAAGCATTTCTGCCACGATGGACCATAAATTTCACTTTTGGCTGGCACAGGCTTACCTCAGAGCAAGCATCTGTCCATAATTAAGGGCCGGGGATTGTTTTATATCATTTATCTGATGCCTATTTAAGAGGTCACATGATTCTTTCATTAGAAATCGTTGGGAAATCAACTGATATCCCCTTGCAGTGTGGAGATAAAGAGCACAGTTGCCATAGAAACTGTCTCTGAAGTTGCCGGAAAACATACAGTCCTAGCGTCTACTTATTAAAAATGTGCCAATATTCACACAGTTTGTTGGCTACGCTCTATGCTAACATTCCAATTAGACTGTATCGCTACACCGAGGATGGGACCTCTGCTCAGACCTCTTTTAGCGTTAATTTCATTCAGAGGTTTACATGCATCTGTATATAATTACAGTGCGTACATCACTCTTGAAAGATTCAAGCTCCATATTGGTTAAAAAAATTTGTTGTTAGCTTGATATAAGCCTGCTGGTTTGACAATCTGCTTTAATATCACATCCAGACACTCTTGAAGTGGAGGCAGACATCTTAATCGCTTTAATGAGTTTATTGGAGACTCAGGACTTTTTTTTATATACATTTAAAAAAATATATACACACATTTAACTATTTTCATCGCAACTCTCTCCTATTATCCCTAGGCCATCTTTTTTTTTCTGTTTTGTTGTTGAGCTCTGAGAACTAAATGAGGTGTATTTGACAGAGTAAGAGTATAGAGCTACAAAATGAAGCAGATATCACCGTTCAGATAATTTGATCTTGGAAGAATTTGATGAAAGATGTTGGAGTTTATATCTTAGCAAATCTAATCACAGTGTCATTGTTGCTATCTCTTTTGAAACTCCGGAGGACACACATCTGAGAAAAAAAATCGGAAGAGAAATCTTACAAGAAGGTGATTTGAGCATTTAATCTCATTGTTGTCTAGCAGAAACAATTGGGATATTAAAGAGAGATCTCACTGGCGATTTGTCTTTTTCCTGTGGCCTTTTCTTGAATCCGTATTGGGAATGAGTGAGACGAAACGGCAAAAAGCTACAGATTATTTTGCAGCCTTTTAAAAAGTGTTTGTCACTTGTTGTTTTGCCTCGAGTGGTTCCAGCCATGTAGACCTCTGCCTAGTCATTTCCACAAAAGCGGCCAATCCGATGATGATGGATTGCAGCCTAATGAAGGTGGACGTAGCATTGGGCTTTCAGGGCAGCAACTTCACACAGCAACACCTACTGAATTAAATCAATTTAACTCAGTATATTTGTGTGCCCTTAGCAATAAATTCGATCTCACTGCATGCCAAGCTTAAAGAAAGCCTTTTTTACGGCTTTCCCAATTCAGATCACACTGTGACATGCATTCAACCGCCTTTTCTTCCCCCGTCTGTTCACAGGCTTTGCCAAAGTCCAGGTGGATTTCAGTAATTACGTTGGCATGTCAATGCGAAATGATCAAAACCCATCCCTCGTTTTCACGTAAAAACAGTCTCGCCAAATGAGACGATAATACGCGAGTCCTTCACGGCAGCCTTGCCCGTGTTGTATGAGGATGATTTGCAGGCCTGCGGTTTTAATGATCATTATCCTGGCCCGACAGCTGGTAGAAACAGTGGTGCCTCCCCAGCTGCAGCGCGTGAGACTGATGCTCCACCTGTTGTCTCCTTACCCACATGCCCACTGCTTCTCATTAAACAGCGCCGGCTTTCACAGCCAATCAGAATGACCCACTGATTACCTATTGTGAAGGCGGGAAAAGACTGGAAGAGAGAGATACTGTAAAAGAGAGCGAGAGAGGGAAAAGGGGAACACGAAAAGCACTTTCTCACCATGGGATTGGAGATTGCAGCGCGTGTGAGGTGTTATCCTGAAGATAAATATGGATATTCACAAAAGTACTGCGTGCCAATTACAGCTTCTCACTTCAGCGCTGGACCACCTGAGCCAGAAAGCAGTAAGAGAGTGTGAGAACGATCTCCTCTGGGCTCTACTTGAGTAAAAAAGCAGGGAAAAAGAAGAACGTGATCAGGCTGCGCTGTGGGTATTTACCTCCATCTGATCCTATCACTTTTACACAGCCGTGGAGTAAGTGTACACGCTGTTAAAGCGTCCCATAGATTTAAACCAGGCACACTCCAGTTTTACAGAGCTATCAGATGCCAGTAAAGAAGGATATTCCAGCCTAATTTTGTCGTTTTTTGTGCTTGTGTGTGTGTATTCTTGAATAAGAGTAAATGATCAAGCCATTCTCAAATGAGGCTTTTAAAATCTAGATCGATTAGTAATGAAATATTTAACTTGCAGGGTTATAAAAGGCAATCAATGAAATGTGCACTTGATGAAAAGTCAGGGGTGGTTTGGTGCTCTATTTTTCCATTTGTATTTTTTTTCTGGAGTCAGAAGAAATCAGTCTGTAAATAAAGGCTCTACATTTTGGACTGGATAAAAGAAAAGCAAGTAAAGAGGTTACTGTTGGCCTTAAATGGGAAGGCTATGCCATGGCCAAAAGCGTAGTCTTTCTTAAAAGGGCTTTAGAATTATGTGGATCATTGCTCTAATTCTTCATTTCTTGTTGATATTTCCCTCATAAATGCATGCGAGTGTTCTCTGCTGTAGGTTAGCTTCAACATTTTGTGCTTATACAGAAAAACTAATTGCACAACCACCTCAGAGCACCTCAGAAATTCACTTTTTCTTTTTTAAACAAGCTCTCTCTTGTACCTTCATTGTGGAAAGGGTTATTTGCTTACAAACATGGTGCAGTTTGCCCACATTAACTTTCCTAGTAAGAAATGCAATGCATTTTCTATTCTCTCCACCCCCAACAAACCCAGACCAATTCCTTCCTTCATTCGTATTTCCTAAATGTAATAACCAAATCTAAAAATCCCTCCAAGGATGTGCTCAGGTAATCGGCAAGACAATAACAGAAGTGCTGTCCTTCCTGCGGCAAACCAAACCAAATCCAATCTTATTTGATTAACATTACATAATTCACCTGATTAGCTATGACTTATGACCTTTGAATTAATCAACCCACTCAGTTCATACGCTGTCAACCTTATTTGTTATGAGTGTGACTTTTATTGCTCCTCTCCACCCATGAGAGTGGAGCATGCTGGTAAAAATACAGTAAAGCGCCGAGGCTCTTAAGGCACCAAGCTGCTTAAAACAACGAGGGGTGGGCACATTAATCACGTTATAAAAAGGCAGAAAATCCAATTAATTCTATTTGATATTCCAATAAGATCTGGGTCTGATTAAACACTCTAATCTCTTCTGACCACCATACAAATCCACATTACCCATATTCAGAACAGTGGGGAATATCTCCCTGAGTGGAAAAGAGACTTTTTTTTTTAATCCAAACAACTGTATCACTAACTGTCTGATCATATTTTCACGGTTAAATGCTTATCTCTGGTGGTTCGTGCTTTTTTCCTGTGTACTTTTAATTAGAGCGGTTGTGTCTTTCACCTCTCATTAATCACATTGCTCCAGAAACCTCTTATGCTATGAGCCTTGGTAGAGCCAATGCTTGTTTCATCGTATATATATATATATATATATATATATATATATATATATATATATTAGGGGTTTCATCAACTAGTCGACTAGTCGACTAGTCGACTGTCACAACCACTAGTTGGCGCTGTTGGCCTTAGTCGACTAGTCGGAAACAAAATGATGACATATATATAGATATATTTTTTTTGTTAACTATCCCTTTAAATACAAGCGGCAGTATACTATAAGCACTATAAGGCGCACCTTCAATGACCTATTTTAGAACATTTTTCAAACGTTTGACTGGGTTTGCATTATGCATCCACTAGATGTGCTAAAGGGAATGCAGCGAGTGCGCGGCGTGGGAGGTGAGGCGTTTATTTAAGCGTGAGCGCGCGGGGCGGGCACGTAACTTACATTCGCAGCCTGCTGACAGCAGTGTCTGTTCGTGTGTGTGTTAGAGAGAGCGCTCGTGAGCGGGAGATATTTTATACGAGGTTGAACTGGCCGTGTGACAAAGCGGGCATAAGATGGACACGAGCGCGAGCAATTGATCCATATATAATGTGCTCCGGATTATAAAGTTTGAGAAAAGGCCGGATTGAGAAAATTAAAGGCTTTTAAGTGCGCTTTATAGTGCGGAAAATACGAGTACTACTCTCGCTTTTAGACCAGCACGCGACGTGTTTAATTAATATAGACGCATATTAGCACCAGATTTTCTCTCAAATGTTTGCTTTCACTTTCTATATGGGGAGGCTGCACTTTAGACATAACCAATTCTGTTTATGTAAAAATTGTGTGTATTTAACAGTATTAGCATAATAAGACTTGAAAGATAACTTAGTCCAGTATTCAGGCGCTGTTTGACAGGCTTCTAATGCCTGTGAGCGTCGGGGATATGCCGCGCGCTCAGGAAAGCGCACGTTAGAACAGCGCGTGAATTAAATGTTTAACCGGCAAGGCTTATGCAAACAATGAACTTTTGTGAATTGCAGTGTCCCGTACCTATTCCTTAACGTGTGATGTGTAGGCTACGTCGCGTTGTACAGTTGAGAGGCGCCAGAACTGATAGAATGCACTGTAACACGATACTACTACTACCATATTTCTTCAAAAGCAGATCGTGGAGACATTTACTATTCGTGTTGTCGCACACCCCTAGGCTAGAATAAACCATTTAACGACTAGTCAACTAGTCGTCGACTGTTATGCAAAACTAGTCGACTAGCAAAAATCAGTAGTTGTGAAACCCCTAATATATATATATATATATATTTATGACTCGGCTTCTCTGTATCCCAACAAAGCGGTGTTTCTCCGTGTGGAAATGTTGTGAAGAGAGCATGGCAAAAGCAGGTCTCATCTCATCAGCAGAGCACAGTCCTGGTTAAATATGCAAGAAGCCTTTCTGCTAGACATTCCCTCAGGAGATGGACCAGAAGCTGCTCCATCTAATCTGTGAAGAAGAGGAAGGGTGCTCTGAAGGATACACTGTCCCTTGTCCCTTGTTGCACATATCTTACACGTCACCTATGTTTACACCAAATGGTCACAAAATGTGCCGCGTTGAGTGACATATAAAACTTTTATTAATACTCAGTACTGTAAGTTCTTATGTCGAAATGATGACTAAATGAAAGCTTTAGCATAAGTTCTGCCAGGAAGACTTAATTACTGCGTTACTTAGTTACATTTAAATCTATTAGATCACATCCTTATTCTTACTGCATAAGAGTGGTACTTACACATGTTTGAGCCCACTCGTACAGTTTTGGGAACCTGGCTTCAGCTTCCCAACCTGTCCTGGTGGGTCGTCAGGACCATCAGACTCTGCTATGCGATTCAGTAAGCATAATCTCCTCCCCGCTTCTGAGGAGTCTGCTACACTATGGTCATTGCGAAAGGGAACGTCTCAGTTACGTATGTTACCTTTCGTTTCCTGAGTAGGTAACGGAGACACAGTGTTGGGGAGTAGTTAACTACAAGTAGCGAAGCTACTAACTTAACTACATTTTTCAGTAGCTTGGCAGTAGCTCAGTTGCTTTTTAAACAGTGTAGCTTTTCCAGTAGCTAACTACTTTTTGCAGCAAGTAGCGGTGTAGCGCGAGCAAAAGCTACATTGCTACATTGTCGAGCCTGCACGAATCAGCCCGATGCAAGGATATTCTTCTTCTTGTTAGATTACAAACTCATTTTTTGCCATTACCGCCACCTGTTGTTTAATCACGCATCTTGCGGCTAACGGTTCACTGACGTAAAGAAGTGGGTTGACAGTGACACACCCAGGTGACGGCAGATTTTGAGGATGGAGAAACAAACGTTAATTACCCATGGCCTTATTTGTCCAAGTTCAATCGTTATTTTTGAGAAAATGTTCTAAATGCAATTTATGTTGAATGTATATTTCGTTCTTGCAATGTTGTAGGCTATTTGTTACAATTTTGCACTTTTGACAAACAGTCTGAGATATTTGAGTGTTGTGTGTAATAAAACAATACTCTATGAAATCATAATTGTATTGCATTGTTTTAAACACTAAATATTTGAATTAAAACATTCATCAGACACTTATTTAATTATTTATAATTATATAATTTATAACATCTTATGATGATAATTGATAATATAATATTTATAATATGTTGTTCAAAAAGTAAAAGTAGTTTCAATGTAGCTAGCTACTTTTGGATAGTAACTTGTAGTGTAGCTAACTACTCTTCCAAAAGGGTAGCTTGACTGTAGTTTAACTACCTCAACGTACGAGTAGCTTGTAGCTTGTCAAACCACAGTTTCAGAGTAGCTTCCCCAACACTGCGGAGACGTTACATCTTCCTGCCACTTCCGCTATTCTGGTGGAACACCAAGCTCAGTATTGGCTCCTCAGCAGGGAAACATGTCTGCATTCTGCCAACGTTCTTCCTTATATACCCACGAGGTGACGAGTTACTCTATGCAAATTCAGCAGACCCATGGCATTTCTTTGCCATTGGCTCATTTTGTAACAATCATTTTGTAATCATAAATAATGAGTGTTACTTCTTTTACTTACTTCTCCATGAGTGCCACTAAAGGAGAAACCACAACGACCACAGGCTTTTCATCACGTCCCATCTTCTTAACGACTGTAAGAGCCAGCTGATAAGTTACACTTTTCCCGAATCATTTAGGAAGGACGCCAAAAATATCTTTCCGATCGACAAATGCCTTGATTTCAGTTCTCTGTTTGTCTATTAAAATGAATGCGCTGTCGATTTATTTTTACAAAAGACACGACAGCGGAATCTATACATCTCAATTCTCCAGCTGCAGTCATCTTTGACAAGCGCACTTTGATGACGTGAGGATTACGTTACTGAAGACCACCTGTCAATCATCGTATAAAGCCCGCCCTGGCAATTTGATTGGCCCGATGATTTCTGAATCATAATTACTCCTCAATGGATCGAGTCCAGACCGAACTTCCCGTCCAAAAAATGTTGTGGGCGGAGTTCGGGCTGGCATCCAGGCTAGGCTCGAGGCCCTTTCCTGATCTGTTTCCTGTCATCTGTCTATCTATCTATCTATCTATCTATCTATCTATCTATCTATCTATCTATCTATCTATCTATCTATCTATCTATCTATCTATCTATCTATCTATCTATCTATCTATCTATCTATCTATCTATCTATCTATCTATCTATCTATCATCTATCTGTCTGTCTGTCTGTCTGTCTCTTTGCTCTTTTCAACAGTGATGTTGTGCAATTTTTGGTCACAAAAAATGGATTTGGTCCAGACCTCAACATTTAAAAATATATATCCGTCGTGTTACGTTATCATCATTCTACAAGGCACATCTGTTGTAAGTAACAAAATAGTATAAAGCCAGACAGTTCTCCATGGCTCCATGTGCTTGCCGGTGTATATTTTGCTTGTATATGTGTGTGTGAACAACACATTTTGGCAGCAGGTGCATAGTTCTAGTGTAAGACGCTGGCAGTGGGCCCTGAGGATACCGCTGCCTCTGTCATGCCCATGTTTGCGCTGGATTGCATCTGCGTTCACTCCTCTCAGGCTCTGAACAGCTCATGCTGTAGCAGATCTCAGATGCTCAGTGGTAATATTAACAGTTAGTGTGTAAGACAATAAAATGCAGATTGCTTTGACCTCTGGAGTTGATCTCTCTTGCTTGGTCTGTTTGTATCACGGGGGAAAAAAAACAGGCATGAATGGAAGCTCTATTGCCTGGAGAACCAGTTGTCTTTGCGGATTCAGAATAATTAATTCAAAGTCAAAACATTGCTTTAAATGACATCATGTGAGGCAGATGTCCTATGACCCCTGGAAGGAGTTTTGGAAAGCACAGATATCAAAGGGAAAGTCAAAATACCATGGCTGTGGAAATCAGTATATGGCTTTACTTCTGCTTTAGTGAGCCTGGGGATATTTAACAGTGCCACGGCTCATTGGATTTGACAATTTTTACATGCTGTAATTTGGAGTTTTGGTGCAAAGAGGAGCAAAGGCGTTTTTGAGAGCTGTTTAAGAATTTAAGACATTTGTGCCTCTTTCTCATCAGCAGACTTGGTTTTCATGTTGCAATGGAGACTGGTGCGTGTTGTCACACAGGAATGTAATATATTTTAAAATGTTATTCATTCCTGTGATGTCAAAGCTGATTTTTCAACATACTCAAGTTTCTAGAGTTACCTTCAGAAATGTCTATAAGTCTATTGTCTAATATGATGATTTGCTGCTCAAGAAACAATTCTTCTTATTATTATCAATGTTGGAAACTTGATATGTGTTCAGCATTTCACTGTCAATTTTGATTTAATGTGTCTTTGCTGAGTAAAAATATTCATAAAAAAGTGACTGACCCCAAACTTTTAAAAAGTAGTGTACATTATTATATTTTTGCTCTATATCTATTGGGTAACAAGTGAGCACAATAAAGCCCACACTGGTGTTCATTTAAATAAGAGTATTTTTCATTTGTTTTGTTGTCACATAATAGTCCCCCCTCCCCCATTTTTTTGTCTTTTGAAAGTATGTTTTTATGTTCACATTTTTGCTTTTTTTCTTAATTTGTTTGAAATGCTATCATAGGTTGTTTAATGTGACAACTTCCCCCCTAGCCTCAATACGCCTAGAATAACGTGTTCAGTGCCTTTTTCCCCATGGACCAAGCGTGCCGCACAAGCCCTCAAAAGTGAAGCCAAAACGTCTCGATCGCTCCCCTGTGACTGGTCCTATAGCTCATAACCCCCGCCTCCCCATGTGATTCAATGGGACGCGAGACCAACTAAACAATTAAATTACACTTCACATATCCTTTTTCCAAAGATAGTTTCTGTCATTTACTGTAGTTTCTATCACGTTGATGTAATTTCAAGTGTTCGTTTTTTTAAAATAAGTTTGTTTTTAGTTAGTTGTGTGATGATAAAAACGGTGTTGTGCCATCATGATTGACAGCTGTGATTGACAGGTTCTCTGTGCGAGGTAGTCACTGAAGCACCAGCGGACTTTTTTAAATAATGACGACTATGTGGTTAGTAGTTGTATTTAGCTTATTTTAACGAGGTTCTGCAATCAGCAGACATCATTGGAGAAGAACGAAGCTGACAGAGGACACTTAATGAAAGTGCGGGGCGTGTGCTTGCGTTTGATTCAGCGAGAATGAGGGCGCGGCCTTGATTTCGCGGCTTTACTTCCTGACTGCGCATGTCTGGTAAGAGCAATGCGCAGACTCAAGTTCCAAGATGTCAGCGTCATATCGCGACACTGGCGGCTTCAGTTCTCCGTCCATCTTTTTTTACAGTCTATGCCATGGACATGTTCAACAGCTTGTTTTATAGCTATGAATTTAAAGTAAGTGCAGATACATATGTGTGCTGGAGTAAAAGTGTTTATCAGGACTGGTGTGTTGTGTTTTCTGCAGCAGCTGATCAGGGAACTAGAGTCTCAGCAGAGGCTGGAGAGCAGCCAGCAGCAGGTGAGAAACCCCAGTAAACCACCTGCTCAGTCCACGACTAATGACAGTAATGGAGAGATACAGTACGCACATGACTCATCTAATGGCATTCGACTGAATGCGTCCAAAGCCAGAAACAAATACGCTCGTTGTCTTGTCTTTTGGAGGGATTCATTTACGAATCCTCCCCAAATGCTTTCAGTTCTTTTGAGTCATTCTCAGTTTGCCGCTCTACATGCCAAAGAGCTGTTGGTATGTTTTCTCAGGGTTTTCTCTGTGGAGATCTCTGGCAGGTTGGAACAATTAGGGAGTGAATATAGGGGTATTTAAACACAGTTCTGCTCATCACTGCTTGTTATTAGTAATCTCAGCCCTGGCTCATGTGGATGATTATGTTACATAATACCTGTTGTTAATGCTCCTGCTCTAAGTTTGTTTGATTAAATTGCTGTGGGTGTATATTGGTATGTGTGTATATTGCCTTGCAGTTGCCATGCAGCAGTGCGGAGCTGAAAACAGTCAGCTCTCTCCAGCTCTCATCTGAATTACCTGTCCAGTGTCCACATTGATTAGAGGGACTACACTCGAATGAGATCTTAGATTTTTTAGCCTTCAGAATTAAGATAAGCCTCTTTCTTGCCGTGCAAGTTACACCCAGTTGACCCTCCTTCAGAGTGGCACATCAGCAGCTGTGGGGCCTTTAGACTCACAAATCACCAAGGGTCTCGAACTGTTCGACTAACTAGCGCCGTGACTGTTGTTTTCCCTAGTTCTCTACCTTGTGCACTCAACCGTTTCTTTCCAACCACTGCTGCCTTAAATCCTCACCTGCTTCACAGCATCCCTCATTACTAGCATCCTTGCACTGAAAAAAAAAAAAAAAAAAAAAAAAAAAAAACATTCAAACTTTTTTTGTATTTTTTTTGTATATATATATATATAGCAAAAATATCCAAGCAAAATTTACTTGCGAAAGTATATAAAACTTTTTTAAAGTACATCTTGCTTTAAGCATGCACACACACACACACACACACACACACACACACATATATATATATATATATATATATATATATATGTAACCCTCTTCGTCTGTGTGCTCCCCTAGATGTCTCTGCGTTGTGTTTAAATGGTGTTGAATGAGGAGGACACAAATATCGTGGTCATCACGGTAGCAGCTTTATTTTGGGCTCTCTTATTCTGCATCAGCCAGTACGCAGCACACTGCACCATCTTTCCCCAAGGAAAATAGAACTCTTAGTAAACAATATTAAAAAATAAAAATGCATACAAAACTATAAAATAAAACAGCACAGCCTTAGCTGCAATTATATTAGCAATTAAATCACGGGGATTCTCAAAGATTGGGAAAAAATAACTTTCCCCATATGACAATTAAATGTCAAATGTCACATACATCCAAAATACAAAGAACAAAACCCAAAATACTCAGACAGATGATAATCACCATACAATACACAGAAAAATATACCCCACCACATGGAATTTACAACTCTTTAAATAATATCAGAAATATAAAACCATCCATCACAAATAACTGCACATATATGTTAGTTGACATCTTTAACAGTTATATATTTTCTAAAATAACATGGATGGCCAATATCATTCAAGAAATTAAATAGATGTGGCAGAGAACACCAAAAAACCCTCCTTACCTTTCCACAAGGAAAATAGAACTGAATTAAAAACAGCTCCACCCATGTGAAGAAGGCCTAACTCACACAGTGAAACACTCATAGAACACAGCTCCCCCCTAAGGCTGGGAGAAACATTTTACATCATTCCTACATATATATATATATATATATATATATATATATATATATATATATATATATATATATATATATATTACAGACTGCAAACTGCAAACCTACTACATTACTGTGTGGTAAAAACCACTCCACCTCAAACAGAAGGGACCCTGCAGCCAGTTGTAAAAATGACAAAGTCCATTACTATTTTCTGGGTATTATGGACACCTACACAGAGAGGTGTAAAAGGATGGCTAGCGGCATCAGGAAAGATTCGTCTCACTCGTCCCATTGTATGTTCACACTCCCACCATCTGGAATGAGGCAAAGGATCATCCAGTCCAGAATAAGCAAGCAATGGAAGAGACTTTCATAGCTAAATGATAGAGCTTTAATTAAAGCTAAAGTGTGTAATCTCTTTAATGTTAAAATATAGAGACAACAATAAGTAAGCCATTTTAAGAAGATTTTAAGTACACTAAGAAAAGCTAAGAAAATTCACATCTTGACCAGCATTGCCCCAACCAATGGCGTGCTCTATTTGGCTGACCAATAGCAAATGGAGGAAATATTTTGCAACCTTAGAAACATGTTTGAAAAAATTATAAATTCAGTGTTCAAAAAGTTTGAGGTCAGTAAGGTTATATTTTATATTATATTATATTAATTTATACCTGTGAGGGCAAAGCTGAATTTTCAGACTCATTATTCCAGTCTTCAGTGTCACAAAATCCTTCTGAAATTATTCTAATATGATGATTTTATTGTGTACTCCAGTCAGTGTACATTGTGCTTTTGTTATTTGGAATTTTAGTTGGTCCTTTCCTGTTTCCTGTTTCCAGTGCCATGTTGTAGTCAGTTTGTAGTGTTTTCTGTCAATCAGCCTGTATATATTTTGCCTTGTGTCTGGATTTACGTTTATGTTTGTTGATAAATGTCTTTTGTTGCGTTTGGATCCAACCGCCCCTCATTTCTGAAACATCTCACAATACAGATTTGCTGCTCAAGGAACATTTCATACTATTATCAATCTAAAAAAAAAAAAAAACGTTTTAACAATGTAAATCTTTTTTTTTATTATTTATTTCTTTTCGTCAGGATTCGTATTATACGAAATAGACTACTATAATAGACACCAAAACTTTGAGAAAACTTTGAAAAGTTTGGGGTCTGTACGGTTTGTTTTTTTTCTGTTTTTTTTTTAAAGAAATGTTTATTTTTATTCATTAAGTATGCATTAAATTGATCAAATCCTATTTCTGCTCAGAACGATTAAACTTGGATTAGTTTTTGTTTATGTTCCTGTTAAAATTGTGTTTGTTTCCGGGGGTTTATTTTCGTTCTTTGAACCGGTTGAGAACCCTTACTTAAACCTCTATTTCTTTCAAATGTTGTGTGGTTTTTCACCATTCAAGACAATCTCTTAGTTATTGTCAGTTTAGCACCACATTTCCGATTTCATAACAATGATTCCCCACAGGAAGACAATGAACATGCATGTGACACTATAGGCCGATGACAGGAAGTGCCTAGCTGTTGTAATTCACATTCAGTCAGGAGGTGAGGAGTCAGTAGTGCTATTGTTCTTCCTCCTCTCGTCTTCCTGCTTGTCGGTGTCCTGCAGTGGCCATTTTTTCTGCTTTTATTCTCTGATTATAAGCCATTCATTCCCACATGGGTTGCATCGAAGAGCTTTATTGTCTGCTTTCAAACTTGGCACAGTAAAGTTAAAGTGTCTTCTTAAAGTGGGTTTGTTTCCGTACTTATCGTTTCTTAATCCGCGGGTAATCGTTTTCTTACCGCCAATCCCATGAGCCTGGCGGCCCTAGACACTTTGGTGGCTCCTCGGACGCTCAAGACGATCCAAGAGTAGGACGGGCATATGTTTCTATTAGAATCAGGAGGGTTGGCCAGCTTGTCCGTGTTTCTTTCGCAGGGTGACCGTAAATCCTTGAGGAATACACAGTGATTCATGGGGTCTGAGAATAACAGCTTCTTAATTGGATTCATTTAGTCCTGATCACCATCCTCATTAGCACCATTTGTGCGTAGCGATGTCGACTCATTCTTTTATTGCCTTTCAGTGCGCTCTTCCCTTCCCTCCGGAAATGTACAATTATCTTTCGTAAATGAATTCCAGGCTTACGCGCCGCCCTCTTTTGGTTCGCCGTGTCATTGCAACTGGCGACATGCGCACACATGCAGGCTTTATCTCTCCTTTGCATGCACATACATCTAGGTCAGGAGGAGGTTCGAGACATATGGCTCTTCTCATGTTCGCCTGCCTCTAATCCCCGTAATCCATTATTTGTCATGCTTGAAGTGCAGGGTTTGTATTGGAAGTTCAGGAGGAAAAGAGGATCAGGACAGGTCTGAGAACAGAGCAAGGGGCCTCAGCAGCTGGCGTTATCTGATCAGAGGCGACAGCAACTTTTGCATGTACCTGCATCCCTGAGGGTGCCGCTGCTCCTCTCTTCATGCGGAACATACATCTGCCAGCGCTCAGTGTGCTGTTCTATTAAAAGCTGTCATGAGTCGTGACTTCTCCATGTCAGTCATGACTCTATAATTGCACACGTGTTGGACAAAATGCCATTTCTCTTGTGTAGCTGTCTTAGGTCTGTTGCTAGTGTATTTATACGTCATTTATGAAACTGAATTAATATAAAACATTTATATTTGGAAGACTTTACAGTGCTATTCAGTTTGTTCAACATGAAATATCATTAAAGGGGTGGTTTACTGCTTTTTTTCTTTGCATGACTGTGTTGCAATGGGGTGCAATATAACATGTATTCGTGGTTTTTCTTTTTTAAAAAGGCATGTTTTTCATAAATTTCACCTTTATTGTAAGCCGCTTTCTCCTGTCATTTGAATGACCGGTTGATTTCCTGATTCTACGAAACTACTCCCTCAGAAACAGGCAGTGGGCTCAGATTGGTTAGTTTGGGCCGGTGTGTTGTGATTGGCTAAACTGTAGTGCAGTAGAGTCAAACAGAACCTCACCACACACGGCTCTTACAAAACGCTTCTGAATGGTAATTTGCCTATTTTTTAACTTTATACACGTTTGTTTTACACAATAGCATCGAACTGACTGGCTACTATATACAAAAACAGCGTTGGCATTGGTTTACGTTCTTGATCAAATCGAAAATAACGTCAAAAAATACATTTACAACATTTGTACATATACAAAATTCAGGTCCAAAATGTTTGTACGCGTTTGTCGTAGACACAAAAAAGCATAACTAGTAACGTTAGCCTAGTGGCTATAAAGCCAGCGCTGGCATTTGATAAAACTAAAACATTACGTCTAAATTATACATGCAAATGCAGAAATATGGCCAAGCCCTTTTTTGCATATTCCAGAGGGAGGGTTGATGAAAATGTATGGGTTAGTGACGTCTAAAACCCGTTGTCCCAATCGAGTCGTTTTTGTAGGCAATATACTTCCTGATTTTTAAAAGACAATATCTCTGCTTACATTGAACTTTCAGCGCTGCAACTTGCAGAAACTATTCATGCACCAACAGCAACATTACACACTATTTAAAACGAAAAAAAAAAAAAAAATGAAATATCAATCAACCCCCCCTTTAATAAAAATGCATTTTTACTGCACAAATTTATCTTGGTGAATGTGAATTCCTTCATGCACCAAGTGTTTTTAACATTAAATTAAGTTTATATATTATAAACAAACATGAATTAGCAATGAACAATATTTTAAATTAACATTAACCGATAGTGAATTCAACAGTCAAAAAAAAAAAAAAAGAAAAGTTCTGCCAGTATTTACTTATGATATTTACATGATCCTCTGTGTGACTTTCATTCTTCTGTGGAACATAAAACAAGATATTTTTTTCCAGAATACCAACCAGTTCCCATTGACTTCCATTGTATTTGTAGTCCATATAATGGAAGTTTGTTTTCCGAAATTGTTTGGTAACCAACATTCTTCAAAACATCTTCTTCCATGTTACACAGATCAAAAAGAAAGCAATAACGGTTTGGAACAAAAAGAGGGTGAGGACGCAATGACTGAGTGTTGTTCATTGTTAGTTACTGTAGATACCCTAATTCATTCATTTATTGTTAATGCACAAACTGATCCTTATTGATAAGTGTTACTACTATATACTAATAGTTGAGGAAATCCCTCTAATGAATATCATTTAAAGATTTTATACTGTGGAAGAAGAAATATCATTGCATTGACAGGAGCAATCTGAGGTCGACATTAGGAGTTCACTCAGAGGCTTGATTCACTCATGCAAGACCAACTCTTATCTGCTTCAATGGGTAGACACTGAAATCTCAAAAACTGTTTGCAATATTCATTTTTAAATAACATATTTCAAATTTAACATGAACTGTCTCGTGAATGTTGTTTTAAGCTCTTTTATAGGTTGGTCCAGCTAATGTGCATGTGCAGTCCCAAATACGTATCTCAGGACACTGATACCAGAGAGCTTCTAGGCAGCTTTAGTGACGCGAAGACTTTCCCAATTGCAGAATAGCTTGTTTTCCCCCTGGGAGCTCAACGTGATGTTTGGAAAAACATGCAGGTAGAAAAAACACATGTGCTGCAATTTACTCACAATGCAACCAAATCCAAAAACGCATTCAAGGGGACCCCAACAAGTGACAAATGCTTATTGGTCAATGTCTACTCATCAGTGGTGTGGCCGATGTTTTTTGTTCATTTTAACATTCTGATTGTATGCGTTGTGATTATTTCCAACACTTTTCTGTCTGCTGTATTTTTTTTTCTCTATTTTTCTCAGCCTCCGTACTTTTCCTTTAAAAAGGCAGGACTTCTTATTCTTATTATATCTTTTTTTAATTTATTTTAATTTAAAAAATAATATAACAACTCAGATAAAAATGAATATTTTTATTTCATATTAATTGCATTCAATTTACCGTTTTTAAATTTAAAAAAAAAAAAACATTTTTATATCAAGTATCAGTATTTGACTTGTATTTCGATAGATTGTGAGACGTCTTGAAAAGGTGAGCAGTGAGGAAATTACAGTCATGTACCGGCATCAGTTCTTTTAAATTAGATATTGATTCGTATATCTAGAATACATCATTGGAATGGTTTCCTCTGTGTTACAGATGATAATATGAGGGCATGCGCTGATGATGTGTGAGGTTTTGTGTGATTTATACAGCGCAGCGTGAAGCTGCAGGGAGATGAGCTCTGTGTGGGTAGCTGAAACACCCTGTGACCATCCGCAGTGGTACAGCATGTCAGCGCGCTTGTAGAGGAGTTCCTGTCTGACTGTGTGGCCCAGTTGTCACAGTAGGGTTTGTGCCCTGTGCTGTTTACACCAAGAAAATTGAGGAAGAGGAGGGGTAGTCTGAACACAGTACACAAATAAGACCATAACTCAGTCGACTCGCACTCCGGGCTCTTTCCATCCATGCATGATTCAACAACTGCTGGATCCACGTCGCCCATCAAGACTTGAGTCGCGATCGCTCTTTCAGGGCATTACGCTGATGGACGCATGTCAGGCGGTGCGTATCAGTGGCGTGACATACGAGGATAATTTGCTGTCTTACATCCCAGCTGCTTAATGGTTTCGAAAGACAGGAGATCTAACAGGCAGAACAGAGAGATATATCTCTCATTGGCTCTGTCTATGTCCGTCTCCTTCTGCGGTTTACCTGTCAAACAGGTATATGCAGCTCTCGCTACAATACAGAGGGAATGTCATTCAGAATGGCAGCAAAATACGGTTGTCAGTCATGTTTTACCACCCTAAATACAGTTACATTCCCACATAGGCTAGTGTAGTTCTGAGTGTAACCTAGAGTGACATGCCTTTATGTAACCAAACTGACTTCCTTGAATTTTCAGGACTCGCATTTTGAGGGTGAGATGAGGTTGTGCTTCGTCTGAAGCTTTTAGATCCAGCCGCTTTTTTTCCACCAGAGCTGCTCCCGCCAGTTTTGTGGTCTGAGCACGAACCATTGATGCACTCTGCAATCCAAAACTGCTGCTTGTTAATTAATATTTGATGGATGAACTTTTGATTGGACTCATTTATTAATTAAATAACATCCTGTCAATTGATAAGACTTTCCAGTGTTGTGGATGTCACCATCTTAGTTATTTACCTCTGTTGTTATGGTTACAGCGGTGGTACGTGGGTGGAAACTATAAATCACAGTCAAAAACACTATGTAAAACTGTGAATATTATACAATGATATAGAACAGATTTTATAGACCCCTTTTCAGTTTGAGCTCGTTGTGTTCTGTCTTCCGGTTTGTATTTCCACAGCATGAAGGTATCTTGCGGATTTATGAATGAACTGCTATTTTTTTTTTTTTTACTTTTGTTAACTTTTGTTGGACTTTTGTTAATGTCAAGTTTTCATAACAAAGACATTTTAAACAATGTCAAATTTGCATTGAAAGTGTCATAATTTACCAAATGACACTTAATGATAACAGTCATAAATATTTATAAAGACTCTTTGATGTTCATGACAGGTGTTATGTCATGTTTATGACAGTAGCCATGTTTCCATCGACACTTTTTTATCCGAATTAAGTGATATCGAATGAAAAATGCCTTATGGAAACAGTAAAATTCGATGAAATTTCATGAAAATCGACTAAAATGAAATACGTTCGGTCTCATCGAATTTTCTCTTGATCGATATACGGCTAATGCGATAAAAGCTGATGGAAACGTTATTTGCCGAATAAATAATGAATTGCGATTAAGTTTTATGCCCTTTTATGGTTGCAACACGCCAGAAGACGAGTTCATTTCCGGCCAGTCTGTTTGCGCACACATGGCGGATGTCAACAAAGACAGATGTAAGTGGACAAAGCAAAAAAAAAAAATGCTTCAACCAAAGGGTTTCCGTAAACCACGATCTCCCAGAACTGATGGAGCGCTCGTTCCCACACCATAGTCACCTCCGCTGTCGTCGGGCATTTACGTGCATCGGCATCATCATAGCAATGTTTATAGCGTCGTTGTTTTCTTAGGTTAGTTTTGCTTGTTTTTACGTGGCTTGGTTGAATTGTAATGTAGAATGTGGTCTGTTATTTCTGGTTAACAGACTGCGGCGTTGCTATAACACACCGTTGCCATGGACGCAGTTCAGAGACGGGAACAGACTATTTTCTTTAGCAGAAGCAATACTCATTTTTAAATCAATAAACTCGTTTTTAAGTCAATATTTTGTGTCAAATAATTTATTTATTTATTTATTTGGATGATGAGCAGGATAATATATAGCGAGGCGGTTGTTATAGCGAATACAACCGCTTCAACAACCGCCTCGCATACATTATCCCATACATATGTCGCTATCAACTGGCACATAATAAGCATTATTAGGCTTCAACTTGTGAATTTGTTGGTAGATGGCGCAATCGGTTTTGTCTAACAAAACTTTGTTCGCAAAAGTTTGCTTGAATGTTTTTCGATTCAGTGCGAAAATGAATGGAAACATCTTAAAATGTCTCAAATAAATTCGATATACCAATTTGATCGCAAAACAGCATGTGACGTCATTATGTACAGGTTTTATTCGCTTTAAAGCCGTTTGATGGAAACACACTTTCACCAACTTTATTCTCATGTGTTTTTTTACCGAACTTCAGATAATTCGATTGACAAGTGGATGGAAACATGGCTAGTGTCATGTCAGTCTTATGCACACCCCTGCTTCAATATTTGACGCTTTAGGCGCTCTTTAGCGTCTGTTACATGACGCGATCCTACGGCGTCATTTAACTGACGCTAAAGGGCGCCTAAAGCGTCAGATATTGAAGCATGGTCAAAATGCTTTCCAAGGCGTCAGTTAGGTGACGCCTTGGGGGTGAGAATGGGCTGCCCTTCAAATAAAGTGTAACCAAGTTTGGTAGGAACAGGATCGTTTGAGAGTCACACACCTGTTAGTAAATACAGTCGTCAATCCCAAACACTTTGATTGTGTGAACATAGCCAATTATCCGAGCCTCTTTAAATGAATACCCAAACAATAGATAATTAGCTATTTTCTCTTAAGATCTTGTGTACTGTGTAACTAATTACATTTCAAATCAACAAGATGATTAGAGTGTTGCTCGTGATGCCTGGCAGGTGTGACTAAAGGAAGAGGGAACCATGGTGACTTTGAGAGTTTGAAAGTCTTTGTTTAGGAAGAAACAGCTGAGCTGACAAATCTTTTCTTCGTTCATACCGTGATGTTGCCGTAGGACTTATCAGTTGAAAAGAGAGATGTCCTTTGTTGTTCTCCAAACGCTTCCCTGCATTACATCACATTTATACTACAGTGCCTAACGAAATGGAAGCGGCCCAAAACACACAGGAACAACCAATCAAATTGTCTAAAATACTAAAATTCCATATATGTATTGGAAGTGTCAATAGCTGTACTTTATCCCCCGGTTTCACTGAAAAGGCTATAGTTCCACAATAAAATGCATATGTAAGCTGCTTTAACTGAAAGCAACTTGCTCTGATATATCTTAAAATATGTCAGTGCCGTTGTTTTTTTTCTTACACTGTAAAAAATATTGATGGTTTAACTTAAAAAAGTAAGTAACCTGGTTGCCTTCAAATTTTATGTTCATTGAACTGGAAAAAGTGAGTTAATACAATGAAGGGGATTAATTTAACCATCAGAAACTCAAAATTATATGTTATCTGAACTAAATAAATTATTTAAGTTGATTTGACAAAAGAAAAAATGCTGTGATTACTACACTGTAAAAAAATATTGTTGGTTTAACTTAAAAAATTAAGTAACCTGGGTTGCCTTAAAATTTTAAGTTGATTGAACTGGAAAAAGTGAGTTAATGCAATGAAGTAGATTAATTTAACCATCAGAAACTCAAAATAATAAGTTATCTCAACTAAATAAATTATTATAAAGTTGATTTGACAAAAGAAAATATGTTGTGATAACAAATCTTGAAAATATTTTTTAAAGTGTAAGATGCACACCAGTAATGTTTTTTTTAAGGCTATGAAACCAGGTCTATGACTGTTGACTTGATTAAAATTATATTTAAACTGAGCCATGCACTCATTTTATATGTTCAGGACAACAGTAGAAGAAATCTTTGTCAACCAAGCATTAACAAAGATCACTTTGAGGGAGGATTTTGAGCATCATTAGTTGTGTACATTTCAGACTTATTTACTGACTGAAGGCATGGGAAACTAATTAAGTGAAAGACACTGAACGGGCACTCATTAGGCAAGCTATCCATTAATGTGTGCAAGCGTCCTGCTGGCTCCTACTGGAATAGGCCGCTTGCGGATTCATTGTTCTAATGAAGTTGGCAAAAGCCACCCGGTGCCAGTATAGTGACAAATCACTGTCAAGCTCCCACCAAGTGAGACATTCCCACCAAGACAAACAGTAAAAAGGCAAGCATATTCATTACTGAATAATGAAACATGACAATATGTGACCATTAGAGGATAGTTGTTATAGTTAAAAAAAGAATTTAGACATTTAGACAGTTTCATTTTTTAATGCATTTGCATTGCAAAACAAAATGTCAATCTAAGTGCCAAATAAGAAATGTAGGAGAATGTGTTTTATACTTTTTGAGTGTTGTAATGGAATTGTGACTTAAAGGGTTAGTTCACCCAAAAATGAAAATTAAGTCATTAATGACTCACCCTCATGTCGTTCCAAGCCCGTAAGACCTTCGTTCATCTTCGGAACAGTTTAAGATATTTTAGATTTAGTCCGAGAGTTTTCTGTCCCTCCATTGAAAATGTATACATGCAATACATTCCTTGTCCAGAAAGGAAATACAGACATCATCATAGTAGTCCATGTGACATCAGTGGGTTAGTTAGGATGTTTTGAAGCATCGGAAATGCATTTTGGTCCAAAAATAACAAATACTACAACTTTATTCAGCATTGTGTTTTCTTTCGGTTCTGAGTTCACGAGTCCACAGTGATGGTTACTGGCTACCAGAGAACACTTTAGCTGTGTCACTGCGAACAGAACCGGAAGACAATACAATGTTTACTAAAGTCTTTGTTTTTGTTAATTTGATTATAACAATAGAAAAGTCTTTACTGTTTACTGTCACTTTGATCTGTTGAATGCACTCTTGCTGAATAAAAGTGTTAATTGCCTTTGAAAAAAAAAAATGACCGTTTTTTTTTCTTTCTTTTTTTTTTACTCCTGGCCACTGTTTACAAGCTGTACACTGTAGTCTGAGAAAAGGCACTTTATTTCATATAAGGACTATATGCAGTGTTTTATTACATATCAGCTAACACTGTTTGAACAACAGATAATTAAAAGGCCTTAAAAGTAGTAGCATTAGACATTATTTCTGCTCCGCATTACATCTAGCAGTTGGCTGGAGATATTGGTAACACTTTACAATAAAGTTCTATTAGTTAACATTAATTAATGCATTAGTTAACATGAACTAACCATGAACGACACCTCTATTCAGCATTAGTTATTAATGTTAATGTTACCTCCCACATGTACTAATGCATTAATTAGCCTACCATAACCATGCTTTTAATGTGAATTGATGCATTATTACATGTGTAAGTTAACATTAACAAATATTAACTAATGCTGAACAGAGATGTTGTTCATGGTTAGTTCATATTAAATAGTGCATTGTTGATGAAGTGTTACCGAGATGATGATATGGAATGAGAGGCCTATATAATATAATACAAGTACAGCTTGACTACGGGAAAACACTAGCCAGGGCGTCTGTCCTCGATAAGATCTTTTCCTGCATAATGCAAATTGATCTGGGACTCAGTCCAAACAAGATGTATCCCTGTATGTGTGTGTGTGTGTGTGTGTCTAGGGTTGCCAGAGAGAGGTCACCCATAGGTGAAATCACCATCTCTATCCCTGTGGCATTTTTACTAGTTTGGTTTGGCATGCAGTTTACAAGTTGTGGTGGTGAAACCAAAGATTGTTACACTAACATCAATTACACATTTATGATACATAGAAAGGGAACACTCATGTTTTCCACTATTGGAGAGCTGTGGACATGTGGAAAAAATAAATTACTGTGGATTGTAGTGGTAGACCTATATTCAATGATATGGAAACAGAAGAAAGAATATCACACATCTGGGATGAGGGTGAGGAAATGATGAGAGCAATTACTCTTTACTTTGACAGTCCACTTTAAACATTTTACCAACCAAAAGTAACTTTAAAATGACATGTTATCTAACTGTCATTAGAGTATTACATTTACATACGTTTTAGCTGACGCTTTTGTGACCGCTATAAATGTCAGAGGTCGCACACCTCTGGAGCAACTAGGGGTTAAGTGTCTTGCTCAGTGACACATTGGTGTCTCACAGTGGATTCAAACCCAGGTCTCTCACACCAGAGGCATGTTTCTTATCCACTGCGCCATCACCACCCATTAGTAGACGGTTTAGCAGTGTTGTAGTCGAGACCACCTCACTCGAGTCCGAGTCTAGACCGAGTCCATAGAGAGTCGAGTCCGAGTCGAGTCCTAGACCAGAGACGGTCGAGTCCAAGTCGAGACCGAGACCAGTGAGGGTTGATTACCTAATTTACTTTTATTTACTTAGAGAAATACTTTTTTTTTTTTTTTTTTTTAGTGAATTTACTTATATAGAGTTAAAGAAATATGATCAGTTTAGGGTAAAAAGGCCACATAGTAGGTGGTGTTAAAAGCAATTTTATTACAATTTGTCATGCGCAGATGCGCACTAGAAAATCACAAATCACTGGGCGTGTCAATCAATTTAAAGAAATATTTTATTAACATACATTAATAATCATGAAAAATATTTTGAATTGAACACGAGTGGACTCGGGAATAAGTCCAAGTCCTAAAAAAAAAAATGTTCGAGTACGAGTCAATTCCGAGTCCAAATGCACACGAGTCCATGACAAGACCAAGACCATTAAAATATGGTCTCGAGACCGAGTCCGAGACGAGTCCGAGTCTCGAGTACTACAACACTGCGGTTTAGTAGGCGGTATTAGTAGACGGTTAGGTCAGGGTAATGAGTATGGGTTCAGGTTAGTAGAATAAGTCGACATGTAGTTGCAAAGTTAGTACAGTAGATTGTCTTTTAGGGAGCATCAAAATAAAGAGTTAGCAGATATTAAGCAGTCTACTAATACTCTAATGAGAGTTAGCTGACATGTAGTTGCAAAGTTACTTATAGTCAGTAGAATGTCTGTTGTGGAGCATAAATATAAAGTTTAACACTTCAGAATAGTGGTCCGTGATTAATAAGAAATGCAGGACTAATGAGTTGTACTACATTAACACTTCAGTTATTAACAAATATAGAAAGAATCTTAACTAATCAGTAAGTAATATCAAATTTAGGAGATAGTTCCTTGTTATGTAGTCAATAATTACTTAATGAAATAAACCTTATAACTATTAACTGACAAATTATAAAGGATATTATCGTGTGTCTGAGACATAATCAGTCAATTTTACTTTGATATTGTCATAAAATGCATCACTAATTACTCAAGCGTTACCTAGTCACTATGCAGGACCTACTAGTGATCTGGACCATTATTTTAAATAAAAAAAAAAAAAAAAAAAAAAAATGATGGTTTCTGATGATTAAATCAATCAGCTTTATTGTATTAACTCAATTTTTCCATTTCAACTTAAAATTTGAAGGCAACCAGTAAAAGTAAAAAGCAGTAAAATTGGTAACGTTTCAGATACGTACTGTATAACTAATTCTTGATAATTTGTCAAAATTACCTATTAGTTCTTAATGATGACAATCTCATTTATTAATTATTGATTACCTAATAAGGAACTATCTTAGTCCTACAGTAAATTCGATAAAGACACTTGTTGTAATGCCTAGTGAATGTTTTGCTCATCTTCTCATCTCTATATGAATTAATTTAATTTGAAGGATTTGTCAATAAATAAATAAATAAAAATGTTGTGTTGAAGCCGAGTCCAAGGCTGCATGGACTTGTCTCCACTACAACACATTGTGATTAATTGTATGCCTTAATCAGCATTTCATGTGCTTAATTGGGTTCAATTCTGAATCGATTGACAGTGCTTGTAATTCCAAGTACAATGAGTAGCACCTCCTCATCAAATCTCTGAGTTCAAAGGCACTCTGGAGGACAAAGTTTCTGAGTTCATTTGCTGATGCCATTTGAAAGGCTCTCTTTTAAAATGGAGGAATCAATAGTGGGATTAAATCCTTAGAGCTGGACCAAGAGGGAATGAAACTGAGGTAAAGAGAGACAGATCTTTCACTGTGATCTTGCATCACAAGCAGTCTCGCCAGCACTCAAGCCTTATTTAAAGCCATTGTGCTGGAGACATAAAGCCATATTTCACATAAAAATAAAGCAACCACACACGATAATGCACTACATGGGTGTGAAACGGATCCAAGTCTGGTGATTTTATGGAGTGTTGGAGCGACGGGGTATCTGTCACCCTGAGCTCATGTGTGATGTGGAACAGCATGAACGTGGAAACGTTGAGCGTCGTTCTTTGAGAGTCGCACTCAGGTGCCCACAATTTCTAGCACGGCGTGCAAGGGCTCGATGAATAATACATTTGGTTCAAAGAAAAACATTTGGATTACTCAAGAGCAAAGACAAATACCTTTTAAGTTCCATTTGATATGACTTGTTCATGTAAATTATTCATTTTCTGAAAGGGAGGATTCGTGACGAACCTGACAAATGTTGCGTTGAAACTACACGTCTCAGGTAGACCTGTGACTTTTTGCGCCACTGTCTATATGAAGAGTTTAGATGCAAAAGCCTCTAAATGCCATTTGAAATTTTCTTCTAAAATGATCATTTTTATCAAGCTTGTATATTTAAGTTCAGTAATTTCACTTTAATGGCAATTAATAGGTAATCTTCATTGCCATTTAAGTGAAATTACTGAACTTAAATATACAAGCTTGATAAAAATGATCATTTTAGAAGAAAATTTCAAATGGCATTTAGAGGCTTTTGCATCTAAACTCTTCATATGTTCCTCTGAAATACTCTCGGTTTTGGATGTTTAATCCAACCTGCAAGACTGTGGTGTTTTTATGCATTTAACAGTAATTTAACAGTTGAGGTTTGTAGTGTAGAAATTGCCAAATGATGTTGTAAACCACTTTAACAGGCACGCTCGGGACAGGATGCCTGCATGTTTTTTATTGTGTCATTAGTCTTGTTATATCGAATCCGTGAACATATATTTGCACACACAGACATAAATGCACACATGCGAGACAAGACAGAATGAAAACTAAGGAGATGTTAAAATAACAGATCAGATCACAATATATTGGTACTGTGGGTTATTGGTCAATATTAGAGGATACTCTATATATTTTGTTAATTTTACCCTTTTTTTTAGATTAGATTACCTTTGCCAATCTGTAGCAAATATTACAAATAATTTCCAGTTTTCATGTACATTATAATGCTGTGATGCCTGGATTCACTTGTAGCTAATTTAAAATTATTTTATTTATTTGTTTATTTTTTTGACAAGTCTGTGTAAGTTTTTTTTTTTTTTTTTTTTTCAACATTATAAATGCAATCCTGGTTTAAAAAAACAAAACAAAAAAACGTGTAACTGCCAGTGTTTGATAAATGGCTGTGAGGAGATATGGCTGTCTAATGACATGTAAATGTCTTTTTGATCAGCAGTGGCCTTTTGGATGAATATTACACGTGTGACTGTGCAACAGCTGTCCTAATAGTTTTGAGGAAAAGCCCATTTGCTTTGAAATAAGCTCATTTCATTCACACTCACAGATGCGCCATGTTTCAGCGCCCCTCGCCACATCACATAACCAACATGGTGAATGAATAAGCCATTTATGTGACTTTGGCTGATGGCCGGCGTATTCAGTCGAAGAAATCTTGCAGTTCAGATTCGTGTAATGAATCACATTGATAACAATAGTCTCAGAATTACAGGAGAACCTCAAAATCTCATCTGGCGAATGGATTGGGCCTCGGCCTCCTCCAAACAGCCTCGGCTCATCAATCTTTCCTGAAACATTGATTGGCACATCATTGCTGTGAGATAGTTGGAGCTGATGATGTGATTGACACTACGGGAGTCCCTATTGGGCGCCAGCTCTGTTGGCATAGTCACC
The DNA here is from genome assembly GCF_016745375.1 of Pimephales promelas. The sequence goes on along the minus strand of NW_024121200.1, from coordinate 117,224 downwards.
CTTTTCTAATGAGGAGGACCTGGTGTAGATGCACGTAAACAATATGGCGAGTGGAGAGTGCAAAGCAGGAGGGCAGGAGTAAATGTGCTGTCAACAAGCAAAATATATAGACTAGTGTTATTTGTTGGGGGGAAAGCTATGCTGCTTCAAAGCAAATGAAAAACAAATGTGGCGTCTTGGCTGATGTTTCTAGGCTCATTTCCTGTCTCTCTCTGATTATGATTGTTTCAAAAAGCAAATATCATAAGATTTTAATCACCTACCTGTTTAATCGCACTTCAGAGTAGCATTACGGTTCGCGAGCAGCGTTTTTGCTTTTGTTTATGCTATTTAGAGCCTTAGGTTTGATGGTAATGTGCTTGAAAAGGGGTTCAATTTTCCACTAAGAAATATTTAATGGATCAAGTTTAATCATGTCAGGTTTTTCATTTAAAGAAATCACCTCAGAGGGAGTGTTTCCATTTCTCTGCAGTCACTCTTGAGATGCATTCGTCCTGACATAGGCTTAATCGACGAGCGTTAATTGCTCTTCCTCCTTCTGAAAGTCTGAAAAATTATATTCATTGTGCCACAATCTATTTCAAGTGATTTAAATGATTCGAATGAGAGGAAGTAGCGTAATAGACAGATTGCTGCCAGCAATTATGTTTTATTAAGTCAAACTGAAAATGCACTGGTGAGAGTCACTGTGCCAGGAATACATAAATTATTATCTGGGAATCATTACTCTGTGAATTTTATGTTTAAAAAAAAAAAAAAAAAAAAAAAAACACATGTTGTTCCAAACCTGTGTGGCTTTCTTTCTTCGGTTGAACACAACATGAGAAATGTATTATTTGTTAAATTATTTGTAATGGTGAATGTAGACTTTAAGCTTCAAAACTACCTTAACCGCATCATTTAAGTTATCTCCTGTGCTTTATTCCACACCAGCGAACTATTAAATTCAAGAATCAAATCAATCAGATTCAGGGACAAATCCTGTTCACATTATGGATGAAAACGATAACCATAAAGATTGAAATAGTGGAGTCAACATCAACATTATAATTAGAACAGATCAATTTCAGAGCGATTTTTTTTCCAGCCGATTAAAAGATAAAAACATTGACAGCCAATCAGATTCCAGCCGGCAGCTATGGCATAAATGCAGCGCGTGCGTATAATAACCAATGTATGTGTAGACACTTATCATAATTATCGTTAGGGCCTTTCTGTCACTGTCATTGCGACGAGAATACTTTTTGTGCGAAAAAACAAACAAAAATAACAATTTTATTCGACTATTCCTTTTCTTTATTTTTTCTTATTCTCAGTTCAGTTCTCGCGCGTGCGTGCGTCGTGGAAATCTCTTGAAGTCTCGTCTCAGGCCTACAAGGAAGAAAAGGAATAGTCGAATAAAGTCATTATTTTTGTTTGTTTTTTTGCACAAAAAGTATTCACGTCGCTTGATAAACATATAGTTGAGCCACGGTAGTCACATGGAATATTTAAACATTTTCTTCAATGACTTTCTGGGCCATCAAGTTTCAATCCCTTAGGAGCCTATGTAGGCGTGATCCACCTCTCAAATTTAATCAAAAATATCTTAATTTGTGTTCCGAAGACGAACAAAGGTCTTACAGGGTTGGTACAGCATGGGGGGTGAGTAATTAATGACTTAATTTTCATTTTTGGGCGAACTATCCCTTTAAACACTCATTTAAGCACTCATTTAGAGCTTGAAGAGCATAAAATGTTACAATAAATTCTCAGAGAACAGCCTCTTTCCACGGTACATAATTTATCTGGTTTTGGATGATTAGTTTAAACTGAGCTGAACTTCAATTTACATTTAAATAAATCTCACGATTCTAATTCATTTCGAGCGGGAGGTGTCTGTAGGAGTCTGTTTTATATGCACAGCACAGACATGTGTGAGGTCTGCAGCGGTGCTTGTTTTAACACTGCTGTATGTGCGGCATGCATGTCTGATGGCAGGCCGCCTTGCTGAGCTCTCTGTTGCTGAATGTTTGGCTGCGTGTCAACATTGTGGCTTTATCTGATCCACAAGTGCATTACTAGTTCCTCTAAGTCCCTTTAATGAATCAACTGTGGCAAGACCCATCAATACCCAGACGTTGACTAATGCCCTGAGTGCAAACACTCCGCAAGTGAATCTTTCCATTATTGAGTGTTCTCCAAGTAAACAGGCAAAACAGACTGCATGAGACCTGCATGCAATTATCTCAATATCGATTGAGGAATTCCATCACACTTGGGTGTTTTCTGCTATTTTTTTTTTTTTATTTGGGTCCGGAATTGAATGCTCTCTAAGGACAATATGCAAAACCAAAGCAATATTTATGTTTGCCCAAGGAAATGTGATTGGATTCCTTGTACTTGTAACTTTATTTCTGGTTTTTCGGCTGTGCAAAGGCAAAATACACTAACTACAGATTAAGTCTTGAGTCATGGCCAAAGTTGAGTCTCTTAGACTGTGATGTGACCTGTGACGACATTTTTTGGCTCAGCTGTGCTGAGATTCAGAGAAAATGGAGTGTGAAAATTGAAATCAAATCAATCAAAATTCAATCAAAAAACCTCTAAAACTTTTTCACAGTTTCATTGTTGGTGTAGGTACGTGGTTTTGCCTGTTTAGGGCGGTATTAAAGACCCCATGAAATCCAATTTTCCAATCCTGTTGGTTCATTTCGATCATCTATCTCAGTGGTTCTCAACCTTTTTGACTCAAAGGCCCTCCACCCCTTATAAGCTTTCAAAGTATTTCTGTATTTCTACTTCTTCCCAGTATTTCTGCTGTAATCATGACAATACAGTTCTCATTTCTACTGCTTATTATCAGACTTCTTTGTTAACAGAATATATATGTTAATATATTAAAGGAGTTAGCCATCATTTTATGTTTCCAGAAAGTTCAAGAACTGTGTGATCTTCAATAAGAATAATAGTTAGTGAGAGGAGAAAAAAAGTAATCTCATTCTAGCTTACAATTAATTTTTTTTTTTGTTGTTGTATTTTTAGGCATTTAGATTATTCGATTATTTAACTTTATTAATAATTATTCATTTAAAAGTGGCCCCTCTGAAAGTTTGCTGAGACCCCTTAATGGGCTCCGGACCCCTGTTTGAGAACCACTGATCGTCAGTGGTAGCGGTTGGGTTTTAAAAATGGGGGATGCACAGTAAATTTGCATGGTTTCTACCAAGATTATTAATTTTTTTTTTAATAAATGCTTTAAAATAGCTTTTTTGGTTGCTTTTAACTAGTAAATGTAACGAAAATGACTCATCCAATACAGTATAATTTCTCTCTCATAGCCTCTCCTATCACTTTTATTCCTTTTAAATGTCTGTTTTAAAAGAGCACATTTGGTTGTTTATTGAAGGTGATGATTGTGGCATATCACAGTTGCACTTCAGCTTCTCCTCAGAATTGCTGTCCAACCAAATGCTTTATAGAATCTAAAGCATCCCATCCCCCACACTATAAATACGCTGAAGCTGCAGATAAACTTGTTCACACATTTACACTTGATGCATGATGAACATGATGAATAGCACATAGGGCTATGGAACGATTCAGACAGGGTAAATATGCTTTCCATTGGGGTGAATGAAGTCTGGTTTCACACTATTGTCATGCGAACCGTCGCAGCGCGCAGACAGTCTGCTTCGATTCAGAGGCTTGATAGTGTATCAGACCCATTTGAATTCTGCACATAATGCTATATTTTAAAGTGATATTCCTAATCTGAAGGAGATTAGGAGAAAACTCAACTGCTCTGGTCAAGCTGTGAAATAAAATAAACACTTTTTGCTAATTTAAAAAGGGGAGGAGCTGTTCGATATTCCCTGCCCTGTCTTCCTGTTTTAGTGGAAATTAAGTCAACGCATCATAACGCTGCACGTTTCACTTCAGTGGGCCTTTAAAGGAGCGTTTCACCCATTTCATCATTAATCTTTATTGAAAGTGGGTCATATATGTAGGCCTAGTTGAAATGGAAAATAAATTTTGAACGAAAATAAACAGAAAATAACTTTAGGGCGCATTTTTATGCAAGACAGCAACTCCCACAATGCACCACATTGCTCCGCAAGCCACTTCCACTAATCCGGAACAGCGCAAACAGAGAAATCACTCTTCCGTCTACAAGGCTAACGTTAGCTGTCACCAGAGTTTGAAATTCATTTCAAACTAAATTTCTAGTTAGTTGGCAAATCCATTAGTGATATACTCCTTGTTTATATTTATTTCTATATGGTGAATTATTGCATGATACCGGGATGTTCAATCAGAACATATGCGGTGCGAAACTAGGATGGTTCACATCACAACAAAAAAATCCGTGTGCTCGTCTGATTCAGAGATTTCGTCCAGGAGAAATTACCATCGTTGAAATTCTCTGCAGCAGACGGACTCTATCTGTGTCCATAGCGCACAGCGAAAGCACAGGCACCAGCAGTCCGCCCACCTCAAGCCAGTCCGGGCTCCTCGTTTCTAAAGATACGAAGCTTAATGCAAATTGGTGAAGTGTCCCTTTAAGAAACCATATTAACATGGTTCCTTATGAGTGTTAATTGTTGACGGTGAAAGTTTTTCACACTGGATTATTGTTAATTAACTCTAAAACGTTATTCCTCCTGATTGTAAAAGCTGAATGCCATTATGAATATGAACATTTATGGTGCTGTGTCTGCTAACATATCCTGTGGGAACTAAAAGGGTGAGGGGAAAGCATACAGTGGTGCATGTAAGAGCATGATATGTGACCATGTGTGATTACTGAGGCTTCATTCAGTCGTTTAGCTGCACAGGCACAATGTGTTTTGATGGAAACAGGCTCACGAGGGGTTTAATGAGCACCCAGCGGATGAGATTCAACACCGGCAAATTGATTTTCCGCATTTATCAATGGGGAATGTTTAAATGGGCAGGAATTAAAGCATGAAAGAGCTGAGAGATAGTGCTCTCAGAGCCGTAACCTTAGAGATGGAGCATGGGAGAGAGCTGCCTGGTGCGCTTACAGGGCAACAGCATGTACGCCACACATTACGGAAGGTGAGAGGGAGCTTGTTAAGCACACGCTGAAACGCCTTGCTCGGCTATTTCGCTCCCATCATGCCTCCTGCAGGGCAGAGAGAATGCATTCTCCTTGCTGAACACGAACCCGATGATGGGCCGTGCCTGTAAACCTGGCCAGGGCCATGTCCTCTCCCCATGAACAAGTCTTAGGTGAGCTACTGTGGATGACCCTGCGCATGTCAACGCTCAGTTTTTATAGATTGTAATGGAAGCGGCTGCTCCGTTGCACTGTTAAATCTGTTTGAACTTCCCGTCATGCTGGATGCCCCCAATAAATGCTTTTAATTTGCAATCTGCACTTGTTTTGTTTGGACTGCATCCGATCGTTTGCTCCTCGCTGAGAAGCATGATTAACATTTAGAGGGCATCTGTACGCAAGAAACTTGATCTGTAGGCTTCCTATCCTGCACTTTGGCCTTAGACACACACTTCTTAAAGGCAGGTCACCCAAAAATGAAATTTCCGTTGTTGTTTTTGCAAAGTCTGTTTTACAATAGAAATCAATGGAGTTGGTGTATTGACAAAAAAGTTGTTTCAAATATTTTTGGATTATATTTTTTTTTATTGAATTTTGATATATTTACACTTTCCCCGCCAGCTTTTGTTATTTTTAATATTCATCGCCAGCATTTTTAATCATTTTCACAAAATGTTCATGGCCCCCAGTGTAACGTTGAGGCAGGAGTGAAGCGGAGGGAATCCAAGTGCAAGCATTCATTTATTAAACAAACAGGTAATCCAGGGCAAACCAACAGAACATGAACTCAGGACACGGAACTCAGGACAGTGGCAAGAAACAGCTACACAAAACAACTACCGACAACCAACAACTGAAGCCTAAAGGGTTTTTTTGTTTCGGAAAAAAAAAAAAAAAAAAAAAAAAGTTTTGTTTCATAATAGCACCCCTGTATACCTTATACATAATAAATAAATAAATAAATACATAAATAAATAAATAAATAAATAAATAGCCAGAAAGTTAGGTCAATGGTGGGGAATATTTGTAAAATAAAATTATATATATATATATATATATATATATATATATATATATATATATATATATATATATATATGTTAATAACATATTCCACTATGTTATTAACATTATACTAATATTGATATTTTAAATAATAAAAAGTGAACCATTCCTTCATTCATGTTCTTGTGTTGTCTTTTTACAGATATTATGCTACTACTTTTACAATCTCTCCCTTTCAGAAAACAACCTCATAAATTGTGTTTGATTGACGAGATGGACTGCAGTGTTAATCGTAAATTAATCAATGGCATGACAAAGTCTTGTGTTGATGGCGGCAAGCTCCATTTGTCATCTGAGTGAAGAAAAATGTTTGAAATGTGCTTTGCTCACTCAAAATTGAATCACTTTGCACAAAAGTTCATATGAAATGTCAGTGCTAATTTATCCAAGTTGGCTAAAATACGCTTTATTTTTCTCCGAAGCTGAAAATTGTGCACTAGAATCGGATAGAGTAGGGATGTTCAGATCTTATCATGTAAAAAGATGGACTCAGCAGCTTAGTGTTATTCAATAGAGCTCCAGTGGTCTTTTTCATTGTCTGTGGAATTACCTCAGCTGAATTAGAGTCCAGCCACACTAATGGCCCTGATGACAATACTTATCCCACATCTATTCCTGCCAGGACTCGCCAACTGATTGGACATGCCACAGGCCTTCATTTCATTCCCAGCCAGAGATTATCGCAGCGATTGATCCAGGGCCGTGCAACACGAACAAACGCATTAAGGATTCCAAACCCTCATTCATTGGTCAACTGATGGCGTTATGTAGGAGTGCAGAAAATGCACTCCTAATCTATCCATCCATCCATCCATCCATCCATCCATCCATCAAATAATTGTCTTTTTTTTTAAATAAATGCTGTTCTTTTGAACTTTCTATTAATCAAAGAATCCTGGGAAAGCGGCATTGTGATTTACACAAAAATAAAAAGCAGTGCAACTGTTTTCAACATTAAATAGTAATAACAATAATAATTCATTACATATATAGTGCCTTTCTGGACACTCAAAGTGCTTCACATAGAGGGGGGAATCTCCTCAACCACCACTGGTGACAATACATTGACAATAATGTGAAATACTTTTTTGAGCAGCAATTCAGCATATTAGAATGATTTCTGAAGGATCATGTGACAAAATATTGTTGGTTTAAATTAAAAAATTAAGTAACCTGGTTGCCTTAAAATTTTAAGTTCATTGAAATAAAAAATTGAGTTAATAAAATGAGCGAGATTGATTTAATCATCAGAAACTCAAAATATGATGTCATATGAACTACATAAATTATTTTAGTCGATTTGACAAAAGAAAAATCATGAAAATATTTTTTACAGTGTAGAAATATGATACAGAAAATTCAGCTTTGAAAGCAGGAAATTACATATTTACATAACAAAAATATTCACTGACTCTTGAAATATTTAAAAGGCAGTTTATTTAACTGGTTTATTAACTTATCTATTCATTTATATATATATAATCAAACTAAAATAAACATGCAAAATTAATTTTAGTTTTTAAATGTTAATCCGTAAAGTGTGGCTAAAGTTAACTTAAGTCCTTGAATAAGTGATTCATATGTAAATTACAGTGGCTAAATTTAACAGCAGAAGTAGCTCATGTACAAACAACTAAACTAAATACAAACTATTTTTGGCTAAGAGGCAACTTAGAGTAAGTTTATTGTTCCTGGATACTGGAGCTGTGAGAAATTCCCTCAGCAAAGCAGGCTCCTTAAGGACTCAAGATAATTATTTCCACTTTTGTCTTCCATTTCCTGATTAGACTCCAAAATGCTGCGCTTCTCTTTTTCGGGACCGTAAGGGAGACTACGGAGCAAATTAATCTTCCACGTAAATAGAAAAATATGATACGAGTCCATGTTTAATTAATAGCTAGCCCAACATCAAGAGTTGTTTTGATCTAAAAATAGACATACCAGCACACTCGCACATTTATTAGGGAACTGTTGGCCTTTTAATCCTCCATTTTACGAGTGTATGTTTTTAGTGCGCATCGTCTTATCAAAAAACAAATGCTGGTTTCGTTATGACTTGAAATGTTTTACAAGGTTGTTTTGGTTTCTGAATAACTGGCCTCTGATGTTTTCTCATTGGTTAATGGATCCTCAGGCTAACACTCCACAGCCTATATATTTTATGTATACCTTTGTGTCATAGATATATACTCTCTTCAGATCTCACAGTGACATACAGAAGCATTCTTTGGGCGCATTCACCCATAGCCAGTTGAATGCCCTTACGGTCATGTCTAATGAATCACCTCCTGAAAGAATCCCTTTATACATTAACTATGAGCAAGCAGTCTCGTCTTTGCCATGCTCCAGAAAACAATCCTAGATTACTTATTTATCATGAACTCATTTCATAGCTCTATATGCTCTGAAAAGAAGATGCTCACAGCCATAGCCGAAGCCAAGAAACGCTTTTGATGAATGGACCCGTCCATCCTTCCACCCTACATACTCAGTATAATAGCTAATTACTGTCTGTGTCACTCAAGATATCTTCCTTAGATTAAGCACAAAAGTCATTACAGCACTTTAGTTACTGTAGCTCTATAAGAGCTCTGTCGTCGTATAACCCTCGAGAGAAAGAATAGGAGGGTCGTACATTAATCTCATTTTCACAAAGCTGTAATTCGGGCCATCCTTTGGAATATATTACAATTTCGACACAAATCTTCCTTATAAAAGCGGCCTGAAAAATGAATGATTTCCCTCGAGCAAAGATCACCACAAAGCCACAATCATACATCCTCTGCATTCCAAAACACAACGCTTGCTCTTTCTTTACACAGACGTGCACGCTTTGCACCTCTTTAAAGTGGCTGTGACAAAAGAACACGATGCCTCTGCTTTTTAAGCTTACATTGCAAAACTGTAACATGCTTTTATAGGGCAGACGCTAAGCGTACATCTTTTAAGTGGTTTTGCGTTGAGTTTGACATTTGTAATATTGACAAGTGGAGGCGTTCACTTTTACATAATGGAGAACCTGAACTACCTATGGAATGACAAACTTTAAGACAAAATGGATGTTTTACGTGTACAATGTAAAAAATGTCCGTGATTTTAACAGTAAAAGACTGTAAAAATGCTACAGTGCAAAACTGTTAATTGGTTAACAGAAAGTTTCCGTACTTTATATGGTAAATACACTGTAAAAAATTTGGAGTAGGATTTACTTGAAAAAACCTGGCTAAACGATCTCACTCAGAAAATGCTAGTAAATTTACAAAGATTTGCCAAGTAAAAACCTAAACATATTTATCAGTAGCTTTAATTAGAAATCTTTAGTTAAATTTACTTGGATGTGGAATTAAGTAAACTTTACAAACTACAAACTTTAAACTTTTTAACTCGGCTTGTAAAAGGTTGATTAATACCGATTTCCTTTGCCTTTGTATTACACTTCACTAAAACAATTATCTTGAATTTTATTAGTCATTTAGAGTATGTTCTTTACTTAGATCATCTAAGTAATTTATATACATCATGTCAGACTTTAAGCCTTATGTGAATGCAAACACCTCAATACGACAATACACAATGGTGGTAACATTTGATGGATTGTTTTTGTGTTTGAATGTGTCGTTTTAAGCAAAAAATTTACTCGAAATATCACAAAATGGCAATTTACTAATACTGAAAACAAAAATCAATGATAAAACAGTGTAAATACAGCTGGAAACCAGTGAAAAATTAACCTCATTAATTATTCAAGGTCCAGTGCATGACGGGAACCCCAGTATCAGAAAAGTTGAGTAATTTTTACTTAATTTTATTGAGTTCATATTACACTTTCATTTATACTCGCTTGAAATAAGTACTGATATGGAATTTACTTAGTTTTTTAAATTATTGCCTGAACTAACTTTTTCAAGTAAATTACATTGGGTTTTTTCACTAGTATTTACTTAACCAAAAAATCATTTTTTACAGTGTAACTGTAATATAATTTTACAGTAAAATACCGTTAAATTTACAGTTTTTGAAAGTGAAAAAGAACAAGTCATTGTATAATTTACAGTGAAAATCCGTAAATTGACATTCCCACAATTCCCTGTGTGACACTTCACAAATGACGTATTTTTGTTGAAATAACTATAGTTCCTCATAGTTTTATTGTTTTTTTTCTAATCAGTTATGTACATTAGGGTTTTATGTTACATTTAATGTTGTTAAATTAATGTTTATTGCATTTTTTTAATTTCATGTGTGTTACCATGATGGTGTTTATTGTTTGTGTGAATGACACTGTGCAGTAATCACTTATGATGAGCTGTGATTGCTCAAGTAACTCTCATCACTGCTGTGATGATTGATAGTTGTCAGTGTATTACAATGGTCTAAAACAGATATCAATAAGTTGGTAAATCAACATTTTATCAGAAAATAAAATACGGTTTATTACTGTAAATTTTAAGTTAAGTCTGTAAAAACATTAACGTTCCTACCGTATTTTTAACGGTAAAGTTCTGGCAACCACAGCTCCCGTTTTTTTACCGTAAAATTTACGTTTTATTTTTTACAGTGTATGTAAATTACCGTTTGTTTTATATCGGAAGTTAACGTGGATGGTAGAACACAAAATGTGTTGGGAACTCACACACACATACACAAAAAGTGGAGTGCAATGTGCAACATTAATGGCACCTGAAAATCTAAAAATGGGAGAAAGAAATACAAAAGCAAAAACTGTTTGAAAATTGCTTCGTGTAATAAAATGGAACAATAAAAGCTGACTTAAAGAAGCAGTTAGTGCAGGTGTTGATATAATCATTCTTTTCATTTATTCTCATGTGTACTCCAGGCTATTTTGTCTCTTACAGCAGAAATAATCTTCAGACGTTCCTGTTTCTCTTTGAAATTATGTTGTATATATTACGTTTAGGAAAACTGCCAGGGCATTTTTTTTTCTATACTTTTATCACGCCTGTGTTTTACTCAGTTTATAACAACTTCCCAAATTTTCTGCAATGCATCAAAATCTCAGACATAGATCAAAAGCCATCTTTATAGAGAGCCTAAGTCCCTCCCTTTCCGGTCGACCACCATGGGACCTTATTTCGGAAAAATGTTGTATGGTAGTCAATGGCGAGAGACAACAAATATTTTGATCTTGTTTGAATTGTGCCCTGAATTACACATATGATGTTTGTCAATTTAAAAGATACATTTTAAAGTAAAGAAAGTCGCAGTTTAATGTAAAACTGTTGAAGACTGAAAATATGTAATTACAAAGACTACAAACCCCAAAGGTGCACTTTCTCTCTCAATGAATGAAGCTAACTTTACTGAGGCTTATGTCTGTCATTGTTTCTATAGTCTTACGTTATAATCGTAACGTTACGCCGTCATGCCTGAGTGTTTTGTACCAGACTGCACACACACGAGCAGCGGATCTTGCTCGTTGTTTCGCTTCCCGGGAGATGTAGTTCATTGAGCGATTTTCACATAAAACTAAATGTTACTCTTGACTGCAACGTTTTTGACTTTCAGAATTATCTTTTAAATTGACAAACATGATATATGTAATTCAGGGCACAGTTCAGACGGAATAAAAAGATAAGTTGTCTCTCGCCATTGACTACCACACATATTTTTTTTTTTACCGAAATAAGGTCCCATGAGCCGGAAGCGGAGGGGCGGGACTTAGGCTCTCTATTCTTTATGGGCTGTGATGAATCAATTAGCATTGTGGATTTTCAAAAACCTGGTGAGTCAACATGGAAAATAGCCGTTTCCAAGATGCCATTTTCAATAATTGAATGTGTACATCTGCTGTGAGTAATACTGTAGGTCTGCCTACGTATTTTGAGTCTGATGAACTACAAATAACAAGAAAGGAAATCCATTGCAAGCATATGGCTGTGCATCCTGCATGATACATCACAATTACGCTAATGCTCCGTCCGGCTCTCAGAGGCCAATTAGAATATCCAGAGCATGATGTCAGACATCATTGGGATTTTGAGACAGATTACACCACGATAAAACATTCCTCCTCTCTCTTATTAGAACATATGACCACTTCTGTTTGTAGTCAGGTTCCATTTTCAACAGTAATTCCTAAACTCGTACAGATGGATGGTTGTGACTCTGAGCCAATGCATGATGCAATGATCTTACTCTCGCGTAACCACACCCCAGCAAGTGGTCTGGTCCACATTGCTGCCTATTCTGGCCAATAACTGCACATTTAGACAGGAAGAAGTGTGAAATGTAAAGTTGCCAGTCTTGGTTTGTTTCGTTTTAAGGGCTTTTTAGTGGAAGGTCTATCTGAAATAGATTTGACCACAATAGCTGAGCTAAAAAAAAAATAAAAAAAAAAAGTATCATTCAAGATCTATATTTATCACAATATTCATTTCATACCATTGCTAGACCTCAACCTGGGTCGTTTGCAAGTAAACTCGACAGAATAAGGGTAGTTTTTAGTTTAGGACCCCATAAAATCCATAAATCTTTCCCCCAAATTCTGTGTTTTCTGCATTTTTTTTTTTTCATGATTCGATTTTATAAAGTATGCTGTAAAATTGTAATAACGTTCTATATACACACACACATAAATATTTATATAAACGTAATGTCCTTTGTTGAATTATTCAGATCTTCTGCTACAATTGATCATCCTTGTGTATATAAAACTCATTGATTTACTGTGAGTCTTTTATGGTGGAATTCTCTATGAGAAAATGCCCCGGTATGTTGCCCTCTCTGAACTTGTGTTGTCTTTGTGCCAAAACTGAGGGTAAAGGCATCCAGCCCTCTCTAAAAAGAAAAAAAAAATCAATTCAGAAAGGCTGTTCTGTAGCAAATAGCAGATTTTACACTTTTATTTTTGGTCTGAGTGTTTTTGGAGGTCCAACAGTTCAATCTTTACTCTCTCCTCATCTCACTAGGGGGAAATGAACAGTGTGGCTTTTGCTTTTCTTCCTCCAGGCCTAACAGACAGAGTCACTCAGATGTGAAATCACATTTACAGAGTCTCTTTTTCTTTTTTTTTTTGCACCTTCCCTGTCTTCTACTGCTGCCTGTCCACACCATGAGGAAGTGTGCAATGTAATCAAACTGCCTTTTATTATAATTCTCTTGATGGCTTTGTATGATCCCACGAGTGTGGTATTGATAGCTCTCTGAGTGACAACACAATATAACAATGCCTTTTTTTCAATTAAAGTCACATTTATTATGTGGTGAAAATATTTCCTGTGATACTCGATCACTGTCATATACAAATTGCTTCTTTTTGCCTCTCTTACTGTGGCGATCTCCCTGTAGATCTGCAGCGTTGAGGTTGGTTTAAACCACATGTCAAAGAAGCCAACCACAAACGCGGGCTCGTGCATCCGTAGATACCACCGTGAAGCATTAAAGGGATTCTCTGAAATGCTCAAGAGATGAGCCACATGACTTTTCCGTCTTAAAATAACCTGAAAATCAGCATTAGGGGCAGCCACTAGAGTAAGCCCCATCAGTCCTCGACAATGGCATCCTTTCATTCAAACCCCCTCCCATCATCCTCTGACACTTGCACATGCTGTGTGGCTTCAAAGACTCAACCCTGCTTATTCTCTCTCCTCTTGGTTCCCTTGGTTAAGAATTTGCTCTCTTTTCACCTTTCTTAAAGCAGCACTATGCAGTTTGTTTTGTTTACCTTAACTCAATAGCTTCGGAGTTATTGTAATGGTTATATGACTATTTTTGGGTTGAATGTTGGGCCCCCCTGTTGCCTGTGAGCAGAAAAAAAAACACACACACTTGCAACTTTTAGCCGCCGAGCCACCGGCCACAGTATCAGCATCATGCAACGAATTGCTTTACGGCAAGACAGATCTGCTAAAATGAGCATCAAACAAAGATAACCCAGCGCCGTATACCTGTGGTGTTTGAGGCGCATACAATATAGACTGCCAACAGTTCAACAGGGCACAGCTCTTAAAGGGGCCACACCTTATTTCCTCTCGTCACAGCTTCCATCCTACTGAACAGGTACCGGTATACAGGTGGAGGGGATCAGGCCGTGAGTGCTGAGACATCTCTGCGTGAGTGCTGTTTACGACAGTACAAGTACTCGACAGCAACTCTAGTTTGACAAAAACGGAAATCCTGCATAGCGCTGCTTTATGTTGCTGCTGGTCCAATTATTTGTATTTTATTTTATTAAATTTATTTATTTATTTTGAAAACCCACTATTTGCAAACCAAAAATTTAAAGAAAAAAAAAAAGATCAAATTGCGAACTTCAGTGTTGATGAAATAAAGAATAATTTTAGCTAAGGGGGTTATTTTACAACAGTAACTGATTGAATGTAGGCCTACGTTTATAAAAGTTGAAATTATTTGATTATATTTTATCTTACTTGTAAATAGCATCAGTTTCAATTAAGAAGCTTACTTGGAAAAGCAATCTGCCCAGCAAAAAGACAATGCTAAAACAACATTGCAACATAAATTTATAAATTATTACTGATCTGTAATCTGTTACTTCTACCTTACTTTCAACGTGGCCATTTCTAAGTAGAATGTGCAAAGCTTTATTTATTTGTTGTTTTAAAGGAAAAGTTATGTATTTTACACTTAAAGCCCTGTTTTTAGATAATTTGTGATGAAATAGAACGGTTATGATTGAAATTGAAACTGCTGGCCCGAGAATTTTCGGTTTCTGTGCCCGGTTTCTGTTCTACTGGAACATTGGAACTGAAACTTTAGCTTTCGAAGACGTGAAACTCACCGAGTGGTCTAGGGTGTTCACTGATATGCTCACACAAAAATCGCTGCAAAAGATGCTTTCCAACAGGTTTTATCGTAGTTTTTATACAACTCCATCAACCCGGTCTCATCCTAAGACGTCATATAACTGACGTTTTGGGACGTCTTTTGACCATACGTCAATATTTGCCTTTTTAGGGCCCCCTTAAACGTCGGTAGATGAGGTTATGGGATCCTAACTCTACCGAAGACCTAAACCTAACCCTAAACCTAACCCGTCACCTAACTGACGTTAAAGGTAAAGCGTCAGTTGTATGACGGCCCGGGATCGCCATCTACCGACGTTTAAGGGGGCCCTAAAAAGGCGGATGTTGACGTATGGTCAAAATACGCCCCAAGACGTCAGTTATATGACTTTTTGGGATGAGACTGTGTTAACTCCATTGACTCGACTTGGACAACTACAATTGCAATTACAAATAAACGGTTTTAAGTGTAAAATGCCGAACTTGTCCTTTAAGTTATTATCATATTTATAAACACTGGTTTGCAGCGCAAATATTTGTACCATTTACTTGTAGCTATTTCCCAATAGCAGCTAATGAATAAGTCTCACACATTCACAGGATATACCTCCACGTAAAAAAAATACAGTGGATAGTTGCTAACATATTTAGCTACAATCGTTTTTTAACTTCAATTTCTAATTTATCTCTATTTTCTTACTCAGCTCTTTCTCTTCCCTAGTGTAAACGCTCATGTGGTCGAATGCGTTCAACCTGCAACAAAAGACCGCCTCCATCTGTCTACTAATGCTTAAACATTGTGGAAATATACCAATTCATACACCAAGATATACCAATCATACCAATTCCTATTCATAGACATACCAATCACAATGTTCTCCCACCATTCCTGATTTAACACTTTTACTGGATTTGGCATGGTCTTGTCACTGTCAGAGAGATGCTGTGTCAACAAAAGCTGATGCTCTCTGTGTGTTATCCTGTCATGTCCAGTCTCGTTCATATGTAAAGTTTGTGAGCTTGTTACGAAATATGTAAAAAAACAACAAAAAAAACAACAACATACATTTACCTTCCAGTGTAAGAAATCAGGGCGGAAAACGTGATTGAAAGTGGACAAAAGAGATGGATTAAATCCATCATCCACTTGTGATCCGATCCACCAATAGGCATCTTAATAGCAGGTGTAAACAGGGCCTATTGGTGCGGTCACATTTACCGTTATTCAACAAAACCTTGAGGGCGAAATCCAGTCATTCCAACGGGATTCCACACAGTTGGGAGTTTCATGTGAGGATGAAAACGTTTCCCAAGCAACAAAAAGCTTGATTTGAAAGTGACTTTTGTCATACACATGTTGACCATGCATGGACCTTTTATTTTGCACACAATATTTCACTGAAATCATGCCAATGTGACAGCAGCATAAGCCAGTAAGTTGTTCAATGTTGCCATGTAAAGGTTAAAAACAATAAACAAAAATATTCGATTTTTTAAAATAACTTTTTAAATGACAGAAGCACAACGATCTCTAGATAAAAGTATCTGCATTAGAGTAATCAAATAAACCATACGTACCATTTCTACTTCCATGCACTCATGGATGTTCGTGGATGCCTTAACAGAAAAGCATTATTTTGCTGGTGCTTACTGAGTTGTACTGAGAGTAAGATAATTAATGAATATATTAATTATTATATGAAATCCATTACTATATGCAAACAGACGGTCTGTATATTTCATAATAACCACATGCAGAGTTCAACAGTGGAATGAGAAGTGATGTCAATAAAGCCCAGCTGACAGTGTATTTCCTTTCTGTTGTTTGGGTTTGCCAGGCTTCTTTTTGGAACAACACTGACACACACTGACAATAAAAAGGCTTTGTCAGTTCTCTCCAAAAAAGAAAAGAAAATATGACCTTCATATTTTCTCTCTCTTTTTTTCCCCCTTGTGTTCATAGTTTTCCTCATTTTTCTTCTTTTTACCTTGCAACAAGGCCCTGTTTGTATCCGTGAGGATGGATAGAATTTTAAATAACTGTTAAGTGAGGTGTAAACGTGTGTATTTTTATCCCAGACTGCTCTGTTACAGAGAGCAAGTGCTAAAGAGGGCAAATGTGCATTGGACCAGTACAGTTTCTTAACATAAAATTATGCCTCTACCCAGAGAGTTCCAGACTTTAGCAACAGCCCCAAAGGTCAGGAGCACCAGGATTCTGGGGATAATGAGATTATATTGAAATCATCCAAAAGCCTGTGAGTAATGCTTATGCACCAGGGAAAATCCCTCTAAGAGGTTTCTGTACAGTTGGCATCAGTGCTATGTTATAAATGTAAAGAAACAAATCATTTAGCTCTGTTTCTTTGTGGGACGGGAGTTGTGCAATTTCAAAGACAACATGCCATTAATAAACATTTCTATTACCAGTATTGATGAATTAAATCAATGGCGATTGTCTGCTGTAAACACATCCTTACTTTCCTAATGAAGGAGATCAGTTCAAATCTTTAACCCGAGGGTGATCCCATTTTGCATTTCAAGGACCCAGGTTTCAGAAGACATGCATTTGCCATGTTGTTGTTGTTTTTTTTATCTGAAGCAGCTGCGGCAAAGCTAGGCAGGGCTATTTTTTCCCACGTACGCATGTGTAGCCTCCTTCCCTTGTCAGTAGCTGAACGGAGGCTATCAATCAGAGCTGAGCGGCAGTAGGATGCACGGGCTGCTGCGGCGCTCATGGTTAGTGTGCCGGTGATATGCTCCTCGGGACCATATGGGGTCTGATCTCCTGTGAGCGCCGTCCCTTTCAACGGCTCTCCTTGTCATGCTCCCATCACATATAGGTCAGAGTCTTTTCACAACTCCACATGAGGCAAACGTTTAAGATGGCCATGAAGTGGCTTTCGTTTTGGAAATGGCCTGAGTTTGGGGAATGGGGGCTCCTAAAACACATTTACACACTTAATGTAGAATAGTTAGTCGTGGTTTAAAAATGGCTTTCTGAAATAAAGATTGAGTTAAAGATAAAACTAACTGTACTAATCTGAATAAGACATATAATATATGCCCCCCCCCATCCCCCATTTGCCAAGTGTGCCAATAATTCTGACCACGTCTCTTTGCATCCAAGTAATACATGTGTCTTCTTTGAAACGCAATGTTAATCTGAAGTTAAAACCATGACAGAGAAAGCAGATTTCTGTTAATCTGGTTTAAAAGGTCATTTAAGTCTAGGACCAGGTTTAACTGTCTGGGTTCTAAGGTATTTTTGGGGCCCTTGAGATGTTTTGATATGCTTTTTTCAGTTGCTTATAAACATATTAATGACACAGGTGAAATTACACTGTATTTAGCACAAACAGGGCTACCATAATATGTGAGCAACATGTATGTAAATGTTTGTATTTTTGAGAGAACATTGTTTATGCATGGTTATTGAAAAAAAAAAGTTTCTGAAATAAGTGCCACAAAACACATGCTAAATATGTGTCCACGAGACTTTTGACTAATGGATGTTGTCGCCTAGAGTTTTTGCTTCGAAATGATCTGAAAATTATCCTGCCTAATTATTCACATAAAACAATAGATTGTTTTAAATTGTGAAAAACATGTGTTTGTTTGGAAAGGCAATATGCAGATGGGCGTGGACACACACACACACACACACACACACATATATATATATATATATATATATATATATTCTTCTCGAAATAAAACTACCAGCACTTCCTGAGGTAACTTTTCCAGGATTATTACAATAGTATTATTATAGCTCACAACACAGCAAGATGAGGTAAAGTTCATGGCTTGCCTCAACATTTGCATTTAATAGTGCGTGCTCTCCGTGGGTGTGGTCACATTGACACGTAATAAGCTATAATTAGCTGACAGGAAAAAGACTGGCATCTCTCTCTTTTCATACAGATTATATAAACTGACAATATTTGTTTTTTATATAAATAACTTGATTTAGAAAAAAAGATAATTTCAGCTTCATAATGAAAAATATTTCGTGCCTGTGTGACAAGTATTCACTGACTTGCAGTTCATTTTCAGATGCATTTCAGAATAAACTTCACTGACAGATAGAAAGAAACATTCGCATGATGTTTATTTCACTTTATTTGACAAAAAGCAGAATACTTTGTTCTATTGTGAGTATCCACAAAAAAAGAAAATTGACACTTAACAGGACCTAATGATGTACAACAATTATATGGAAGTCTCTTTTGCACTGATAAGGAAAAAAGTGAGCTCATTGCGCCGACACGATGGGCGACCCCAGAGGGTTAAAGTTCAAACACATTATTTTTCTAATACTGTACATTGGTGCAGCACCTCTTTTCACTCCCTGCCTGAAATGCTCTGTTTTGGTACCTGTCTCTTTAAAGCCCGCTTTTATGAAAAGTATGTTTTGATTGGTCAACCGCTTAGACAAAAATGCAACATCCCTCAACATTGGTTATCAGATCCCAAAGCATCTGTATTGAAAGTCTTTGCAACAGGTCTACTAGACAAAGATAAATCACTTACCCAACTGTTGTTTAAGTGTGGCCAGTAGGCGGGCGTTATGCAGATGTGTAACATGATGATGTAACTAAATCATGGAAATAATAACAGGACTACAAACAAACCAAGGCAAGTGTTTTCTGTTGAAGGGATCTGTTGATTTGTGACTTTATAGATTGTTTACTTGCAAAAACAGCTATAATACACAATAAAGGAAATGTAAAAGGAATAAAAACTTTAAGTAAACCACATATTATATTCCGTACAGTTTTTGCACACATAGCTGTGCTACAGGTTTAGAAATCTGGAGCTGCTTTTGGTCCCCCGCATATATGGAATGGCATGGATGGTGGGGTTGTTGAGAGAGGCCACAGTTTGGGTTAAAGGTATACGCCAGGGCAGCTGCAAAATCTGCCCTGCCAAGGATGCAGTGCTTCCAAAGCCTGATCTGTGCCATTAAATGGTTCATTGACCAGCTAAATGGACTCATTATGATGAGTAAGTAAAAGAATAGCACCCAAATCCATGAACCTCGTCTCTGCAGAGCTCTGGGTTCCGCTGCTTTTGGGGTTTCACAGGCTTTTGCTAAATGACAGCTGCCTGAGACTTCTTTCAAGGGAATGCAAATGACACACTGACCAGCTAATACCACATCAACAGTGCTTTATTGACAGTTGCAGTGCTCGAGATATCCATGCGAAACTTTTTTTTTTTTTTCAGGTTCGGTACTATCTATACTGGTGTAATCCTGAGATCTCTTGTGTGAATCCTACAGTAGCAAATGAAAGCTGATCATATAGGCGAAAGAGACGTTCATATACAGAAACACTTTAAAATACCTAGGCCTATATGTTTTCACATATTAATAGTTTTGTTTTTTGTTTTTTTTGCAGTTGATTGTATAGTGTAACAAAAGCTAGTGGCTAATCACAATTGCAAAATCTTTAAAAGTTCAATGGGAAGTTAATTTCAAACAATGTTGGTACCCTTGCACTGCTTGATATGAATTTGTGAAGTGCCAGTGAACATGAGTCAACAAGTCAGCTATTATAGATAAAAAAACTGCTAATGAAAAGCAACACAAACATAATTTGTAATGGTAATTAGTGGAGTATTAGTGTTAGAAGACTTTTCCAAATTCAAGAATAAAAAAAAAAATTACTGTTGATTTTGCTTTGTAATGGCTATTCCATTGTGAAATATTTGCATATTTTTGCATACTTTTCAAAAGAGTGCTTATTATGGAAATAATATTCTTGGAAATGTATATGGAAAGCATATACTTTGGTGCAAACTGAATGCAATGTTTTGGACACTTAACTGCATTTTAATTTCAATTAAATTAGAATGTTTTATTGTTTAAATTTATATAAAATGCAAATTGCTGTACTAGTGCTAATTTTGACCCACATAGTTCACTTAAAAAAAAAAAAAAAAAAAAAAAAAAAACTTTTGCTGATAATTTACTCACCCCATGTCATTCATGTCATTCTTTCTTTAGTCGAAAAGAAATTAAAGTTTTTGATGAAAACATTACAGGATTTTTTTTTTTTTTTTTCATAAAATGCAATTTACTGTGCACCAAACGGTTAAAGGTCCAAAAGACAGTTTCAGTGCAAACTGCAAACTGTTCAAAGGGCTTGGTTACCAGTAAAGTGCATTATATGGAGAAAAATGCTGGAATGTTTTCATCAAAAACCTTAATTTCTTTTCGACTTAAAGGATTAGTTCACTTTTGAAAAAACTTTTGCTGATAATTTACTCACCCCCATGTCATCCAAGATGTCCATGTCTTTCTTTCCTCAGTCGAAAAGAAATTTAGGTTTTTGATGAAAACATTCCAGGATTTTTCTCCATATAATGGACTTCAATGGGAACCGGATGGTTCAAGGTCCAAACGACAGTTAATAACAGTTTCAGATGCAGCTTCAAATGTCTTTAAACGATATCAGACGATGAATAAGAGTCTTATCATGCGAAACGATCGGTTATTTCAAAACTTATTCCAAAAATGTTACTTTTCTAAGGACAAATGCTAGCCTTGCTCTATTCTGTGAGGCGCGTTTGCAACGTCACGTATTACGTAATTACGTTCAAAAGGTCACGGGCGATAGCCGAAAGTACAGAGTCAGTGTTTACAAGTTGAACGCATAGGTTGAACGTGCAAACTAGCTCAAACACCGTTTACAAAAAAAGGAATTAAAAGGAAAAACAACGATGTCGGACGATTTTGATTCTGTACTTCCGGCTACGTCGCCCGTGACCTTTTGAACGTAATTACGTATTATGTGACGTTACAAACGCGCCTCAGAGAATATAGCAAGGCTAGCATTTGTCCTTAGAAAAGTTACATTTTTGGGATAAGTTTTGAAATAACCGATCGTTTCGCATGATAAGACCCTTATTCATCGTCTGGTGTCGTTTAAAGACATTTAAAGCTGCATCTGAAACTGTTATTAACACTATCTTTTGGACCTTGAACCATCCGGTTCCCATTGAAGTCCATTATATGGAGAAAAATCCTGGAATGTTTTCATCAAAAACCTAAATTTCTTTTCGACTGAGGAAAGAAAGACATGGACATCTTGGATGACATGGGGGTGAGTAAATTATCAGCAAAAGTTTTTTTTTCAAAAGTGAACTAATCCTTTAAGAAAGAATGACATGGATATCTTGGATGACATGGATGACATGGGGGTGAGTAAATTTCAGCAAAGTTTTTTTTTTTTTTTGTGAACTACTCCTTTAAAGCTACACTGTGTAACTCTTCTAGTTTATTCTTAGCTAAAAAAAACAAAACATTTAGTTCTTTCAAAAATATATGTGCTCATTAATGTATATTTACTTCGTTCAAGTAATAAAGTATTCTCGTGAGTGTATAATATGCCATTGAAAATCCATCTTGAAAGTACATTAGCCAAAGAGGGACATACCCGTTAATTCAAGGTGGGGCCTTTCGCGTTTACGTTTGAGTTAACACTCATGGGCGAGGTCGAACTGGAAGCCATGTTAATCTTGGACTACATTGGCCACCATAGGAGATAAAATGAAATCAGAATTGAGAGGAACAGAAACTAATATTCACTGGATGGTCATATACCTTTTCACCGCTAGATGGGGTTAAAAATCACACAGTGTAGCTTTAAGTAAGACACATCTTACTCATAATAAAACTATATAAAAAATAAAACTACTCATAATAAAACATTTCATAATCTCTTCATATTTTTTCTTTGAATTATATAAACTATAGGACTTACTTAAATGTCATTTCTATTGAATTTGTACCGTGCAAGGACACTTACCCCCAGTCTCACAGACCAGGTTTAAGCTTAGTCCAGACTAAAATGAATGTTTGAGCTGTTTTAACTGAAAGCAACTTGCCACAGCAGTAATGTTTTTTTTTTTCTTTCTAAGGCATGTTTACAAAAGCTACGCAATTGTCCTAATTGAATTAAGGCCTTCTAATACGATTTTACTCTTCTATTGTGGAAAGGATTCTGACATTGTTTATCAGTGTGTGGTAAGGCATTGCTGACTTCTTAACAACAACAACAAGAAAGAAAGCATCCTCACTAAATCCTCAAAGGTCACAAGTACAGATCTCCCCTCAGCTGAATCCATGAACTTCCAACACACCACCACACATACTAAAAAGACCCATCTGACCCAGAACATAACTTTCAGCTGCTCCCCTCAGGCAGATGCCCGAGACTACCAACATGAGGCATATTCTGGTTAAAAACAGTCTAACTTCAGCTTGGCAGTCTAAGCTTCAGCCTAACAAGTGTCAGACTGCCCAGTAAACATTCATCGATTAACTCAATTAATCCTCAGGTAAACGCTATGTTCCTTGTTTAATTTGCACACCAGAAGTGTTGTAACCTATTCTATTGAAGAAAATCACATTTATCTCTTAATCAGATTATATATTGATTTTTTTTCTTACAGTATTTTTTTAAGTTTAAAGTCACCATGAAATCATTTTATTTATATAACTCATTATGATTTTTAAATTCATGTGCCCTCGCAATCTTTAATGAAAATAACTTCCCCTCCTTCTCGCAGTGACATCTCTTCTCTGATGATGTGTTTACTGCCGTGAGGGCGGGGCAACCTGTCACTCACATGACATCACAGCAATAGAAAACCACAACCAATCAATTCCTTATGGAAAAAAAAAAATAAAGTCCTGCCCTACATTTATTCTGGTTCGAGCAGCCGTTTCACTTTGATGTATACGTCAGGCTATAGGGAAGAAAAGACTATCACAATTTCTGTTTCATGTCAACTTTCATCGAATATTTAAATTAAATTTCAATTCATTTTTCAACACCGAGTAATGCTGGACATTAGCAAACAGTCTCTTTTAGGTTAAGCTGTACCTAAATTGTACTTGTACTCAGGCTTCTAATACTTTATAGTTTATAGTTTTATAGTTATAGAAAAAAATACTGTTTTTCCATTTCCACAATTAATTGTCTTTATGTTGGATATGCCGAACATTCATTAGCACTCTGTGTGGATGTGCACGCAGCTCACAGAAAAAGACGTACTGAATTAATGGAGTGTTAATAATCGCTAACTCATTAGTGTCATCTTATTTGCATAGCATATCATTGCATCTTTTGAGCAGTGAATATTAATTTCTAAAGGCATGAAGTATTGCATGATATAAATAGAGGAATTATCCATGGGTAAAACACTCATCACGAAAAAAGTAAAAGCGCTGAAAAGAGCTGCTGCTATTAATATTATTTGTCTCATGTTCTTCTTTTTAGGCAAGTCGTGAGAAGTAGCGCTAATAGGATTTCCATGGCTGCTTGATTATTGTTATTATTCTTTTTTTTTAAGTATTTTTTGTTTAAAAGTAAATCAGTAAATGGCTTTACACAATGAAAGTCCATCTCACATTTTGCGCTTTTGTTTTGATGTCTAAGGCAAAGTCATTGCTCTTATACATTCTAATGCAAAAAGTGACATCTTTTCTGTCTCCTTTTTTTTCCCCACAGGGACTGGCCAGCTACCAGTGGTGGATCTCAGACATGCTTGCGATCACTAGACAGTTTAACCAGGGTAAGTTAATTTTGGAATGGCTCCATGGCACTGCGGGAGCCTGCTCTAAAGCCCCAGTGTCCTCCTCTCTGATTGGATCTGCCCCTTTTTAAATCAGCACTGCATGTGAGCTTAAAGACTTCACATTCAGTTATTGCTCCGATGTCTATAGTCTCTCAGACACTGAATAAATGTACAGTATACTCACATTTGAAGAGGGATAACAGATCATTTTAGTTTGTTTCTCATTGTTAGTTGGTTTTTTACTTCATTTCTAGTTTTTGTCAGTTGATAAAATGTTATCAAATTTGTTGCATGTACTGAGAAAATAATCTTGTTAATTGCATATATCAATGTTTGCCTAAACAATTTCAAGAGACTATCATTCAAAGACTACATTATTGTGGCATACAGTATGTGTAACATGGAATAGAAATGATAAAAAAGTGGCTTTTGGAGTCAATCTGTTGATCCTTTATTTTATTTTCACTGCCCATAACAAAAATGTTCTTTAAGAATGTTTTGCTAACATTTCCATTAAGTAAAAAAAAAAAAAGTTATTTCTAAATGTTACAATTTTTTCATTTTAAACATGTTTAAAAAAACGTATTTAATTTTAGCATTTTGCACTTTTAGTCCATTTTAACATTTTGGGAACATTAATTTAAATCTTCTCTGAACAAGTAACAAAAAAAAAAAAAAAGAAAAGAATAAAAATGCAAGGTACAAGTTAAAAATGCTACATTAGCAATGTATAAATAATGTTTTTAAACTAATATTTTTAAAGACCAGATAACATTTAAATAATATTTTATTAACATTACTGGAAGAGCATTTTTTCATAACTTTGAGAGAACCTTGTCACTAGCTAAAGTTCTGAAAACATCACTGTTAGCTGTGTCTATCAGTCCCCAAAGTCCACAGCAATCAATTTTTTAAGTTTGTTGTTTATTCCAATAATAGGGGTTGGTCACAAAGATGAGATCATGCATTTATTCTGTGCTTTAAAAAAAAAAAAAAACTAAAAAAAAAAACTAAAATGTAATTCATACATGGCCACTGTTTTTCATGTACCACTGACTCTATGAGACGCCGTTTCAAGATACATTTTAGTTCAGCTTTGAAACCTTTGGAAAATTCATTATCACAAAATGTCAAATGTTTCAAAAAGAAAATAATTTAAACACACCTTAATATAATGTGTCAGTAAAAATGCATTATTTTCCAAAAGATGAAGTCTTGATCATTGGACCTTCCAGTGCCTGAAAAAAGAAAGAAAGAAAAAAAAAAGATGAATATCATAATATGGTATTTCAATTCAAAGCCACATATAGAGGATACTGAAACTCAGATCTATTTTCATTCATGTTTTGAATCATCTTTGTCAGTTGAACTTTCATCACAGTCTGGATCTACAGCTGACAGCCTCTGCCCTCTTGATCGGTGACATGGACGTCTAGAGAAACCGTTATGACAACTTAATTTTAGTACGAACGGGCCAATCCTTTGATGTGTTCTTATAAATCACATTAAGTGGCAAATATGAAAGATCTTTAATATTTGATCACAGTGAATAGCCCAAGCAGTTTAATTTGCTTAGTTCTTATGGATATTTCTCTTGACACCATGCACTTGCACCGTTCCACCTCTGAGGCTATTCACTGACAGTATAGCAACCATGTGTGTTGACTTATTGCACGAATCTGTCGGTTTAGTCTTGGTGCATTCATTCTAGTTCACACTGGCTGATGCAACCCTAACTGTCAGTGGGGCAATGCCAAAGAGATTAGATGCTGCTTTACACTGCTTGTCTTCACAGGGGAGAGAACTGAGCTTAGACAATCCTCCAAATATGCACCAATTCATTAGCATCCATGCATTCTCTAATTATCCATTCTAGTGTGACGGGACAATTCATTACCACAAAACCTGTATGAATGAGACCAATAGAAATACTTGAAAGAAAATGTTCAGATTCACTACAAGTTTAGCTTCGGAATTGTGCTTGTTGTGTCAAATGCTGTTTAGCACAGCTGTTTGCTGTTTACTAGTATGTAGTTTCTGCAACATAGTGGAACCTAATGGAATTACAAAAATACAGCGACTGAAAAAACTGATGCATTTTTTGATGTCGCTATTGTTCCAATAATCCACTCAAAATTAAGGCCTGTGATTTTTACCACGGCCAAGGGGCTTCTCATCATGTCCCAAAACACCCCGTGGTAAAATCACTGTAACACACAGTGTTATAAAATAAACTAAACTTATTGCTTTTATAGACATCTCCTCAGAAGCTTTCTAGCTCTCAAGATTAATTTCTCCCCAGTAATTCAGAACATCATCAATATTATTCCTTGCCTCTAGGGCCCTCGCTCACTATCACTTTCACATTGAGCAAGCGAAACTCCAGACTGTTTCACATCATACATACAGTATCATTCTACTTTCTTTGCACAACACTGTTTTTGGTGTGGAATGATTTGGAACATAAAGAGTGTTTGCGTGTTGTGTGACTTTTTAAAACCCCTGAAGTCTAACATCTCCAGAATAGGTAAATATATTTCTGTTGTGCCGCTAATGTTATTCATTGCAACAAATCAGTCGGACGCATTTCTTAAATGTCATCATTTTTATTTCCAACTGAGAAGAGGCATCACTCTCACAGCCATGGCCATTAGCTCTGCCATACAATCATTTCATCTATGTGGGGCATGAAAAAGAGGTTCAACGTGCTGCATCAGCTTAAAGCAATTGTTCATCTCTAATGACTTACATTTAGAAAACTCTCTGCAATGCTAGCTGAAAGTAGGGAGGATTAATAAAAGCCAATTGCATCTCCAAAACCGGCACGGACGTGATAGCTTATCATCTCGAATGCAGTTTCAAATTCCTTTAACTTCCACGGAGCCTATTTAAAGCAAGTCTCCCAATGAACCCCTATGATAAGAGATGAACTGTAATGTTTTTTTGTTTTTTTTTATTATCGTGTATTTACAATAAACTAGACACTATGGTTGGCGCCATAACAGGATGCTATTGATATTATAAACAATGTATTTACAGTTTATTTGACTTTACACATATTCAAAATATTCGGAAACATTCAGAATATCCATTGATGTTCTCATCACTTTAATTTTGCCAACATATCCTGTTCAAGTACAAACAAGCATCAAGTCAAATGTATGTTACAGATTACTTCACAATACACATCACTTCCAAGTGGCTTTACAGAAAGTCTATAATGTCTATAATGTATTACAGAATTTCTAAAAAAATTAAGGGCTGTGTGATATGATGGGATATCAAAATTATATTAGTAATTATCCAGATTCCCCGTACATTTTACTTTAAAAAAAAACAACTATATTGCACAGTATTTTTTTTCATTTAAATTAACCAATTATTACTTTGAATATATATATATATGAAGAGTTCAGATGCAAAAGCCTCTAAATGCCATTTGAAATTTTCTTCTTTAATGACGATTTTTATCAAACTTGTATATTTAAGTTCAGTAATTTCACTTAAATAACAATTAATAGGTAATTATCATTGCCATTTAAGTGAAATCACTGAACTTATACAAGTTTGATAAAAATCATCATTAAAGAAAAAAATTTCAAATGGCATTTAGAGGCTTTTGCATCTGAACTCTTCATATATATATTACCTTTCTGTAATTATTAACATCAGCTCTGCCATACAATCATCTCATCTATTAAGATGTAACAATGATAATAGTGATCATCCGGACGTTTACCAATTTATCCAGCTGGGGACATGTCCCGGCGGGAAAGTGACATCAATGCATACCCTCACATTGAACTGACATAAAATGAATAACAACACCATTGTCTTTTGTAGAGCTGCTCATAGCTCAATTTATCTCATTTAATAATTTAGAGTTTTTCAGTTATTGAACTGAACTGAATCAACACTGAGCTTAATAATGGCAAAATTGTCTTCGAAGACTTCACTTTGAAGACGTATCACTGTAAAGCTTCTATGAAACTATTTGTATTGCAAAAAAAGCACTAAATGAATAAAGGTGACTTGACTTGATAAAATGGGAAAATTAAAAGAAATATAATCTAGTGTGACGATTAATGCAGGAGCTTCTTATTTAAGATATTTAACATTTACATCAAGAAACTACCATATCTCACACAGTAAAATTGTATTCTCTTTTAGATTTATACATTTCGATTTTTAATTTATATTGTAAATTAACCAAAATTTTTACTTTGAAAAGTCTATTTAATTTTTCTGGAGCAGCTGACAAACAGTGAAGCACTGCTATAACTAGAGGACACATGAGTGTATCCACACATAAATGTGTATGTTTAGAGGTCACTGAGGCATGGCAATGACCTTGTGATTTATTTGAGGTTTACTAAGTGCATCAATCCTTTTCACATGTCAGAGAGAGAGAGAGAGGTAGGAGAAACATTTTACCAACAAGCAGTGCTCAGAGTATGTGACCAGTAATGGATCTTGTACACCATGCTTCACACAGCTTTTTTTTTATTTTTTGGTCATAAATAACCAAATGCTCCATCAAACCCGACTGTCACAACAGAACATCTCCATCAAAACAGACCAAGAATTGCACTGTGAGTACAGAGCCTTCCCTACAATATCACAAAAATAATGGTCAGATGTGTACTATTGTGTTAACATTTTATTGACTAAAAATGGGCTAGAACATGGTCATCTCGAAGACGAGTTCGTTCAGAATCAGCTACATATAGCAGGTCGGCTTACTCAATCTTCTCATACATTCCCGTAGCGCGTCCCAGTGCATTTCCCTATGGCATTTCCCCGTTGAAGCTCAGCGTCCATTGACTTCAATGGGGCTGCTTTGAACACTTTTTTCAGTGCTTCGAAACATTAGATAAATGCTGCGATTATGTCCCGCCCACGGACGCTCTGCGTCTCTTAGGTGAATAGGGAAGTGGGCTAGCCTGGAGGTGTCTGTGTGATGATTGGCAACGCATTCTCATCCTAGGGAGTCATATATATGACGCTTTTGACATTGCGTCTAAATCCGACGCACATGGCACCCTTTAGCGTCAATATAACGCTTCGGTTATGGGTAGGTTTAGGTCTGGGGTAGTGTCAAGGTTAGACCACAAGGAGGCGCCTTCTGGCACATATATATCTGCGTCTCATATTGACGCTAAAGGGTGACTTGTGCGTCGGATGTAGACACAATGTCAAAAGCGTCACCTACAGTATATGACACCTTCGGGATGAGACCGGGCTGTGATTGGAGGACTGCATCTCCTTTTGATTGACAGCGATTTCACACAATAAAAAGTTGCTGAATCAGAAGCTATTCGAGATTTTGAGCTCAGTCTCATCGCGGAAGTGTACTCGAAAAATGAAGTGCTGTAACATATTTCTTGGTATTTGCAATGCATTTTACAGTTTAAAGGGATAGTTCAGCAAAAAATCACCCCCATGCTGTACCAGACCTTTGTTCGTCTTCGGAACACAAATGAAGACATTTTTGATTAAATTTGAGAGGTGGATCACTGCTACATACTGTAGTCTGCCTGTGGGATCGAAACTTGATGGCCCAGAAAGTCAATGAAGAAAATGTTTAGATATTCTATGTGCTCAACTATAAGTTTATCAAGCGATGAGAATACTTTTTGTGTGAAAAAATAAACAAAAATAATGACTTTATTCGAGTACTCCATTTCTTCCTTGTAGGCCAGAGACGAGAGTTCAAGAGATTTCCACGATGTATGAGCAAGAACTGCGTTCTTCTTCTACTACGTCTTGTTCAGTTCTCACGCATGCATGTTTTCTGTATTATCTATGTGAATGTTAAAATCTCCAGCAATGGCAAAACAGTCAAATTCAGAGGCAATTGTTGATAACGGTTCTGTAAAGTCCTCAGCAAAGGCTGGAGTAAACAATTATATGTAAAATGCGTGGAGCACCTTTTAACACAATACCCAGATATTTAAATTCCCAAATTATATTTGCTTACATTGATAAACATCTTTAGAAAGAGCAGCTAAGCCCCCGCCTCTCTTACAAGCTCTGCAGACACTCATAAAAGTAAAGTTAGGAGGGGATGTTTCGTTAAGGACTGTTGCACTACAGCTGCCTTCTAGTGAAGTTTCATTTAGAAACATGAAATCCAGGTTGTATGTGATTAAGTCTTTGACTACAAGTGATTTATTTTTAAGTGAGCAGATGTTTAAAAGTGCTAACTTAATAGTCTTTTTGTCTAATACTTTTTGTCCCCACTGCAATCTTAGTTTGGCTTGTAATAGGCACCAGATTTGATGGGTTTGTTGTACGGTTTTTGAAGGCATTAGTCTTTCTATTATGTAATTGAACAGCAATAGAGAAAGATACGGGTTCCTGCTTAATCTGTAGACATTTGATAAAGTTACTGTTTTCATAGCGGGGACCCGACACCTATAACTGAGAGCTGGTATCAGTTGTTTTTGGTTTACCTCGAGCAGATGAAGGAGAGTGTGAGCCCTGGCGCTGTGGCAGAGGCTGAAGAGCTCTCACAGGAGGAGGGTGAGCTGTACCCGCAGGCTTTGGTGGTTGCGGGGCCTGCCGTTTTTTTGGTGGGTATCTGGGGGCTTGCAGCAAAAGAGTGGGATAGTTTGGTTCCAGCACACACCAGTTGTTCCATTTTCTCTGAGAAGCACAGAAGTGTCACCGCTCTTGCGTTCCTTCCCCGACTCCCCAGGACACCTGGTGATTGTTGACTTTGTCTGGGACATAATCAAGGTTTTCTCCATGGTAACTTGCTGTGTATCGCTATGACAATCCTGCGGACTTGAGGCACCTAGATTATGATGCCAGACATAGCGACTCTCCAGGCCTACACATACTCCTACACATACATACAGATATATGCATTCACCCACCCCACACCCCATCCCTCGCCTTCGCCACTTTGTACCCTCCAGTCTGACAGGTGGGTCTGTGACCAGCACCGAAAATGGCTGCAGGACCAGATGGCTGCCTGCCTGTGCTGGGCTACCTCCATCATCCAATCCCCAACCCTGTTGCAAGTTTTGTTCATGTTGGAGAATGTACTGATTGTGCTAATGTTGCTGAGGTGTTTTTTTCCTCTCCCCACACTGCACTCCTTACAGGAGCATAGTCTGGGGGTTACCTTTTTCTCCTCACCTCTCCTCATGTCATGCTGTTTGTTTCCCTCAATTCCCTGTCTTCCTGTCCTGTCTACCCCCTTGTCATATCGTTTCTATGTTTGTGTGGGCAGGTTGATGGCCAATTTCGTTGGTACTTGTGACCAAGTGAAAATAAAGTTCATCATCATCAAGTGGAGATGCTGGGGAGAGGGATAACGTGTCTGGTGAGAGGGGCTGTTGCTCTGGTGCTATCAGAGGCTGTAATATGCTATCCTGAATTCCCTGGCTGTTTTCCAGAAAGTTGTCCTTGGGTGCTGAATCTTGGAGCAGTTCTAGTATGTCATAGAGTCTGTCTGTGGTGAGCTCTGTGGGCAGGGATCTGCTGTGATTGTGTCCATGAGCAGAGGTTGTTGTGGCTGAGTGGTGTTATCATTGTCCTAGTGTGATGTGTCAACCATATGTCCATTCAGGTACTGAAGTTAAGTGCTGTGGTCATTCATACTGTATCCAGGTGTGTGTGTGTGTGTGTGTGTGTGTGTGTGTGTGTGTGTGTGCGCGCTATTCAGGTTGAGTGGATTGGCAAGGAAGATTGAAGTTGTCAATGAAGTTCACTCCTTTTATATTGCAGGTTTTTTGCAGCCATGTATTAAGCCCAAGCAACTGTGAAAACCGGTTTGTTCCTCTTGCTGGGAGTGATGAATGTCCACTGGGGCAAGGCTGATGAAGGCTGATGAAGAAATCCTTTTTTAAGGAGTTCTGACTGCTCTTTATGTATATCATGAGGAGTCGATTTGCAGTCTTATGTTTCATAAGAATGTTCTGAAGTTCCCTGTTTACATCAGAAGTTGTTGCTTGTGGAAGGCAGCACATAGTTGTATCCCTGCTACTAATGTTTCTGATTATGGAGTCCTGGGCCCGGCTGTGCTCTGAGCTGAGTGCCGCTGTCTGCTCGACCTTGAGCCCCAGTTAGCATCGGTGTTAGCTACAGGCTGACTCAGTTAACACAGTCTCATCCCAAAAAGTCATATAACTGACGTCTTGGGACGTTTTTTGACCGTACGTCAATATCCGCCTTTTTAGGGCCCCCTTAAACGTCGGTAGATGGCGATCCCGGGCCGTCATACAACTGACGCTTTACCTTTAACGTCAGTTAGGTGACGGGGTAGGTTTAGGGGTAGGTTTAGGTCTGGGGTAGAGTTAGGATCCCATAACCTCATCTACCGACGTTTAAGGGGGCCCTAAAAAGGCGAATATTGACGTATGGTCAAAAGACGTCCCAAAACGTCAGTTATATGACGTCTTGGGATGAGACCGGGTTGACTCAGTCTGTGTTCGATCACATTCATCAAATTCAGGGATTCCTCATTCATTAATACTTTAAATCTGTTTTCAAGATGTATAGGCGGTGGCAGTAGACCAGTGTTTGCAATCCTTGTCAGAGCCGTATCTGGGGTAGATGATGCTACTGCTGCAATATGTGATGCTCGTGACAATCTGATGTCTCGAGTGCCTTTGGGTCTCGCTCCCTGTTTGTCCCATCGATTTGTAAGTTGATCGGCTTGTTTCTCTACACTCAGTATAGCCTGTCGAGGAGCACTAGATTCATGAGACTCACCAGCTGTGTGCTGAGGGCGTCCATGACAAAGCTCTGTTGTGCATTCTGGTTTGGCGGTCCCGCAATTAACTTTGTTTCAAGAACTGCAATCCTTTGTAAAAGTCTGTGGCAGTTAGAGCAGCAAGAAGATTCCAGGAGAGGCATTTTCTTATCCTTATGAATGTAGGGAGTTGTGTTTTTTTCTTCCCCTTTTTTTTTTTTGTAATCCAAGCATTTGAGCACTGTGCTGATTTGCTGAAGTTAAAATTAGGTAAATAGCATCTGAACAGTAGCTGAGAAGGAAGCACAGATCTGAAGCTGTTCAGCTGAGCAAAAAAGGAGGGAAGTCATTGTTCTTCATTTTGTGTGAGCACAATTGCTTGTAATCTGTTTTACTGGCCATGTGTGTGTGTGTGTGTTTTTGTCATGTTTGGTGTGAGAACATGGCTTATCATGTGTTTTCCTTGTGCCATGTGCTCTCCTCTTTGAAAGACAAGCAACCGCCACTGATATATATATATATATATATATATATATATATATATATATAATTAAACTGCTATACAGTCCCTTTAGTTTCCAGCATGCTTTACTGTTGAGTGTCTGATGTCTTGATCCTCAGACTTATTTGAATGGATTACTGTAGTAGATCTGAGTTCAGCCTTTAAAACACTTCTTTCTTTTTTTTTTTTCTTTTTTTGTTTAACAAATCTAGAAATTTAGAGGTGATCACAAAGCAAATCTTTTATTTAACTCCTATTGCATCTCATTCAGAAATTAATAACACACTTTGCAGAGAGGGAAGTCGACTACTGTGTAGACTGAGCTCTCACGTGGGCCGGTTCCCCGGCAACAGCCATTTCCAAATGGTCAAAATGAACAGTGCACCGGCGGAAGAGCTAGAGGCATGACATGGCTGAGCAGACATATTAGTTTTTACTTGTCAAGTTACAGCTCTGGAAACCACAGATTTGTGCACCACTAGCTCAAAAGACTATAAACAGTCATTGAGTCATTATTAGGAACACTTGTTCAATTTCTCATTAATGCAATTATCTAATCAACCAATCACATTGCAGTTGCTTCAATGCATTTAGGGGTGTGGTCCTGGTCAGGACAATCTACTGAACTCCAAACTGAATGTCAGAATGGGAAAGAGAGGTGATTTAAGCAATTTTGAGTGTGGCATGGTTGTTGGTGCCAGACCGGTCTGAGTATTTCACAATCTGCTCAGTTACTGGGATTTTCTCAAACAACCATTTTAGGGTTTGCAAAGAATGGTGTGAAAAGGGAAGAACATCCAGTGTGCAGCAGTCGTGTGGGCGAAAATGCCTTGTTGATGCTAGAGGTCGAAGGAGAATGGGCCGACTGATTCAAGCTGATAGAAGAGCAACTTTGACTGAAATAACCACTCGTTACAACCGAAGTATGCAGCAAAGCATTTGTGAAGCCACAACACGCACAACCTTGAGGCGGATGGGCTACAACACCAGAAGACCCCACCGGGTACCACTCATCTCCACTACAAATAGGAAAAAGAGGCTACAGTTTGCTCAACAAAATTGGACAGTTGAAAAAAAAATGTTGAAAAATGTTGCCTGGTCTGATGAGTCTTGATTTCTGTTGAGACGTAAACAGAACATGGATCCATCATGCTTTGTTACCACTGTGCAGGCTGGAATCTATATATTGTATTGCCCATTATCTGCATGGCAAGATAAACAAAGATTCCAATGAGATGACGATCATCCCAATGTAAGACTCAAAATGCTGCCTTACTGCTCTATTAATAATTTGAGTAATTAGGGCTTGGTTGTTAATCGAGGCTCACTCGGGCCTAAAGAGGTAATGATGAAGAAAATAAATGTGAGTTGAGGCTGAGAGGCAGCTGTCACATGTTCATTACAGTAAGTGTGACTTCTCTCACTGCCGATGCTGATGAGCACATGGAGCCAGACACTGAGCTCTCATCTGTGTCCTCTCATCACAGCCTGCAAGGAATCGCCGCCTGCTGAAATCCACAAGAAGTTGTGTTGTTTAGTTCATATGTTGGATAATTAATAATACTTTTAGCTGTATATGTAGAAACAATTATGTGCTAAAATTTGGAAAAAAATGTGCATATAACCTGTTCAGGCATACTTTCCCTCATCCATTCTCATTAGCTGAGGAAAATCATGACTTACAGTATACAGAGAGATTTGTCTCAGTGTGGACCATTGGAGGCTTTCTGTCCTCCTTCCGAGTGAAGTGATTGAGTGAAACTGGGCAAGTTCTAGGATTTCAGTTTTAGGTAGGCTTAACCTGAGCATGAGCTGATGTGGCTCAGGGGAGTATTTCTTGCTTTAAGTGCAATAGGTCATAAATGTAAATATTTTCAGTCAAGCTTTGTAAATAAACATTAATATTGCATCTGTTTGTCAGATGTATATCACTATTGGAGGCATATTTGGCTGTATTTTTTATTGTGATTTCATTTGAACGAAAAGCCCTCTGAAAGGGAAATAATCAATGATTGCAGTCACATTTATTTATATAGCACTTTTTACATTACAAATTGTTTCAAAGCAGCATTACAGAGATAACAATGGAAATATTGCAAAAAAAAAAAAAGCATGTCACAGTCCAGCTTAAGTTCAGTGATGTTTAATTTTTGTATATGTATATATATATAAAAAAATTATTTTGTATGTATATAGTCACTCTGGAGTAAACCATGATGTCATCCTCAAGCTCAGTTCATATAATAGTGTCAATGCAGGCAAATCAATATTATTGTTGGATATTATTTTAAATGCTAATTTGAATGCCCCCTAACCCCCACCCCTCCCTTAGAAACAGCAAACACAGTGAAAAAAAAACTGTTTACAAGCAAGTATTCCTAAATAA
Organism: Pimephales promelas; assembly: GCF_016745375.1. The sequence continues at coordinate 81,149 of NW_024121200.1, read as the reverse complement.
GCCTCCTAATTGGTTAATCAAATGGGTAGCCCCGTCCCAACCACATGCCATTGATTGAGCCCCTGTTGATGTTGTGAACAGAGCAATGTTTTGAAAGCGCCACAAAGCCATAGTGTTTACACTTTTAGGAAATCATTGTATATGGCTTAATTATAAATCTCTCTAAATAAAGACATCACAAAATGGCTTAGTGATGTTATCAATTATCAAATCACAAAAGCTGTGATTTAAAGGTGCAGTACGTGAACACTGCGAAACACGAAAGACTGTTGATACAGTATTTTATCATAGCTGAAGCAAAGCAAAATAATGCTTCACGAAAAATAAAATGAAGATGATGAAGGAACAAAATCACAATTCGACAAACTCTTACAGCCCTAACTACACACACAAGATGCTATTTTAGTTACAGAAGGAAATCTGCTTCAATTGCTTCAGCTTTCAGTTGCAAATAGATGCAAATTTAGAGGCAAGTATATGCGGACAAACACTGTAGTCTCAGGAAAATTGGATGATTTAAAGCTGAAGAGAGCACCCTGTCTTAGGATGTGAGCAATACAACGCCAGTATAAACCCGAGGCCACACCTCTAAAGAGGGATGTCTGACCATCTGCCATTGCTTTTTGTTGTAACTTAGATGTAAAACTATATATCAGATATTGCTTTTGCTTACAATACACTTTAATGCATCAAATGGTGATTTTATGCGGTCTGCTCCTGTATCCAGAGAGTATGGTTGGCCATTGCCTGCATGCTAAGACTTGAGTACAAACACTAAGAGGCAAAGTAGACAGACTTAAGCCATTCACACCATAATCCTATGTAATCCTTAAAGGGCCAGGTAACTTCTTTGGCCCAGGTACTTAACCTGCTGTCTATAAGAACATATTGAGAAAAGGGTTAGTAGAAAGGCCAGGCGGCCTTAAAGGGACGGATCAAACTAAGAATGAAAAACATGCGGTTTGCTCATCTTTGACATTTCAACTTGTTTTCATTTGTTTACGTTTGTGCAAATAAAGAAAGTAATGTTTGACTTTTAAAAGTTAATGGGGTCCAAAACAAAATGGACCCCATTAACTTTCACTGTATGAAAAAAAGTTAAACATTTTATATTTATACAATCATATTCTTTTTTTTTTTTTGTATGACATTGCAACGCATTCTCACCCCAAGGCGTCACCTTTGACCATGCTTCAATATTTGACGTTTTAGGCGCCCTTTACATGACGCGATCCTACGGCGTCATCTAACTGACGCTAAAGGAAAGCGTCAGTTAAAGGACGCGGTTAGGTTTAGGTGTGGGGTGGGGGTAGGGTACACGGGATCCTAGGGCGTCATCTAACTGACGCTAAAGGGCGCCTAAAGCGTCAGATATTGAAGCATGTCCAAATGCTTCCCAAGGCGTCAGTTAAGTGACGCTTTGGGGGTGAGAATGGGCTGGACATTGGTGAATAAATGATGACAGAATTTTCATATTCCCCTAAATGAAAACCCTGTCTTCATTTACTTATCATCATGTTATACCAAAGTATAAACTTGAATAACTTGCATTTAATATTCAAAATTGTGAAGGTTAAAAAAAACCCCCATAAAGATACTGTAAAAAAAAATCCAGATTTTTGGGTGAACTATCGCTTTAAGATGTTCCAGGTAGACTAAATAGGTGAAAATGTGAGGAATATTTACACAGAATTCCTTGGTAACATAATTGCTTTATAAATAAAACCAGCTCTTAGTATCCACATCCAACTCATGTTATACTCTGTCATGCTTTGTCAAACTATTATTTATTCATGCCGCATGTTTTTTTATGTGCTCTTGAAAGGGTCTGGTGCAGCACTACAGGTTTTTAGCTGAATGGACTCGCAGGCCGCGCTCTGCGGATTAGAAGATGGAATGCTTTTTGGCGTCTCAGGCTTCGAGTACTCTCTCTCTCAGGCATGAGATGCAGTAGTAATGGCTGTATAATGCCTACGGTGATCTCAGTGATGACATGAGATAGAAAGGTGTGAGAAAAGGGATGCTTTGTGTGAAGTGTGGAAAGTGCCATCTAGTGGCATTAAAGGCCAGCTCTTTCATCTTGCTGTGCACATCATCATAGCTTGCCTTTAAAGCTTGAAAGGACTTTCTCTCTTACATTTGGAAATAAATAGGCCTGCCATTAGATAGCTCACTTAGCCATGCTGAATTTGCATCACCTACTTACCACTAAAACCTACTTACCATCTGTCTGTCTGTCTATCTATCTAGCTATCTATGAAATCCCACAATTCCATCAACAATTATATCCAATTCCTTATATTTCCCACGCTTGCAAATGATCAGACTCATTGGTGAAGTGTCTTGTGGCTAAAACGATCAACTAAGACCAACATTTGAGACTTCAAATGTTTTGCTGCAGTCACTGTAAGGAATGGATTTAGAAGAAATCAAAGGAAACACAGTGTCAAGAGCCAATGAACTGAGGAGCTTGATAGTTTCGAGATTGATTAGATGTTGTCATCTGATATGGAGTCCTCATCATGTTAGAGTCACTGACTGTTTCTGAAGACAAGAGGTAGAGACCCAAAATAATTTACAGACTTTGAAGAGACTGTCACACAAGCTTAACTGATCTCTCATAAAGATGTCAAGATAAATTGCCCTCGATTTGAAACTCAAATGTCTGTGCTGAGCTGTAAAGGCGAGATGAGACATTTAGTTTACTGTAATTGCCATAAACACAAAATTACCCCTAAACCTAACAATTTGGAATAAACAGCTAAAAAATTCTGGTGTCTTTGTTGTTGCCCCTTGTTTTTCAGTAACAATATTTGATTTTTGCAGTAACAAGGGCATTCACACTGACAAAACAACTGAAAGTCATTCTGTTTCAATGAGAGCTGTCGATTGCAGCGACGTGAGTGACAGTGATCATTGCAGCAAACTTCATACAACTTAGAAGTAACAACTACCAATGAGAGAGAGCAGACGGTGAAGCCGGGTTGTCCGCCTTGAATGGATACAGTAGAAAATCTTTTTTTTTCCCCTTTCATTTAAACATGAAAGTTTTTTTTAATGATTTTAAAACGATAAAATGATAGAATATAAAACAAAAAAAGACTGGTTTCATAAACCAGTGCAATTCTGGACATCTTGGGCTCTATCTTGCACCCTGACGCATGTCCCATTCGTATTTTACATTATAACAAGGAAAAATATTAACACATGAGGGAAATCATTGTGGTTTACATGAAGATAAAAAAAAAAAAAAAAAAAAAAACAATTACCCATTTTTTTTAAGGCTAATTGTAGTACTGAAGGATCAGACCTGTTTGACCAATAGTGGCAAGAAACATGTATATAATGTTTAACCAACACTGATTTGGGTGGGTTTCTCCCATTGCCATACAACGTCACATCTCTGTCTTTCACTGCCCTGACAAGAACGTCGGTCTCCTCGGCTGTGAACCACTCCTGGCGCGCGCCTGGTAAACCCGCCATTATAATAACAATCCATCATGCAACATGCGCACCTGCTCTTAAAGGGTATGTTGGATGACGCTCAGGGGTGCGTTTCCCGTACAATGACATAGTTCGCTGCTTCACTACCATAGTACGATGCATCGTTGGAAAAATCAACTAGCTAGTCACGACTGTTTCCCAAAACCCACTGTCGCAAAGTATCGTTCAACCACGTTGGTTTCGCACGTGGTGGAGTAATAACTACTTTTAATGAAACTGTTTGAGATCCAATTAACGCTAGATTTGTTTTATATAAATTACAGACATGTCATCTGAGGACTATTTCTAATTGTTCTCAGTTGTTTTGCTTTATTACCAGACTCAATATTTGGCTCGTTCTTAGCCTACATACAGTAGTAGAGCACGTTCGCACATGTGCACTCTTCAAACATGTTACTTCAAATCTTTTGAAAAACTAAAAGACGTAAATTACATTTGTATGTATGCTGAATAAAAGGCACCGGTTGTACTGAATGTCAGCTTGCTTATTTTGCTCAAGATAAGGATTTATTACCTAAAAATGTCATGCAATAAAGAAATGATGCCTCTAACCACAGGTTGAGAGTTGTCGTTCAAACCACCCAACTTTGCGATGCTGTTTGCGAATGTTCTTTGGAACGATGGTTTCGGGAAACACAGACTCGTTAAACTATGGAGATAACGACGGAACTTGCGAACATAGTTGGCTAACGATGCTTTCGGGAAATGGACCCCTGATTGGTTTATTTCACGTTAAGTCCAAACCACACCTATGAACAGGGCCTGAAATTAACTTTTTCGGCCACCGGCCACTGTGGCAGGTGGATTTAAAAATTCACCTGCCACAGAGACTTTTTACCAGCCACTTTTTTTTTTTGCCTCATATTTTGCCTCAGCCAAAAAATGGCTGGTAAAAAGAACAATATTGTGAAATTCCTGTTTTATTTTTTTTTTCACCTTTATATAAAGGTGAAAAAAAAATGGGAATTTCACAATATTGTTCTTTCACTTGTAAGAATACACATTTAAGTGCTGTCAAGTAATAATAATAACTCTAAGAACATACATTTTTTAAAAAAATCTTTGAATTCATTGATTTTGATACTCACACAACATATAGGCCTATAGGCTATATAGTATATACTCAACAGATAGACCTACCGCAGCAGCTCGTATGTAAACAAATCACACACGGCTGTGTTGATGGCTGATTTAGTCACGTAGACAGACCCTGACAGCTTTTAGTTACAGCGTTCAGGAACCGTTAACTATGAACTAAATTAATATTGTTATTACTGGTAAAGTTACCGGGTAACGTTACCGGATGTTTTCTCACTGGTTCCCAACTCCCAACATGCACAGTTGCACACGCACACACATCTGTGCAACTGTCATTGTACTGTAGGCTACGTCAGCGTTACATTATCTCATCCCATCTCACCAACAGTTTAATACTCGCACATCCAAACGTAGTCAGAAAAGGGCCTCGTCTTCTTCTGATCGCATGAACGTTACGAAACAACAGTCGCTGTCATAAATCAGCCGCTCACGAACCTTGCCATTGCCGCCAATTGTCCACTTTGTATTAAAATGTCTTCTTTTACTTTTCTTTTTCTCATCCTCATCTTTTTGTTGGTTGTTTGTTTCTCATCCTCATCTTTTTGTTGGTTGTTTGTTTCAGCTGGCCTCTTTACCCCAGTAATGTGCCGCCACATTTTAGCTAAAGTCAAACGCAATGGCGAACTTGTTGAAATGTAAAAATCCTAATGAATCCCTCAATTCTCATTGTCTACCTGCCAATGTGGCAGGTAGATTGACAATGTTACCCGCCAATGGAAAAATTCACCCGCATTTGGCAGGTGGTAGGGTGTTAATTTCAGGCCCTGCCTATGAATAATGAAGCTATTTCAGACCAACCCCTTTTAAACTTGCGTCAGACGGTTAAGCGCCCAAGACCCGCCCACAAAGTTACTTGCGTTCATCGTTAAAATAGGGCCCCTTATCTTCTATCATTAAAAAAAAGATATGTTAACTACAGTGGTGTCCAGACACCTGAGACCACGCTGAAAATCCATAACTTACATAAATGTAGAAATATTAATATTAATATTATATAGTCTAGTAGAAATGCCTACGAGTAGACAACAACAAAAACTCGAGATATAATTTGTCAGGGGTTTCGTAACTTAAATACTTTTGTCGTGAATTCTTAAAGTAAATATTATGTGAAAATGACTGCTATTTTGTTTACATCCAATTTGATCCTGAACAAAGTTTTAGGCTTTTAAAAACGTTATGACATAAAAATTCTGAGAAATATGTAGACTCGAGCGGTTTGACGGCTGTCAGTGCGAGTCGGAGCTTAATGCTGCTGAACTGTTTCGCGAGTGCTCAGGAAGCAGGTATTTCGAACCGTTCCTCGATTCTCCGTGCCTCTTTCATTAGGTGGTTTGTAATGTGAGAGCGCACGTGACAGCGAGAGCAGCGTGTTAGTTATGCAAGTAGACGAAGTGCCTGTGGAGGTAATAGCGTGAGCTCAGCTGGGCAGGAATGGCGACCGAGGTCTCCCGGGGAAGCGAGGAGGCAGTGGACAGCTGCAGTCTGCGAGGGGGGCTGGCTGACTCACATCTCTGCAGGAAAAGGGAACCTGGGGATGGCTGTGGGGCGGTGGAGGCGAGGAGGAGGTGGGCTGCATTGGCCAAGGTGCCCTGTCAGGGGCCTACTGATAGAAATTACTTAGACCTTAAAGATGATTTCCCACAGAAGGGAGATTATGCCCGCCACATTTCAAAACACATTTCAGACTTAATGAATAGCATGAGCATTGCAAATTACACATTCACCAGGCTCCTCTCGGTATTGAACACGTTTCCCTCCTCGCCATGTCTGATTCTAAAAACATCAATAAGCAACAGCAATAAAAATGCAAATTCAAAGTTTCTAGTGCAGCCGTTATCAAAATGTGTTGCTTCTTCCTTGACGTTTTGCTCAGCACTTTAAGGACAATAAGGTTCAATAACATGTCCTGAATCCTAATTGGTATGATGCAGAAATCATCTTTCAATCTTTACAAGAAGAGTGCCACAAACTCTATGTTCCTGTTTGCTGTCCCGACGTTCCATAACTCTCGACTTTCAGTCGCAATCGCTTCTCCAGCTCGGTCGCTGCCCTCCAGAATTATGCCATGTCAAATGATTTCATCTCAAAAAGCGAGGGGGAAAAGAAACAACCTTCTATTCCAAAACAGCCATCTGGCAGGACAGCTCTCAATGTTTCTATCCACCTCCATCCAATTTCCCATTCCGGTCTCCACTCCACAGTCACTACGTCGCTGCGGATAGATCACACATGCAGGAGCTGGAATATTCTGACAGGCCCAATGTCCTCGCTGCCGCCGAATTCTCTGCGTGATTGATTCCATTTCTCCATCCAACATCCTCTCCCCCTCCCCGAAGCTTTCGCCTCATTCCTCCACTCGCTGCTGTCATTTGCTATTCATATTTCCTGTGCTCTGGGAAACTGTTTTTTCGCTTATTTCTTAAATTAAAGTGAAATAGATCATACATTGTGCTCTAGGTGTTGACATTTTCCAGCTCTTGTTTAGCTGCAGTTTCCTTTCCACCGTTTTATTTTTATTTTATTTTTTTTTAATGTAACTCACATCTGGGTTACAGTAAAACAACCCAGAAGTGTGTGGGTGGTGCAAAGTGGAAGCAGATTAGAGTTTATTCTTATTCTTGCTTTGACTTTTTTTAGAGCTATTTTCATTCACGAAAAAGATCTAACTCGACAAATTAGTAACTGTTTATAGAAGCATTGTATAAAATAAAATATCTCTTTTGCAATCAAGCTTTTGTTATATCAGCACGGGTGTGATAACCTCACATTTGGCACCATATTAATATGCAGCACAACAGAGCTCTTGCTTGTGATATTGCTTGAATGTGTATATACTTTCATGATGGAAGCCTGGCTGCCAAAATGGCTCATGTAGTTGAGGTTTGACTGTTCATGGGAAAAAAAGATGAGCACTGCAGAATTTCAAATAAAGCCTCATGAATTAATTTAGCTGTGGGCTCTTATGTTAATGCATCCTCAACTCTTTATGTCATAATTCTGATAAAAATCATCATCTCTTTTAAGTCTTGACATGACAGATGGAGAGAAGGCTGTGAGATTGCACAGCATCCCACTGCTTACTTACAAACACCGTACAGAGACACCTCTGCAGAGGATCAAGGCCAATTCATTTAGACTAGAGAACACTATATTCTGTGTTGCTTAGATGTATTTTACAATATAAGTATGTATCCCTGAATATTGTGGACACAGAAAATTTCTTCATTGAATTACAGGATGTCAATAATTGTTAATGGAGTTGGATGTGTTGGATTTTTTAGAGAACAGTTTTCTATAATGAAGTGCCTTTTTCTTGTTCACATTATACAATTTACAGAGTGCAGAACATATCTGTATTAATTATTCAGTCAGATTTTGTGACTGGCAGCCCCTTCTAAATGGTTTATTTTGGTCAATTTAGAAAGGGCTGCCAGTCACAAAAAAAGTAGAGGTCAGAGGTCAGTCTTCATTTGTTTGTTTGTTTGTTTTAACAATGAATAGGCTAATTGGCCATAATAGACCTGCACTGTAAGCATTAGTCTTAATTTTTTTTTTATTTTGTTCTTATTACAATTTATCTGATGGCACTTTATTGTAACTGTAGATGCAGTAACTGTTACATTTGCTGTTCTATTTGCAGTGCTTTGAGCACAACATGCACACCGTGAATAGAATACAGTTTCTGTATTCTCAATAAAAGGCAAAATTGATTTATTTGAAACTTATATCATGTAAAAATATCGAGTATTAATCGTATCGAATCGAATCGTATCGCGGGGAATTTTGAAGTATCAAAAATAATCGAATCGTTGGCTTAAGAAATCGGTATCGTATCGAATCGTCATGAAGGCCCCGATTTACACCCCTATTTGTGTTGGAGATGAGTGGTACCCGCTGTTGTTGCCCATCCGCCTCCATGTTTTGCGTGTTGTGGCTTCACAAATGCTTTGCTGCATAGCTCGGTTGTAACGAGTGGTTATTTCAGTCAAAGTTGCTCTTCTATCAGCTTGACTCAGTCGGCCCATTCTCCTCTGACCTCTAGCATCAACAAGGCATTTTCACCCACAGGACTGCCGCATACTGGATGTTTTTCCCTTTTCACACCATTCTTTGTAAACCCTAGAAATGGTTGTGCGTGAAAATCCCAGTAACTGAGCAGATTGTGAAATACTCAGACCGGCCAGTCTGGCACCAACAACCATCCCACGCTCAAAATTACTTAAATCACCTTTCTTTCCCATTCTGACATTCAGTTTGGAGTTCAGTAGATTGTCTTGATCAGGACCACATCCCAAAATGCATTGAAGCAACTGCCATGTGATTGGTTGATTAGATAATTGCATTAATGAGAAATTGAACACATGTTTCTTATAATATACAAGATAGGCCAGATTCTAAGGCAGCATTCCAATTCACTCCGCTCTGATGTTCTGTTTTGATGAAAAAGTTTCTGGACATAGAGCTATTTCTCATCAAACAACAATTCCAAATAGGCACTTGTATACTACATTTCTATTGTCATCCAGTCTGCGATGACATTTTCTCGAGTTTCCTTGTGAACACTCTGTCTGTTTGATGCTGTTATTTGTCGTGATGGTGATTTGAGCTTAATCTCTGTGGGGGTGAAGTGCATGCTAGCAATATGCTCGGCTCCAAATAGGCAGATGTTATGCCCAGAACCCCTTATGAGTTCACTTGGTAATAATGAGGCTTTGTAAGAGGTTTCCATGGTAGCAGCACAATGCCTTTACTTTCTGTTTTGCTGTGTCATGTTTACATAAGAGGGATTCCTTATGCAGGTTATTCAGTCTTAGGCTTTTTAATGTAATTGTCCAGTAGGCTATTGTGTCCTGCTGTAAGAGGTTCCACTCTTATGAACTGCCTGTATTTTCTGTACATCCAACAGCTTGGCAACCAGCACATAATTTAGAGTACATTCATAATTTCCAAACTATACCATTACGAACCAATACAGAAATACAATACTCATAACAAAAGTAGGGAACATTTTTGCCATTTTTATCTTCTTTTTGCTAGTCATGCCGACCTTTTCGTGCTTTATCAGGATTTTGTCACAAAAGGTCAGAAGAAAGTTGGAAATTCTGTCATCATTTACTCACCCTTATGTTGTTTGAAATCAGAATGAGGCTGCCAACCCCCCAAGATTAATTTTTTGTTTAATCAGAAAAAATCTTGACCATTCCCTGTGCCCTCTTTTATTTTGCGTTTTTTGATTGACTAGCTTTTATTCGTTGGTTGACCAAAAACAAAGAGCTTCCAAATGGTGCACAGGGCCACATTAACCTATCAGACGGTGTCTCTTCTTTCCATCTCTGTTCTCTGTGATTATGTGCTGTAGGCTTCCATATCCTGAGTCAGCAGTAGGAAAGGAGTCAGCTCCCATCCTTCTGCCTGCAGCTACTCCACGCAAAGGCCACAGCACCGAGCGAACGAGTTGATGGTCTGGAAAATTGCATTAAAACCTGCAGGTCTTATTCTTCCGTCCATCACGCACATCATGTGCTAAATCAAATTAGTCCAGTCATATATTGACACCATTTCTATGGAGAAACAGGTGATTTACAACCTGACTATTGTCGTATCCTTAAGTTTAATTACATGCTGGGATGGAAATGGGCCTCGGAGGTTTTTTTTTTCCTTTCTCTCAGCTACATTCAAGCATTTTAGGGCTCAACAATACGTCTTTGTATTGGATAAATCCTGAACATAAATGATAGTGTACCTGCTTGAGTTGCATAAAGGAGAAGTGTAACATTTCTACACCGTATTTTTGAAGAGCAGATTTTTTTTTAACCTTAACACCATCAAACATGCCATTGGTTGAGCAGATGTTGCTGCTGGGCTTATCCAGATTGTCACACACTTAGAGCAATGTTTTAATAGAGCCAAAGGTTTTATACTCTTTGATTTACTAATAGTTGTCTTTGCATAATTAGCCTACTGTATGTTAAGAAAATGACATACTTCACATTTAAAGAGTCTTGGCCTGGATGGCATCTGTCATTTTCTGACTCCATTCTTCCCTCCCTCTTCACTGGCTTGTCCATCCATTGTTGCAGTAAACTTAAAATTGTGTATTTGATATTCAAATATTCCTCCTTTCCTTCTAAATTAAACCCTAGAGGTTTTCTTAAGTCTATATTGGCCAGTTGTCTGGAGGGCAGACTTATACAGCATACACCTCCAATTTTGATTTTAAAAGTGTACATTTAGCCTTGAATAAACAAGTACAATGATACAGCTGTGACGGGTAGCGTGTGTAAACACAACGCTAATTGATGGACAACAGGTGAACATAATGACTAAATCAAACACACAGGAAAACTAAGTCACAGGGGAAACACAATGAAACATATAACTATGGCAACTGCACATAATGTCATCAAAGGTTTTCCTCAAGGTGCCATGAAATAGCATGTATCATACTGACTAAAAATATGGCACTTAAAATCTTGGTTTAAAAATATATGTCCCATGCAATGTGTTATATTTAATTTTGCAATGAAGGGGAAAAAAATATAATATATATATAGGTTTTTTTTTTTTTTTTTAACTTATTATAGTTGACCCAAAAAGGAAGGGACTTTTAGCGCTCAGTAATATGCTCCCTGAAAATCCTTATTAAATACAGCATATCTAAATATTCAGAACCCGTGAAAGAAACTGAAATTGACAAAAATGACAAGGTGACATTTAAGAGAGTCATCCGTTCATCTGTGTCACCTTCAGTTTATATTTGCAGGTGACGCCAATGGCCATGAGGAAATAGGCTTTGTCTCACAAACAATTGAATCCGACGTACCCAGAATCGTCAAAATGCCGCTCACTTATCAGCAAGGAAGCGTTAGATAAAGATAATTAGTGTGCAGCGCCCCAAGGCTGTCCGTGCTCTTGACTGAGGCATTGGGACAAACCTAAAAACCGGACTTGAAATTGCTTCTCCGCAGTTATATGGAAAAGTCCAACTCCCTTCACACGGAGAGGTCTGACCACGGTCAGAACAGTGACACTCAATTCCAGCCAGTCCTTCTCTTGTAATTAACGTACAGCTCTAATACCATCTGATACCAATAAAGCACGCCTCCTGCCTCCTTATAATTCTCTCTCACTCAAAAGTAATTCAAGGTTTCAATGTGCCCGAATGTCCTCCTCTCCCACGAGAGCTGGCTTCATTAGACTACAACTGAATTCTTTCAGCACCTCTGAGCCCCTTCTGTGCAATTCTTTTATGTTTTCCTGTGACACACATATGAATTCTAAATTACCTCAAATAAGCAGGAGAACATCATAAATGGACAACCTCAGAGGGGATCAAACACCTTCAGAAGGCCACCAAAGGAAGGCGAAAGGAGCTGGAAATATAAGGGAAATGACAAGGAGGAAATAGGAATGTGGGGGTAGAAAGAAGGATGAACAACAGGGAGGAACTGTGGTTCAGCTTGTGTGGAATTCAAAGGTGAATTGAGAATTAATTAATTAGATGTAGGATATAGAGCTGTGATATGGATTTGAATTTAAAAAAAATAGTATAGACTCAAAATGTAATGTATATTACTGTTATAAGTGTGAGTTCAGATTGATTGGGACACTTTAAAGGCATGCATTTTCAGATCTTTATATTATGTTTTGGAGGTTATAGATTTTTTTGCATCAAAAAGGTTCAAATATTTGTAAAAAGTATCTATTTTTCCATCCTAATCTTTACTTTTTTTCTATCCAACACTTCATTTCAAGGGGTGTTGCATGTTTCAGAAACGCAAGTAACCCTTTGATTGGCGAATTTCATCGCACCATATAACAGGGAAATTGTGAAGTCAAAAATTGGGCAATTTCAAATCATGATATTTCAGAGGGTTGCTCATATTTTAAACCGGAGAGTTAGCTTTGAGGTATAAAACTTGCAGCAACCACGTAAATGTGCAACTATCAAGGAAATGTTGATATTTCATGACCCCTATAAATTGTGTAACTTTTTCCAAACCCTACTATGGTTAAACAGACAGTTCTGCTGACAGTGGTGAGATAGTTACAGTAGTCAGTGAATCTGCGTCGTCCATGAAGCGTGAAGGTCCAACCAACCTCACTTTGCTCAGAGTGATGTTGAGCCCACAAAGCTCTACAGAAAATCACAGCAGAATTTCTACTCCGATCAGTCCAACAGGATTTGCACCAGCAATCATCATTATACACGTGGCATTATACAATACTGCATTGAATAGCCATTATAGGTATGTGTAGAATTCAGTTAATGCAGATCTAGAACATTTAAAGATCATTATGAAACATGGTCCGATGTTTCTCCTGAGATTATAAAAATATATTTTTTAAAGGCAGATAATTCATGATATTACAATTTATACTGTATTTCTGATCAAACAAAAGCAGTCTCGGTGAGCATAAGATAGTTCTTTCAAAAACTTTAAACCTTTAGAATGGTAGTGTAAATCAAAATCTGAGAAATGTTTCACTTGATTGCAGACTTTCTTTAATTGTACTGAGAAATGACCGAGATATTAAAGACATCTCTCTCTCTTTTTTTTCCTAATGAAATTATACCAAACAATTTCAAATGGCCAGAGCAAGGGACATTTCACAAGTGCTTAATGCGTGGTAAAAACCTTTGAGCTCATCTACTGCCGTCTCATTAGGTTTTGCACAGGAAACAACAGAAAAAAAGCCATCACTGCTCTGCATGCTCGCCAATGCGAAATGTCACCCAGACCACGGAGCAGCTGTGCGCTCCCAGAGGAGGCTCCGTCTGGCTTGAAGACCCTGACTGTTCTGGCCTATAGCACACATGGCCTCTGCTGGACCATGGAGACTCTCAGGCTATTAATGAGGAATGGACAAAGGAGAAAGCAGACACTATTACCATTTGTTTATGCAGGCTTCCTCAACAACAGACGCCTCATTTTGTCAATGTAATCATTTATATTAATGTTTGCAAGAGATTCAGTATGTTTTTAAGGAGCTTGGGGGCAAATGCAAGCAAACAAACTGATAAAAAAAAGTGAATATAAATGATGGCTTATGCAGATCAAGTATTATTATTTTTGTCCATTGCAAACACTTTAGTGTTGACTCTAACAAGTCATGCGGCTCATCAGTAATGAATGCAGACACTTTGCAGTAAAATCAGTTTAACTGGAGTGAGTCAGGCTAGACAAACAGCATGTCTATGTTATATTAATGAGCCCAGTCTCTATTGGTTTACCCAGAACTTACCTAGAGGCCTAAAGGCCTCCGTATCCTGCTGTCTGAGGTTATGCATGCTCTTGGCCTTTGCCATTCTATTGCTTTAAAGGTCACAGCCTTGGGAGAATGGACCGCAGGATGGAGTCTGTTTTCTTATGCCTATTAAAGCCATCAGTCATCCCACTTCACATTTTTCCACTGATGGATTTCTCATATTCATTTCATGGACATTTGAGTTTGGAAGGTAAAGTTTTTGTAAAGGATAGAGGAAAGTGCCGATAATTTGCCTCTCTGTTCTCTTTTCATGCTCAGTTGGAGACTAAGCTGCGGAGGAACTTTATTGCTTTAAGATCCTGAGTGAGCCCTCCACTAGTCTAGGAAAAAAAGCATTTATAGCTGTATTTATAAACTGCTTATTAATGTCTATTAATGCTATGAATGATGAATTAACTGTTTACTCATGCTTAACAAATGATTAATAGCGTGCAGTTATTATAGTGTCACCCAAGTTGGTTCATATTTTTTTGTGTTTATATTATATTATTTTGTTATGAATATATTATATGTATATACTGTGTGTGTGTGTGTTTATAATATAAACACACACATATATTACATAAACAAAATGAACTTTTATGTTAGACATGATTAATCACGATTAATAAATTTGACAACACTAATACCAACAAAAATTTCCTTAAAGGGTTAGTTCACCCCAAAATGAAAATTTCGTCAGTAATCACTCACCCTCATGTTGTTCCAACCCAGCAAGACTTCCGTTCATCTTCGGAACACAAATTAAGATATTTTTGATTAAATCTGAGAGCTGGATCACTCATCTATAGGCTTCTTAAGGGATCGAAACTGGCCGGCATCACACACATGACCAGCGTCTGCCAATAATGAGCCTACGTGTGACGTGCAACAAAGCTTTGCGTAGTTTCACTACGTGAAATCTCACGGCCCACGGAGAAGAAAATGAATAGTTGAATAAAGTAGTAATTTTATAGGTTTGATCATGATGTTCTAATCCAGTATGAGTCTAGATGATGGTTTAGCTGCATTTCACGAGTTTTGCAGCCCATTCTCACCAAGGATTTGACCATGCTTCAATATCTGACGCTTTAGGCGCCCTTTAGCGTCAGTTATATGACGCCCTAGGATCGCGTGTACCCCACCCCCACCCCAGACCTAAACCTAACCGCGTCCTCTAACTGACGCTTTCCTTTAGCGTCAGTTAGATGACACCGTAGGATCGCGTCATGTAACTGACGCTAAAGGGTGCCTAAAACGTCAAATATTGAAGCATGGTCAAAGGTGACGCCTTGGGGTGAGAATGCATTGAGTTTTGATGAGATCCACACTGGTTCCGTTGCTTTGTCCAGTCGTCATGATTGCGTTGGTAATTTATCCGCTCTACTGTAAACGGCATTTGCATTTTTAGTATTTCTTATTGTGATATTGTGATTTCAGGGAAGCTTGTGCGTTGTGGCACAAAGCTCCCAATTTTGGCACTATCCCACAAAATGCGGGGCAGCCAGTCACAATGATCACACCTTCATCTACTTTTTCGATTTAAACTGAACTGATTTACCTTTTTATTTAACGGACTTTAAAAATTTAGAACCAATCTTCAGAAAAAAAAATGACTAACTTGTAAGACTAATATAAGCAGATTATGCAACTTGCAACAGGGGACACATAATATATGGTTTTGGTGATTGTGCTTTTGAAATTTGGAGAGTGCAGGAATTCAAATTCACAAAATTTTAGTCTAAACCCTTTTTTGTGAGAGATTGGCCCATGTGCTTTTCTTTGGTTTGATGAGTTTTATAAGCAGTACAAAGATACTTTTAAGCATCAGTGGGAGTTGGGAAGAATTATGAATTGCATAGTTTATAAATATAAGCGCCAGCGATTAATCAGAATGTGCAATATTTAAATAGTGAGAGAAGTAGGTTTGTCATTCTCTGAATCTGTTTAGTAAAGAGAAAAGAACAAATCTGAATTTTATAAGTTCATTATTTACTCACCCTCATGTCCTTCTAAACATGTGTTTTACAGAATTTGTCCATTTTATAGTTTATTAACTCTTTCCCTGACAACGGTTTCTGTTTTGGCTGAACTATCGCTTTAAGACCGTAAGTGATTTTTCTCCCTGTCCCCTATTCTTCCTGTTTGTATAGGAGGCATCTGTTCTGAGTGACTCAGGATCCATATCAAAAACTGTTCCAACCCAAACTATGGTCGTGTCATTGCATAGCACCATTACTGATGTGAGAGGCTCTGGCCACATCCAGACAGGTTTTTCAGTCCAACCAATTTCACATCCATCCAATAACTGATGCCAAGCAGCTCTCAACACATGGCTGTCTGTGCCCCTCCTCAGGCTCCCCTAAAAAACAAAGTGAATTTCTCTAACCCTGCCTGCCAGCAGCCACTAATGGCATATGCAGAGCGAGAGTCATTAATATGTGTGGATGAACATGCAGAACAGAGCGATGAGAGGGCACAAATTTGTGGGTAGGGAAGCAGTAATGCTTGGCACAATGTTTGAGTTTGGGATAGAAATGTGCATTGTTGGTAAACCACAGTTAATTCCAAACTCAAACCCAGCCGACACTGAAAAACAATTCCATATAATCCCTCCCTTAGGCCTCATTCTGATGTCAAGATTGACCACTGGCTCTCTGAAATGGATAAAAAAAAATGACTTGATTGAAACATGCTGTTTTTAGGCAATGGATTTTTTCATTATTATTTGTATTTTATTTTGTCTCTGTGTTAAAGGCATGCAATATTGTTTAATTCATAACAATTAGTTATTTAATAGTTATGTCAAATAACTAACAAGTTATTTCATACTCGCTGCATTGTGTCTGAAAGTGAACCTTTGTTCATGACCATTCCTCAAGGCCCAATTGGCCTGCTTTGAACCAAGGTATTAGGCAGGCCAAAACCCCTTGGCCATTGGCCCATAGAAAGCCCAGATCAGGCCCGATCAAGCCCCAGAAGTGACGGTGGAAACGAAACTGGCCCTGGCAGGCAATTGCACAATCGGTTCTGGCCTGACAGTGGAAACATGGCTATTATTTACCAAGTGTTAATGACCCAACTTTACATTTTCAACTTACATTGCTGATTATGCAAGCTTTACATTGATGAGTGTCCGCGCAGCTGAGATGGTGTGTGGATATCTCCATTGCCACATTTGTTACTTATGTTGTCATTAACAATTCAAAAACAGTCATGTCGCACTTGCTTTAGCTTCTATAAGCCTCTGGGTGGTTGGAACAAATTGATTGTATGTGAAGATTCTAAATTAACTCTAAATGAAATAAGCAGACCATCACAGATGCCTACAATTTGTTTATAATATGCTTTGTGACTGCATAGCTGTTACGAACTGCTCCGAGACTGGGAGATGTAGATCCAAATGCAGCTTTATTAAGAATAGTCGTACAGGCAGGGTCGAGAATCAGCAGACAGGACAATGGAGAATACACAATGGGAATCCAAGAAGCAGGCAGAGGTCAGGGCAGGCAGCAATAGTCAAAATCCAAGAACAATCCAAAAGTCAAAAAACCAGAAAACAAACACAGAAAATGCTCAGAAATGCAGACAAACAGTACAACAAGACTTCGCAGGGATTGAACAAATGAACCAGGTATATATAGACAGACAAACAGGATGATACACAGGTGAATGCTATCAGAGAACAAGGTACAGGTGAGTGTGATCAGTGAAGATGAGTCCGAGCAATGAGTTATGGGAAATGTAGTCTGAGAGTGATACAAGACTAATCTGGAGTGCCTACTGGTGGGTATCAAGGGCACTCCAGCTGGTGACCGTTACATAGCCCCCCTTTAAGGAGCGGATTCCAGACGCTCCTCAAAATGTCCAGGAGGGAGGTGAAGCAGAGGCGGACCTGGGGGCGGGATGGAGGGCCAGGCCCGTGGAGCGGAAGAGGACCTGGAGACTGCGGCGGAGCTGGCTGTGGAGGCGACCAGGTCGGAGCAGGCTGTGGAGGTGGCCAGGGCGGAGCTGGCTGTGCGGGAGGCCAAGGCAGTGGAGACCCCTCGGGCGGCCACGGCGGCGAAGACCCTCGGGCGGCCACGGCGGCGAAGACCCCTCGGGCGGCCACGGCGGCGAAGACCTCTCAGGACCAGACACCGGCTCAGGAACAGACACTACAACAGAAATGGTCACAAGGACAGATACAGATACAGACACAGAAACAAACACTGGATCGGGAGCAGACACTGGATCGGCCATCTTGTCCGGAGACACTGGATCGGCCATCTTGTCCGGAGACACTGGATCGGCCATCTTGTCCGGAGACACTGGATCGGCCATCTTTTCCGGAGACACTGGATCGGCCATCTTGTCCCTAAACAGTGGCTTGGAGGCGGTGACGTGAACTGTCTCTAAATTGGCAGAAGTAACATGAACAGTCTCTGAATATGCCATCTTCTCTATAGACACTGGCTTGGAGGCGGCCATCTTATCCGTAGACACTGGCTCGGAGGCGGCCATCTTGTGCGTAGACACTGGCTCGGAGGCGGCCATCTTGTGCGTAGACACTGGCTCGGAGGCGGCCATCTTGTGCGTAGACACTGGCTCGGAGGCGGCCATCTTGTCCGTAGACACTGGCTCGGAGGCGGCCATCTTGTCCGTAGACACTGGCTCGGAGACGCGAAGCGTCTCTGGCTCGGCAGAAGTGACGTGAACAGGCTCAGACTCGGCAGGGCTGACATGGAACTCAGGCTGGGCTGTCTCGGCGGGACGTGACTCTGGCTGGGCTGTCTCGGCGGGACGAGACTCTGGCTGGGCTGTCTCGGCGGGACGAGACTCTGGCTGGGCTGTCTCGGCGGGACGAGACTCTGGCTGGCTGTCTCGGCGGGACGAGACTCTGGCTGGGCTGTCTCGGCGGGACGAGACTCTGGCTGGGCTGTCTCGGCGGGACGAGACTCTGGCTGGGCTGTCTCGGCGGGACGAGACTCTGGCTGGGCTGTCTCGGCGGGACGAGACTCTGGCTGGGCGGAAGTGACGTGAAGCGTCTCTGGCTCGGCAGAAGTGACTTGAAGCGTCTCTGGCTCGGCAGAAGTGACTTGAAGCGTCTCTGGCTCGGCAGAGGTGACTTGAAGCGTCTCTGGCTCCGCAGAGGTGACGTGAAGCGTCTTTGGCTGGACGGTCTGGACGGTCTCTGGCTGGACGGTCTCTCGCTGGACGGTCTGGACGGTCTCGGGCTGGACGGTCTCTCGCTGGACGGTCTTCTTGGCCCTCCGGACTGACATCAGCGGCGGCTGTGTCACGGTGGACATCAGTCCTGGACACCCATAAACGGATGACATGGCTGGCTTGACGGCTGAAGTAACGAGAAGATTCTCAGGCAGTGCGGTTGTGATAACCTCCTCCTCCACCTTCCCTACGGTGAAGGTGGATCCACAAAACTCCAGGACAAAGTCAATATACTGTGCCAGGGTCCAGCTGGGGTCTTCCTCTGGTAAATTTATCCTAATGTCCTGGTCTAGTCCACTCCAGAAACAATCTTTCATCATTGAATCATCACCGGGAACAAGATGACTATAAAAAAGAAACTCCTCCACATACTCCTCAATGATGCGATTGAACTGATAAATACTACACAATTCTCTCAGCGGATCCTGAATGGTACCTGTTAGACTCATGTTGGTCAACGGTGCTGCTGGATCTCAGTGTGGCGAAGTCTTCTGTTACGAACTGCTCCGAGACTGGGAGATGTAGATCCAAATGCAGCTTTATTAAGAATAGTCGTACAGGCAGGGTCGAGAATCAGCAGACAGGACAATGGAGAATACACAATGGGAATCCAAGAAGCAGGCAGAGGTCAGGGCAGGCAGCAATAGTCAAAATCCAAGAACAATCCAAAAGTCAAAAAACCAGAAAACAAACACAGAAAATGCTCAGAAATGCAGACAAACAGTACAACAAGACTTCGCAGGGATTGAACAAATGAACCAGGTATATATAGACAGACAAACAGGATGATACACAGGTGAATGCTATCAGAGAACAAGGTACAGGTGAGTGTGATCAGTGAAGATGAGTCCGAGCAATGAGTTATGGGAAATGTAGTCTGAGAGTGATACAAGACTAATCTGGAGTGCCTACTGGTGGGTATCAAGGGCACTCCAGCTGGTGACCGTTACAATAGCCCTCTAGGTTCACTTTATTTTATTTTTTTATGCAACTCCAAAAATAAATTTGTCCGTTACAGTTTACAAGACTAATGAAATTCAGCTTCACTAGGAGAGTTTGTGGACAGGATTTTTCCTCCAGCTATTACCATGTATGGAACAAGTGCAAGTGAAGTCAGATGATCAACAATAACACAGGGCCAACAGAACAATTAGGGGCAGACTGACTTTATGATTAACTGTTTGCAATCATTATTGTGTACGAAATTAAATATGATCTGTTTGTTTAGACAGTGTTGCTAAAATCTGGTGTCAGATGTTAAAATGAAATGATGAACACTATTTCAAAAGTTTGGGTCTTCTTTTTAAGAAATGAATACCTTTATTTTGTAAGGACACATTGAATTGAACAAAAGAGGCTGTAAGGCATTGATAAAGTTACAAATAATTATACTTCAAATACATTTTCTTTTGAACTTCCTATTCACGTATGTAAAAAAAATAATCATGTTTTCCTCAAAAAAAAAAAAAAAAAAAAATTAAGCAGCACAACTGTTTTCAACATTGATAGTAAAATAATACATTAAAATTAAATTGAATTTCTTGAGTACCGAATCAGCATATTGTAAAGATTTCTGAAGGATCATGTAACATTGAACGGCAAATTTTATGATATCATGCTTTTGTGCTTATCAGACTACATACATACATACATACATTACATAAACAGATTTGAGTCTGACACACCAAAACAAACACCATGGTCCCTATCTTGCACCCAGCACAAATTACTTTGCACACCGACGCATTTATCATTCCTATTTTGCACCCGCGCAAATCAGGCTTTTCCCTCCACAGACGCACGTTGGTAAACTAGGGAGTGAACTTGCGCTCCCTGGGCGGGTCGCCGCAAAAAAAGGAGGCGTGTTTCGGCGCAAACATTCCCTAGTGCTATTTTGCAGTTCCAGAAAACAATTTGCGCCACTGACCAGAAAAAAACCTAGTCTAAAGTCAGTGTTGTGCTGCGCTTAGATTCAGATCCTATTTTAAGCATGCAAGCTTGGCCATTACTGAGTGTGTATAACGCGCATACACTGTAGATGATTCTCTCATCTACACAGATACATTTCACTTTTTGCAAATGATACATTATTATAAGGAAAACTATTAAAACACGAGGGAAATTATTGTTGTGATCATGACGATTGTAAAAATAGGTATGAAGCTTACACATTTACCCAAATTTTTATATGCATGTTAAACCGAAACTAATTTGGGTGTGTTTGTCCCATCCCTAATGTCACTTCTCTTTATTTTCTGACCCTGACGAGAACACCGATCTCCTCGGCTGTGAACCGATTGTGGAGCGCGCCTGGTAATAATAGTATTGCGCCATGGAACAAGCACACCTCATTCATCATGCTCTTCAAGGGAATGTGATATGGCGCTCATATTGGCTTGTACACCCAAACCACACCTATGAATAATGAAGCTACTTCAGACCAACCCCTTTTAGATTTGCGTCGAGCGCAATAGTGATTTATCCCGCCGGTGAAATAGCAACAGCACCCACAAAGTTACTTACGCTTCGCGCTTGACACTTGCATTTCAGATCGTTTAAATAGGGCAACCATAGGTGTAAAACTGGAAACCAGAGACAAAGGATTATTTGGGGAATAAAAGAACACCCTTGTGCAATTTTTTTTTTAAATTACAGAACAATACATCCTATGCTAAAAGTTAGTCGGTGCACATCTGTCTTGTCCTGTTGCTAGTCTTTTTAATGTCTGACTTCATTAACGTAGACAACAGCTTGCAGGTCTGAAAAAAGAAAAATCAAACAGAGAAAGGTCAGCTGACTAAGAAGATGACCTCTGACCTTCAAGTGTCATTGATGGATCCAGTCGATTGGAGCTGTGGCCACCCTTACCATGAGCTGTCATTCTGATCTCCATACACCAATATATCCACCTGCTAAGGTTCCTGCCTCTGCACCTGTCCGTGACACTGGGGGATCTCGTGTCAGCAGCTGCCATTCTGGACAGCAGGATATCTGTTTGCACAGGGCAGCTGAAAGCAGGCAGCGGCACGGCCTGAGGATTAAACCATCTAGAAAGCAGTGTGGCATGATGAAGCTGTCTATCAGCGCATCGTCTGCCTGTCCTGTCACTGCCTAACAGTCGGCAGAGAAAAAATATGGGCCGTGAGCAGGCGCGGTGGGTGCGTGCTGTGGTCCTTGGTAAAACGTGTGTGTGTGTGTGTATGTCTTTTTTTCTGGGGGGTGGGCGGGGATGGGGGTGGTGGCTTATGTTTTTTTTTTTGTTTTTTTTTTTTTAATTTTCCAATTACATCACCCTCCTGAATGATAAAAACTGTTTTAGAGAGGCCTGGTTGCATTTCACAAACCTAAGAGTGTGAAAACCATTGAACATATATCCACAAATCTCTTTAAAATCGGGTTGCATGAAATTTTTCACAGATATATTCTAGAATTTTGAATCTAAAACCACACAATGGGTATTTGATTGCAGTGTGGCAGTTTAGTGGCAGGACAAAGGTAGTTAAAGGAAATGGGATATGATTATGTGTGCTTCGGTTCACAGACATAGTTAAATTAAAATTAGGGCTAACTACCAATAAAATAAAACAACACAATGAATTTAAATTACTTCCATAAATATACATTTAGTGACTGCAAGTTATATTTATATGCATGATGAAAGTTTTTGCATTTATTTAGCAAATATGCAAATAATTACTCTATTTTATTATTTTATAATAATTACTTTAAATTTATATTTGTATGCAGATTATGAAAACCATCTTTCTCAGTCTGATTAAACAGGAAGTATTTCTCAAAAACAAATCACTTCAGTGTTACTTTGTCATGAATGTATTTTTTTTTTTTCAGTGGCAGAATCTTGCAAGTCTCAAAGGGAAAACGTTGGTGTATTTGTCATGTGTATCATATTTCTATAAATAACCACAAGCAGTCTTTTTTCTTTGTGAAACATGCATGCACGGACACACACACAATTAAAACTTTTGTTTCTTAAATCCTAAAACCCATATTATCAATGTGTTCTCAGACTTTTGAATCTCTCCAAATGCTTACAATCCAGTTCAGACTCTGATTAAAATAGATTTCATTAGATGCATGACAGGCAATTTGTGGTTTACACCAGCGCGTCATCTTACACATAGACAATCTAACACATCAATTGGGAGGAGCCCATGCAAAGCCCAGTGCAGTCCCAGCTTTGATCCACTGCCTTCCATAGTGAGCTTTATGAACCGCGTCCATCTACAGTATACTTCTTTCCTCTTCAGTGAAAGCATGCCTTTCTTGCATAAATCACTACTATATGGCTTGTGTAAAATCAGTGTGCTCCCTCTCTTCCAGTCATTGCGGCATCCACACGGGGAAAGAAGCTGCTGGAGTTACGGCTTACAGATGGCCAATCAGACAGCGCAATTAGAATGAGTTTTTAGTGCAGTGGAAATCACTGTAAAGAACTCAATATTGTCCAAGTCTTTGCTCGTAATTCCTCCATCTAGCGAAGAGGTTTTAGGAGCTTTCATCAGCTTTAGGGATACAGAGTGCAAAAATGAATGACTTTCACTTTGTACTGACATTGTTGTGTTCTTTTTTTTTCAACACACATAGTTGTATCCATATTATATGGATGATGTAGGTAACATGCACATTACTTGTCCTTGCTGTGAGGGGACAAAGTGGTCTTTAGTTACAGGACAATAGATTGCAACTGTACAGAGTAAAGCGAAATAAGGATCATTCATAGCACTCAGGTTATTGCAAAATGCAAATACACACAGGAAGTGTGTAGGTGTGTCTGGAGTGTTAGGAGAAGGAGGTCAGTGGAAAGAAAAGCCTTTACTTTCAAACCTGTTCCCATCTTCTCTTAACTCACAAAATGATTTGCGATACAGCCAACATTGCTTACAGCTGTCTCGATGTAGTTTCAAAGACTGCCAGGGATGACTGTGAAATCAAGCTCCCTCTTGTCTCTGCCACCCCAGGGAAGATACCTTCTCTCTGTGAGGGCAGTGTCTTTCAAAGAAATACTATTCCCATATGATTTCCTTCTGTCTTCATAGCTGGGTATTTCGTTTAAAAATAAATTAGTATTAAAAAAAAAAAAAAAAAAAGCTTGAGAAAACTTTAGAGGCAAAGCAGCTTGTGAAATCGATCTCACCTACAGTGTTATCTAACATCAACATTATCTTTATAACAACATTATCTTTAATGTTTTTTTAACATTAAATGCAACTCCCCCAAATATTTTTTCTGCACATTTTGATGGTTTCAGAGTTAATGGAGGGGAGAACAGGGACACCTTTTTTTTTTCTTTTATCTGTCAGGTGGAAATTGGCTAATGTGTTTCCAAAGATAGCAGTATGTCACAGGAACTGAAGGGAAGGAAAGTTGTGTGCAAAATAAATTGATGGTCAACTAACAAAGTTAACTTATCTTCCATAGGTCCACGGACATATGAGTAAGGCATTGGGGAAATAAATACAATGGGATGATTTGAATTATCCCTTTTAGCTGTATTAGGTTGCACACTTTTCTATAGAATGAAACATGCCTTCACTGCTGCCCCATGTTGAACTGTGTTTCGAATATTGCTTTTCTAATTTAAAGACTTTGTGAGCATCAGTCAATGCTTTCTTTTTCTTTTCTTTGTCTTATTCAGGGTGTACCTCTGGGCCCATAAATGAGACTAAAATGGTGGAAGAGAAGAAAAGACAAGAGGATGAAAGCCATCAACAATGCTCTACCCCGGGGAAATAAGCACAGGCCATTTTGAATTGGTGAAACACTAAGTCCCAGCTCTAACACTCCACTAGCGTGAAGACTTCTCCTTTGGAGACTTGACCTGTAAATGCGTAAGCTATGGTCAACGGGTTTAATAAGGGGCTGATATATCAGTGCAGAAAAACCCAACTCATGTGAAATAATTCTCTGGACCAGAGACTGAACATTTGTGTCCCTTGGCTATAGGGAAAGGGTTTATTGCCCTGCTCAAATACTGTGAGGCTCCATCCAGCCTAGTTCAAACTCAAGTGTTACCCCAAGCTGCTACCAACTGGCATCGCTCATGGCTTCCAGTAGGGCACCAGGAGCTTGCAATGGAGGCATGGTGAAGAGTGCCTTCTTCTGGTCTGTGGCCATAATCTTTCTGAGTCACATAGGTGGTGTGAGGGGGGATTGCTGGCTCATAGAGGGCGAAAAGGGCTTTGTATGGCTGGCCATTTGCAGCCAAAACCAGCCGCCCTATGAGGCCATCCCTCAGCATATCAACAGCACCATAGTGGACCTTCGTTTGAATGAGAACAAGATCAAGAGCATACACTACTCTGCCCTTAGCCGCTTTACCAACCTCACATACCTGAATCTGACCAAGAATGAGATTAATTACATTGAGGATGGGGCTTTTTCAGCCCAGTTCAATTTGCAGGTTCTCCAGTTGGGCTTCAATAAGTTGCGTAACTTGACTGAAGGGATTCTCAGGGGTTTGGGCAAGCTGCAGTACCTCTACCTCCAGGCCAACCTGATTGAGACTGTGACACCCAATGCCTTTTGGGAGTGCCCAAACATAGAAAACATTGACCTTTCCATGAACCGCATTCAGGTGCTAGATGGGTCCACCTTTACCAGCCTGACTAAGCTGACCACCTGTGAACTCTACACCAACCCATTCAACTGCTCCTGTGAGCTCTTGGGGTTCGTTAAGTGGCTCTCTGTCTTTCCCAACAGGACAAGTGAACGGATGGTGTGCGATTCTCCTGCAGGAGTCTCGGGCTACAGTCTACTAAGCCAGAATCCAAACAATCCCACGTACCGGAATGCTCTGCATATGCTGTCCACTGTGTGCACGGAGGACTACGTGACTCCATACATCCCTGTGCCTCCTGAGACCACAACTTTCCCTCCGGACTCAACACCGTGTGGGCTGGAAGACTGTCCTTCAGGGACTGAGCCGGAGGAAATCAGCATCAGTCCTACGTACATAGACTTGGATTTGAAACCAATCATGAAACTCAAGCAAGTGTCTCACACGAACGCAGTAATCACTGTTCAGATCCCTTACCCCTACAAGAAAATGTACATCCTTGTCCTGTACAACAACAGCTTCTTCACTGACATACATAATCTGAAGCGGCAGAAGGAGGACATTGAACTGAAAAACCTGAAACCCCACACTGATTACACCTACTGTGTGGCTTCCATAAGAAACTCGTTGCGTTTCAATCATACTTGTTTGACACTATCCACTGGGCCTAGGAATGGAAAAGAGCGAGTAGCTAGTAATGCAACAGCCACTCACTACATAATGACTATCTTAGGATGTCTTTTCAGTATGGTAATTGTTTTAGGGATTGTATATTATTGCCTGCGAAAAAAGAGACAACAGGATGAAAAGCACAAAAAGGCAGGTAGTTTGAAGAAGAACATAATTGAGCTTAAATACGGTGGTGAACTGGAGGGAGGAACAATATCCAGGATGTCTCAAAAGCAAATGATGGCTGGGGAAAGCATGAGCCGCATGCCCTATCTACCCTCCGGCAGTGAAATGGAGCAATACAAACTGCAAGACATCAGCGAAACTCCGAAAATGGCCAAAGGGAATTACATGGAAGTGAGAACAGGGGAGCACCAAGATCGAAGAGAATGTGAGATGTCCATGCCTGGCAACAGCCAAGGCTCGGTTGCCGAAATCTCAACAATCGCGAAGGAGGTGGACAAGGTCAACCAGATTATTAACAATTGCATAGATGCTCTCAAATCAGAGTCAACCTCCTTCCAAGGGGTGAAATCTGGTGCTGTGTCAACAGCTGAACCTCAGTTGGTACTGATCTCAGAGCAGCCTCAGAGCAAGTCTGGCTTCCTGTCCCCTGTCTACAAGGACAGCTACCACCACTCTTTACAAAGACATCACGGATCAGATGCTTCTCCAAAGCGTCCGAGTACAGCCACTGGTGGTCCGATGCGTAGCCCGAGGCCTTACCGTTCAGAGGCCTCATACAAGTCGGAGTCAAAATACATAGAGAAGACTTCACCTTCAGGGGAGACTATCCTGACCATTACACCCGCAGCTGCAATACTAAGGGCAGAGGCGGAGAAGATCCGTCAGTATAGCGAGCATCGACACTCCTACCCAGACTCCCACCAAATTGAGGAGCTGGAAGGACCGGACAGCCGGAAAACCTCCATCTTGGAGCCCCTTACGCGGCCTCGGGCCAGAGACTTGGCTTACTCGCAGCTCTCTCCCCAGTACCACAATCTTAGTTATTCATCTAGTCCCGAGTACTACTGCAAGCCGTCGCATAGCATCTGGGAGCGCTTTAAACTCCATCGCAAGCGACACAAAGATGATGAGTACATGGCTGCAGGCCACGCTCTGAGGAAAAAAGTGCAGTTTGCTAAGGATGAAGATCTACATGACATTCTAGATTACTGGAAGGGAGTGTCAGCCCAACATAAATCTTAATCTACTCAAGTGTTTGTCAGTGTCTTTTTCATTTCCGATGGACCACAAAGAACAGGACCAGAATGAATCCTTAATCTTGTGAAATCACACTCTAAAGGATAAATATTACACTTCAGTGAATTTCAACTTAGGGAAAGAGGTTTATGTACCAACATTAAAAGATGTTCCTTAAAGCAACAAGAGGAGAATATATTGCAAATATAATATATATATATATGTTGAAATGGAATTTTAGTATTTGATTACCGCATGGCCAAGTCCTGTGACAGTGGATTTGCTGTTGTGTACTGTGAGACTAAAAGAACCCAACAGTGACAGACATCTTCTGAAATCTTAGTATTTCTTCTGCAGGACCATTGTAATTTATGGACCTTTTTTTTCTCCCAATATTTGAGTTTGTTCTAAATACAATTGAACTATGTACAGATACTGTTTCTATATTTGCAACATTTGCTGTTAAAAAAAAAAAAAAAAAAAAAAAAAAAAAAAACTATGAGTATGATTCAGGTTTAGACCGTGGATTTCGGAGTTAGCTCCAGTGATATTATCTGTCTTTAAATGAATGTTTACCGTCCTGATGGATAAACATTGCACTGGTCAATGAAATGGCATATTTTCCTTTAGGCCACAGTTTACGCTACCCTGCTTTGCCAATTTTCTTTTTAATCCATGCCACTGATCAGACCGCACAATATTACACAAAGGCTTATATTATGTTATATTTGTGTATCATAACCACAATGTAAATCCGTTTGGTTGGGATGGTGTAGAGGAAACATCTGCATACAAGACTGCAGTGTCTAAGTGGAAGAAAATGAAAAGCAATGGAGAAGTAGAACATTTTGATACACATTCAGTAGTTATGTCCGGTTTGTTTACCCGTGAATCGGTCCACAAAACATGCACTTCTGCTTTTTACCTTACGATGCCTAATAGTGGTGAGGGGTTATCTGATCGTGAACCAAAGTGCTTGGGTGGCAGCTCATCACACATTTTCCTGCAGATGTTTCCACCAGTCACGAGCCAACAGCCCTATGGATGAATGTATTACATACATAAAGCAGCCTTTTCAGCTGTAATTTCTTTGCATTTTTTTTTTACAACCACATAATTCCCATTTTCATGCTGTATGCTGTGTTTTGATATTCATACTTCTTTTCAATTTCATGCATTTGTCATATCTGTCAAAAATATTTAATCAATCAGAAAAAAAAAATGTTTATAAACCTAAGGGTTTTGTTTTAGGCTTTCTTACTGTTTGGCGGGTAAAAATGCTTTTATAAATGTCGAATGCCACTGCACGGACCTTGTGATGATCAGCGCTGATCTGGAAGATGAGGCATGTGAGAAAGACTAAATTACCCAGCTGAACTATTGCCACTGGAGTTGTACATCAGCTATTTAGAGAAGTACAGGAAGTAACTGGGTTGTCCAATTTCTCTTTTATTATTATTTCAACCGCCTTAAACTTCTGGAACTATCTGTATAACTGTATTTTTCTTTGTTTTTTTCTTTTTTCTTTTTTTTTCTTTTTTTTTTAAGTGTTGATGTTTTTGAAAATCTTCATCTGTTGTATTTTTTTTTAAAGACAATACATTTCCGTAGATTTTGAGAGCTGTCAGGTTTATAGGTAATCTAGCAAGTAACTTACATGTTTTTATATTGCATAGTGTAGCACTCCTGTATCTCATTCAATTTAGAAATGTTGGAAAATTTGTGAACGGAGAGTATCATATACAAACAAGAGCACAATGAGTGTTATTTTGTATTTCTTAAAAAATATATATATATGTTACCTGCTTTCAGACAAGTACTGTGAAATAAAGGAAAGGGGGCACCCATACTGTCAAGATGCTAATGACAAATTTTCTTTGGAGTCCTCTGTTTCCCCCTGTAAATGTTTCTTCGCAAAATCTCAACACACATTCACAAAATAAGAAATTAAAAAAGTAAATAAATAAAATACAAATAAAATACAAATAATACATATTCACAAGTGCTGATCATATTTCAATATTTAGTTCAAATAGCCATAAAGACAATTCAAAGACATGGCATTATTTTGGCAAATGAACGCACTGAAAAGCCATAACAAGCCTGTCACTGGCCTAAAGTACAGGCCACAGTGAACCATTTTTGCAATTGACCTATGGCTAAGCCACACCCCCTCCACTCATGCGGACAAACAGTCAACATTCGGGCACGGGTGCTATGGCAGCTGTCACACAAGGTAATTGGTGATTTTTTGAAGACAGAGAGATTATATATCATCTCAAAGTCACCCAAAAGGCCTTATCTATGCATTGGAGGGTTATATTAATAATTTTATTGTTGAGAAGGTCGATGAAAAACAAAAATGTACAGGTCACAGTGTAAACGTGATAACCCGCATATCGTTGCCATCACCGTTTGGTGCTACAGTGTTTACATGAATCATTCAGCACAACATTGTTAACATTTGTTATCTCTGTTATTTACAGATACGTTAATGAAGCTAAGTGACATGATGTACTGTACAACGCAGCTAGAAGCTAACGTTAATATGTACGTCTAACGTTAGACTAACGTTATGTTAGAGATTTTAAAGATAACGTGCAAATACGTTGTTGACCTAACTTAGATCAGATGTAGACATCCTTGTTTAATTTTTCAAAGTTTAGTTGGTGTTGTGGTCTACCGCATAATCGCATAACTTAATCCAGAGTAGACACTTATCTTGGTTGAGATGTGGCTTGGGACAGGGTAAAAACATAC
Organism: Pimephales promelas; assembly: GCF_016745375.1. The sequence continues at coordinate 50,881 of NW_024121200.1, read as the reverse complement.
TCACCGTTGCCCAGCCTCTCGGGAACCTAGTGTCAGAGTTGCATGTACCCCATGCACACCGTTTAACCATTTTAAACTTAAAATAACAAGAAAAAATGAATGAAAACTGACTAACTCCAAATGCATTTCAATGGAAGTGGAAGCAGAGAATGCCCAAGTGTATTGGGTTAGCTGCGCACTGTGATTGGTTCATCGTGTTTGAGGGCGTGGCTTAGCCATAGGTCAATTGAACCAGTTTATTACACAAGAGCATTCACACTAAATGTCCCCTATAACCAGGTTATCTCTTGACAAAGTGGAAATGATAATCCATAGCTAACTTTAACTGGTTTCCCACTCAATAAATTACATACTTGAAGACATGATTGTGTTATTTTTTTAATTGCATTATTGGTTTAAATAATGAAACACACTAAATTAGCATGTTATTATTAACAGCCTTAACATTGACATTTTAAACGCCCTGAGACGTGATAGTTATCACTGAGTTTTAGCATTTCCCTTTTTATTCTTGGTTCACTTTACCGACTCAAAGGGCCCTGAGTGAAACCATATCGAACTAAAGGAAAACCCCTCCCGCCCCCCGTTCCAACGTCTACGCGTGGAGGGTGTTTCCCATAGCGTCATTGACGCAGTGTGAGTTACCTTTCGAAAGGGAACAGTACTATTGATGATTCAACAACTATATCCTTCATGTGCGACATTTCACTGTTCCTATTGAGAAACTGATTCTCAAGATTTAGATTTATGAAAGGGCCGATGTATGGTATCAGTTAAATATTCAAATTTTGTTTGTAGTATGACTGAATGCTGATTGAAAGAAGCATGGTGTATGAAGTGTTTATTTTTTATTCTGTTTCTCAAATAGTCATGTATGCTCTAATAACAAATATTTCCTATTGATAGATGGATCCTGGCATCTGCAAATGGATGGCGAGCAGCGAAAATTAGATCAAAATTTGAAACGCTGAAAAGCCACATCAAATATTTCAGAAAAGAAATGTTACTTTGCCCCAAATTAAATACTGACTAACATTTGCGAGGTTTGAAGATAGGTTGTCAAACCAGAGAACCCAACAGATTTTATTTATCAAAGCCCCAATATAATGTAAGAAAATAATAAAAATTGTAGCCAGTAAATCAAGAATCTCTTGCAGATACATGCAAAGCTGAGAGAGAGGAAAAAAAGCAGAAATAATGATTGATGGTGTTTATTCTGTATATCTGTACAAATATCTGTAGATTAATATGTATAATTAATAATAATAATTTGAGTACAGCCACATAATCCCCAATATCTACATAATGTAACACTGATAACATATTAGAAGTTAATTTTATAATATGTGAAGTTTTTGTTTTCTTCACATGACATCTAAACAGCTAAAGAAACAGATTTTACCAACAGTCTTTAAACCTGGGTCTAAATATTTATAGATTTAATTTATAATTTATTTAAATTTTTATATTTAAATGTATTCTTGAATAGTGGGGGAAAACAATGACAGTTTAGCAAAAAGTATATATATATATATATATCAATGCTGCTCACACTAGAAGCATGTTATATATATATATATATATATATATATATATATATATATTATTATTATTTATTTATTTTTTTTTATTTTTTTTTTCTGCTTCAGATGTCATTCATTTTGACAAGAATGTAATCCAATACAGGAGAGAGAAAAAAAAAATCTCACCTGGCTGTCATACCATATAATTCAAGTGAACTTCACCTCTTAGACGAGCTTGTTATTGCAGCAAGTCTCAGTGGAATTCTGTGCAGAGATTTAATTTCATTGACCAAAGGCTAAAGGCTGTGAGAGGTATTTAATCTAGTCGCATTCAGTGGGCAGTTCAAGCACTCTGCCTCCATCACTGGATGCACAGTGAGCATTCAAAAGCAGTATGGAGAAATTTGATAGCTGAATGAGTGTTTTACTGCTGAATTAATTGAGCTATTCACGTGGTTCCAAACCTGTATGAACCATTTGGTCACCAGTAAAGTGCATTAGCCTATGTGGAGGAAAATCCTTGAATGTTTTCATCAGAAACCTTAATTTCTTTTCGACTGAAGAAAGAATGACATGGATATCTTGGATGACATGGGGGTGAGTAAATTATCAAGTTTTTTTTACTACTTTCTCCTACAACCTAACTTTTTTACTACTTAACTACTCCTTTAATCTAATGATTATTCTTATACAAATATCATCGAAAGAAGGTCTGCAAGTTGCAATTGGATTTTGCGACAAATGCATAAAGTACACTAAAAAGTTAGATCTATTAAAATCAGGTTGGCTTTGCATAACCAGAGGTGTAAATTTGCCCTGTCCATCAGAGTTAGAGGTTTTTGAGGACTTTGCCACTTGTTGGATAATCTTCTTACAGACTTGAAACCTGAGCTCATCCTGACAATTCTTCCATCCTGAAGTCTTTTAATTGAATGTACCTCATGCATGCACAGCCTCTACTTTCATGTTAATGACTCTGCATAGTAGTTGATTGCAGAGGGCCCTGTACATCTGAATAATAATCATTTAATTAGAAAAGACTGTTAACATCGGGAGGTGTAGCAATTTGAATGTGACATTAAGGAATGTTTTTCGTTTACCTTTTGGGACATGATTTTAATTCACAATGTGAGACTGATACACCCACTGTCAGTGGTGGGACAATGACGAGAAAAGGAACCAAACAACTCAAAGTGACTTGTGTACTTTTATATCTGACAATTAAAAATTGTCAAAATAAAAATAGATATATATATATTTGATGAATATAATGCATCAAGGACAGTGTGGCATAAAGCCTAGTCCCACATGATGCTTATTTATTTATTTAAATGGGAATCAATAATGCATAAAGAAGAGGCCGTTTCGAATGCTCTGTGGAGTGTTTTGGGCTTAGTCTAATGATTGTAAGCTGCAATTAAATGTAAATTGTAGAGGGAACTATAAAGTGGGACAGTATTAGATCCAAAATAAAGATAAAAGTTTTGTATAACCTGTCAACTAAATGTTTTATTTAGTTTTTAAATGCAAGATACTGAAGCAATATTTATTGTGAAGGGGTGGTCAAAATCCCTTGCCTCTTCAGTATATATATCATAATATCATTTTAAATGATTATGTATTTCTTTTATAAAATCAATAATTAAGTATATTCATTGTTACTTAAACATTTATTGACATAAATGTATTCTTTGTGCTTTTGCTTGTGAAATAATATTCTTAAATGCATGCTGATGTAAGTCACCAGCTTCTTTTAGGTGCACAAGGCCATTTGTCTCTTTCTCTGGTCTCAGGAGAAAGGTTTATGGATCCTAAAGGCGTCGTGAACACATATGTCCAACACATATGATACTTCTCTGTACAGATGGTCAAGCTATATTGAGCATTGCTTTATTGAACTTTAATTGTTATATTAAACTGTATTCTTTCTATTATATTTGCTTTCTGAGAAGCAAATGTTATCTGTTTTTCTCCCAAACGAGTGAATGTTTTACCATTATGTTTTGGTACACTTAACTGATAATAAGACGCTCAGACTCTCTTCAGCCTTGATGGGAGCTCCTATTTGCTAGTGTCCTAGGTGAATGCAGTAACAGTGAAAATAATAGGGAAATAGGGATTTGGTTTATTATGTTTGAGTGTTAAAACATAAAGGGGTCATTGAAGCCAACAGTTTAAGGCACTATTTCTTTGTTGAAGTCTTACTCCAGTTAGACTAAAGTTCAGTGCTAGTCTTCTTGGTTGCAGGTTAAGCAACCACTGCCATTATTGGAGATTGAATGAGTTGTTGTTCTGGACACACTGGCGCCAGCAACCCAAATCTGTGACCTGGAAGGTCATGACGTGCCTCATCGATGGAGATATGTTTCGTCTATCTGTATATGTGTGGAAAATTACTGTGTTTATCTATATCTTAGCCAATGAGAATCATTCAACATGTAAGCAATGACGTAGCTTAGACCTTGAAAACAGTATAACTACTGTGATTGTTGTAACTGTAAGGGGGCGGCCTACGAACTCCTGAGTGAGTCTTGAAGCTGACTTCTGCTGATGAAATGGCAAACTATGTTCAGTAAAACTTTCTTTAATTTTTATAATTCCGACTCCGGGTCTTCATTCTTCAAATCTGGTTCTGGGTCCTTTAACTGTTAACCCCTAACAGTTTGGTGGAGGATGCGCGGGCAATTATTCTCGGTGACACCCCTGGCAAATCAACAAACAAGGTAGTAAGCTTTTGTTAATTGTTAGGGCTGTCTGACTGGAAGAGATTTTGAAGGAGATCGGGAGAGTCTTCACTCCGATTAGGCGAGTGAAGAAGTATGTTAATTATACTAAAGGTTTAAAGTATGAAAGAGAAAAAGTCGCTGATAGCATTGTTTAAAGTTAACAAGAGCAGACAGCGCAAGCGAAGCGTGCTTTGTGGGGGCCCCACTGGGCCTGGGCATTGTTGGTGTAGCAACACCCCAGCAAAGTACGTCCCTGGATTGGGTTTAAGTTCCAGGGCACCGCGAACCTACTCTATCTCTTCCATCTCAGATAGGGGTACCCCGAATTTAGTGGATTAGGCAGTTAGGGATACTAACAAAAACAGGGTTGTTTGCCAGGGATGCATCAGGAACGATTCCGGGGAAAAATAAATAAAAAGTTGGGACCCAAATTGGCGTGGACCAGTATATGTAACTGTGATTTTGTAGTATACTTTGCAGTTTCATCACGCAGAAGCCAAGCTGAGTTGTTCAAAGATTGCCGCCTCCATTTCTGCCATAACTTCAGGTGAGTATGAACTATGATTAAGATATGGCAGAAAAATTGGATAACTTAATCAGTAATCTGAACAGTCCTAAAACAAATAGTGCGACAGAAGAGAGCAAATGCTGTAAACAGCTGTGCTCTGAAGCCCTCGCTTTGAAGAAATTTGAAGAAATTATTAAGAAATGGTAGTCAGGGTTTTGAGTCTGATTGGAAATTTAAATGACAACTTGACTGGTTATAAAGAAACTGAAAGATGAAATTGTTTAGCCTCTTATTGCTAATGATCATTACAAAAAGCAAGTAGAATAAATTCTAGGGCAGGAATAATTTCCCTAGGCAAGTGATTAAAGTTAAACTAAACTTTGTGAAAACAACTTAGAAATATTTTGAGCATTTCGATGCAGCTTCTGAAAATTAATGTTCTGTCAATAATAATGATGAAGATTATGATTGGGCTATTGTGATTAAATCCGCCACTGGCGGACTGTAAAAGAATACAGAGAACTGCTTATCAGTGGCTCTGTGTGCATTCCTGAATGGGTCACACACTGCTTCAAGAGAGTGCAGTAAGTTGGAGCAGATAGAGAGTGTTTTAATTGTGGTCAGCAGGATCATTTAACGCGTAACTGTAAATGCCCACAGAGAATGTGTTTTAAAATGTGACAGACAACACATTTCTGGTATTAATGTGGGTTTGGAAGTAGATCCGTGTTTAAATGACTACATTAACATTTTTCATCTGAGAAATAAGAGATAAAAACTAGGTCAAAAGATTGAAGTCTTAAAGTGAGTCCTTTTGAAGAAAAGATCTATAATAGTAATTTTTATAGTGAAATAATGAAATACAGTTTGATGTAAAATGAATGACTCCAACAAATGTGAGTTGCAAAATATATCAAAGTAACTAAAAGGATGATTGTGTTTTAATTAAACATTTTAAAAAGGTTTTAGATGATATAGAGAGACTAATCACACAGATGATTTACAATAACTGCAAAAGTATCACAAGCAGAGAGTGCTTGCCTCGTCAAAGTTAGTGTGAATCCTAATTGGAGATTGATAAACTCCAAGAGAAAACTTAAGTCAAATATTAAACTATGGTTGAGAACTTGATTAAAATTGAGATTGAGAAATGAGAAACGTTATTGAGAACTAGAATAATTATTTTTATTTAAGAACAAATAAGCAGAAGCAGTACTTTATTAGCAGTTGTTGAATGCTGATTAAACAAACAACTTGAGAAGTTGACCATGAAAGAACTAGAAGCCGATGTTTAGCTTTCAAAAAGATAAGTTTGTTTTGGGCTGTAATGAAACAGTTTGCTTATCTGAATCTGATGTGTACTGTGGCTGAAAACTGCCAGTGCAACAGAGACTCAATCTGAGAGGAAATTAGTAATGCCTAATTCCCTGATGTGGGCAAAAGACAAATGTAAATAATGTTTATTTGAAACCGTATGTAATTTCTGGCAAAGATGCCTTAAGTTGGAATAGAGTTAAACGATGGGATAAAGTTTGATGTTAGAAGTTTATGAGCGAGCAGTACCAGTACTGAATCCCTCACAGTCTCTCTCTCATTCAATGTCAGCTAAAGATGTTATCTGAGCCTGTGTCATTAGTGATAATAAGCTATTTGTATTAAAACACAGTGTTTCAGTTGAAGATCATAGACACAGAGATGTTAAGAGAAATCATTGCCATTCAGAGGCAATTTGTATTTTAAATGTTTTAAAAGCAAAACTGAAGGACTTTCAAGAAGTCATTAAAATAATAATAGACGAAACTAGATAGATCTTTGACTAGGTTGTTTGTGAACCAATAACTTATTTGTCTGAAAATCTTAGTCCCCACCATGAAACGGGGGCGGGGCTGATGGCTCCGCCTACAGATGAAGTGCACTGAATGTACGGTTGTGATCTAAATCCACTGAGTAGCTAGTTGCTGCTTTTAAGATGGTTAATGGATTTAAGTGATTGAATACTGTTGTTATTAACCTGTCTCCCTGTGTTACAACTATTAGGCAATCCGAATGGCCCTGGTGACTCTTGAATATTTTTCCTAAGCTCCAGAAACAACAGATTTTGTTGAAGAAAACGGTTTTGAGAAAATGGCGGTTACCATGTGTGCACGAGTGGTCATCTCGATGACGGGTAAGACCTTCTTTGGCCAAATAGGAGGCAACCTAAGGCAGGGGGATCACGCAGACACTGGGCATCTCCTGATGGAGGTGTTTATGTGAGGTTGGGTATGAGAGTGGACGGGTGTCTGCGAGGCCAACAGCATCCTGTATCGTTAGGGGGGATGGAGCTGTGAGGAGTCACGGCAGTCTGCCCCAGGAACGTAAGTCCCTCTATCCCACTCACCAGAAACCGCATTCACTGCATGGCTTGTTTCTCATTGTGACAAGCTCTATGTATGCCAGGGGACCACACCCTGATGGAGATTATAGATAAAGAGCTAACAGGAATTGGGCTTTCGGGGTTCAGTCGGGCCATGAAGTGATTCCCATTAGTTGTTGTGGAGACACCAATAAAACTTTTGGATGTCGGTTACCTTATGGCAAGGAAAATTATAGTCTAGATTTAGAATATGTCTAACATAGTTTTGACTCCTGAAGGTCGTTAGACATGGTGGTGACTAAAGATGAAGACAGCTTTTATAGATTTAAGAAAAGTCTGGATAACAAAGGTGAATGGTCAAAGGATACTGTAATGAGTTTAAATGTTGTCTAAGTTACAGTCTTAGGAGGCTGTTAAAAAGATTATTTTGTTATAGTGAGAGAGACTTGAGTGGAGGAAGGGATGGAAACTGTGTCCGCCTTTCTGTTTTGGCCTGCTAAAGGAAGCTTAAACAAAATAATGTTAATGAACCAAAACAATCCAGCTGACTGTCTAAAAGTAAATGAATAATAGCAGGCATGCTTTGAAACTGGTTTAGAGACCATAAACAATTAAATAAAAGCTACAAGAAAAAAATGTTGATTACTAAACTGTAAAAAAAATATTGTTGGTTTAACTTTAAAAAAAAAGTAAGTAACCTGGGTTGCCTTAAAATTTTAAGTTTATTGTGAGTTAAAACAGGAGGAGATTAATTTAATCCTCAGAAACTCAAAATAATAAGTTATCTCAACTAAATAAATTATTATAAAGTTGATTTGACAAAAGAAAATATGTTGTGATAACAAATCTTGAAAATATTTTTTATAGTGTATGAATGTGTGTATTTTTGGTGACGGCACGTTATATGTGTTAGTTTGGGGGCTATTATTTCCTGATTTTGAGGATTTTTTGTCATTAACCTCTGGAATGAGTGTTTTAACATTACAGATGGGTTAAGTGGAATGACAAACTTTTAAAAAGTTGACATTTCTGAGTCAATCTGATGAAAAGACAATACAGAACATGGGACGAGCTTTAATTGGAGTGGTTTTCCAGCTCTGTCTGCTATTGGTAATTATGAATACTTTTGTCATTTATGATATTGTTCTGAATTACTCTCTGGATTAGTATGTTAAATAAACTGGAATTGTAAAGTTGAAGATTGCCGTCCATTATGGGGTAAAAACTCTTCTCTAAATTCAACTGAGGGTCTACATTTAAATAGACGACTATGTGGGATCTTAATGATAAACGTAAATAAAAGAAATTATAGACTTGACGGCAGAGAGAAAAAGTGACACATTGGCTGAGTCACTATCCAAATTATCCAGAGTGAGCTCCCTCATTTTTTTATGAAAGGCCGGTGGGCGAACAAAGGAGGAGTGAATATAACTTCTTCAGAAGTTTTTATTTCTCAAACCATTGAATGGATGTTTGACATTAGATGTCTAAGAAAACTACAATTTAGTTAATGAAGGTTAAATGAGAAAGCAGCTTTATGGCTGTCTTAGAGGTTGCGATGTGAGTAAGATAATATTTTCGTTTCTGTAAAAGTGTAAAGATAAGTGGGACTGGGATATTATTGAGATACTGATAATATTTTTGGACTTCTATTTTTCTAACATTCTTTAGACTAACCATTTGAAAGACAAATACTGTAAAAAGTAGTTATAAGGAAAAATAAAGTTGAAATTAATGATAAGAAACCAAGGGTATTGAAGAATTAATAAAATAATTTCCCTAACGAGGGAACTCTAAGTGTCACTAGGCTGACAGCGGTGAGAGACTTGTTGGAAGAGGGAAGAGGGAAGTGAAAAACAAAAAGGTTGTTTTGTGAGATATGTTTGTGTGGATTGTAAGCAAACAATTATATTGGTCAGATGAGGAGTGTAGGTAAATATTTAAAGATAGAAGAAATATAGGTTAAATTAAGTTTAAATGGTATGAAATATTTCAGAATAAAAATAAGGCATTGTATGATTAACAGGGTTTAACGTGATATAAAGATAAGGGTTTAACGTGATATAAAGATAAGGAATGGACAAAAGCTTTATTAAGCAGAATGGGGAAAATTCTGTATTTTAGTGGTAAAATAATAATTAAACTGATGATGTGGATTTGTTTTATTTTATTACTATTTTTGAAACAATAATAATAAAACAGGTGTAAGATGTTATACAATTAAACTGATACATGCTTTGTGACCGTAAACTGATTGATAATTTCAGTAAAGACTTAAAAGTGCTTGAATCGATCAGTATCAGTAATCTTATTAATATTTTATTTTTTTGTTGTTATAATTTTTGTTAGACAACCATTGTGTTTTGAACCTAAAGGGTCTATAAAGGGGGTAGTGAAAATAATGGATTAACTATCCAACGTTGTTTATGATTAAAGGATTTGAAAATTATGGTTTTAAATAAATGAATAAAAAATAGTGCTTATATTCTGGTATTCATGATTATAGAATGTCCTTATTTAGGATCTGAGTAGTGACTGCGGGTCTAGCCCATGCTAGGAATACAGCAACAGTGCTTGCTTATTTAGCCCGGCTTCCAGAGAATAAATATGTACTTGTTTCGTAATCAGTTATGTGTTTTATAAAAATGTTAACCTGACTGATAAATTAAGAAGGATGACATTGATGTCCTGTTGTGAGTGGAAGGTGGGAGAGCCTCTTAATGGGGACTGGAATTTTTAGTATCCAGCATGTCCGTGACGAGGTGAAGAGACAAGTGTGACCCGTCAGGGGAGCATGCGTCACCACTCCCCCTTTCCGTAGTGACCTCACTGGTTAGACCAGACGTGGCGGTATTGGACCCCACATTGGTCTAAAACGGGGGACTGAAGGGGTGGTCAAAATCCCTTGACTCTTCAGCATATATATCATAATATCCTTTTGAATGATTATGTATTTCTTTATAAAATCAATAATTAAGTATATTCATTGTTACTTAATCATTTATTGACATAAATGTATTCTTTGTGCTTTTGCTTGTGAAATAATATTCTTAAATGCATGCTGATGTAAGTCACCAGCTTCTTTTAGGTGCACAAGGCCATTTGTCTCTTTCTCTGGTCTCAGGAGAAAGGTTTATGGATCCTAAAGGCGTCGTGAACACATATGTCCAACACATATGATACTTCTCTGTACAGATGGTCAAGCTATATTGAGCATTGCTTTATTGAACTTTAATTGTTATATTAAACTGTATTCTTTCTATTATATTTGCTTTCTGAGAAGCAAATGTTATCTGTTTTTCTCCCAAACGAGTGAATGTTTTACCATTATGTTTTGGTACACTTAACTGATAATAAGACGCTCAGACTCTCTTCAGCCTTGATGGGAGCTCCTATTTGCTAGTGTCCTAGGTGAATGCAGTAACAGTGAAAATAATAGGGAAATAGGGATTTGGTTTATTATGTTTGAGTGTTAAAACATAAAGGGGTCATTGAAGCCAACAGTTTAAGGCACTATTTCTTTGTTGAAGTCTTACTCCAGTTAGACTAAAGTTCAGTGCTAGTCTTCTTGGTTGCAGGTTAAGCAACCACTGCCATTATTGGAGATTGAATGAGTTGTTGTTCTGGACACACTGGCGCCAGCAACCCAAATCTGTGACCTGGAAGGTCATGACGTGCCTCATCGATGGAGATATGTTTCGTCTATCTGTATATGTGTGGAAAATTACTGTGTTTATCTATATCTTAGCCAATGAGAATCATTCAACGTGTAAGCAATGACGTAGCTTAGACCTTGAAAACAGTATAACTGCTGTGATTTTGTAACTGTAAGGGGGCGGCCTACGAACTCCTGAGTGAGTCTTGAAGCTGACTTCTGCTGATGAAATGGCAAACTATGTTCAGTAAAACTTTCTTTAATTTTTATAATTCCGACTCCGGGTCTTCATTCTTCATATCTGGTTCTGGGTCCTTTAACTGTTAACCCCTAACA